>CM034150.1:289289388-289889388 GCA_019776745.2 Taxus chinensis
GGAAATAGTATTCATCAGAGATGAAGTCACGAAGGGGCACGCAAAAAGATGAAATATGAACTTCAAAAGGAAGGACGGTTTCAAAACTTTAAAGAAGAGAAAAAGGTGTATCCCCCATGGAGCTATGAATGCTAGTACCATTGGCCCAAAGGGCGAAAGAAAGCTGGAGATACCAATTATGACTTGCTTGATTAATGGTTTTGGTAAGAATGTTCTGAAGGGTTTTATTGGTAGCTTTGGCTTGACCATTAGCTTAGGGATAATATCGGGAAGAGAATCTGAGTTGGATGTTGAACGAGTTACATATTTTCTGGAGATATTTTTTTAAAGTAATTTCCATTGTTCATAACAATTTTGTGGGGAACGTTGAACCGACAGATAATGTGTTGATAAATAAAATTATTGATTAGGCTGGATTTAGTTAAGATGAGTGGTATTACTTCCACCCATTTAGTGAAATACTTGGTTGCAGTGACAATAAAGTGGTGTTGTTGTAAAGAATGAGGATTAATAAGAACAATAAGATCACGGCCCCATTGTGAAAAGTTCTAAAGGTTCTAAGCTGGCTGCAGAGCTTAACTAGGAATACGGTTAAGATTGGAATGCTGCAGAAATTTTTCTCATTTCTTAACATATTCACAACAATCATGATTGAGGGAAGGCCAGTAATATCCAGGACAAATAATTCACTTAGCAATGTCTAATCCACTAAATTTTCCACCAAATATACTGGTATGGACTTCCTGGATGGTTGGAGAGGCTTCATGGGATTTAAGACATCGAAGAAGAACACCATCAAATCTACATTTATAAGGAATTACTCCAAGGATCACATAGCAGTAAGCACATTGAAGAAAGGACATCTTATCAATTTTTAGATAGATAAGGAGGAAATATGGATTTGGATAGATAATTGAAGATTTAGGAATACCAAAGGTCTGGTGAATCATATTAAATAAGATTAACCTAAATTAATTCATGAAAAGGCTGATCATGACGATGAACGATGATAGGAAGATTGGACTCCTTTTTTTCCATGGTATGAGATCCGCGAGGGATTCCATCATATCAAAAAATTTATTGGTTGTCTAGGGAACAACTTAGATGGTGTAGGAATGAAAATATTCAAGAAGAAGATGAAAAATATAGTAATATTTTGTAAGAGTGTTATTTTTACATTAATACTCACCTATTACTTGTTTGATTATAAGCTCGGAATCTTCACAGATGTCAAGAATTTGAAAACCTAAAAAGATAGGGGTTTCGAGGTCTAAGATTAGGGCGTCATATTCTACGATGTTCTTTGGATTCTCAAAGTTGAGTTTATATGCGAGGGGAATAGGAGTTTCCCAAGGAAGAATGAGGAGTATGCCAGCGCCTCCCCCTTGCTGACATTTTGAGCCATCAAAGAAGAGAGATAATTTAAGAGTGTCATATTCATGATGAAATATATTAATGGATTCATCCGAAAATTTCTCATGAGGTAAATGTGTACTAGGAAGAGGGGCTTCCGCCAATTGGTGGGTAATAGCCTGACCCTTAATGTATTTTTGAGAAATGAACTCAACATCAAACTCAGTCATGAGAATGAGCCACCAAGTGATATGATTATTATGGTATGGCTTAGAATGAAATTTTTTAAGGAGATAGAAGCTAGTAACGACATGTCTTATGATTAAGAAGGTAATGTAAAAGTTTAGAAGTAGAAAATAAGAGAGAAAAATACAACCTTATAGCTTCAGTATAGTGGGTCTCACAGTCTTGAAGGGTGTGATTGAGGTAATAAATAGCCTGCTCATAGTTTTGGTCATTGCAATGGGCTAACATAGCTCCTAAGTCATGATTAGTGGTAGAGATGTACAGATAAAATGGCTCCCCCTCGCGTGGAGGTGTGAGCACTATTAGAGATAGAAGATACTATCTAATATTTTTAAAAGCTTTTTAACAATCATGATCCCAATAAAATTCAATTTCCTTACGAAGGAGGTGATGAAAGGATTGAAAACAATCTAAGAGTTGCAAGATGAAGTAGTAGATATATTAGAGGTGGCCTTAAAGGCTGCAAAGTTGCTTAAGATTTTAAGGTGGAGGAATTTCAATGATTGCCTTAATTTTTGTGGGGTCAACTTCAATGCCCCTAATAGAAACAATAAAGCCAAGGAGCTTGCTAGTTAATATCCCAAATACACACTTGGCTGGATTAAGATGAAGAAAAAGTGAATGAGGTGCTCAAAAAGGACTTCAAGAATAGAAATATGGTCACTTTGTCACTTATATTTTCCTACAATATCATAAACGTAGTCTTCTATGATTTTTTAGATGATGTCATGAAATATATAAGTCTTCATCCACATATAAGTAGTGTCATGATTCTTTAAACTAAAGGGCATGACACGATAGCAAAAGGTCCCCCAAGGAGTAATGAAGGAGGTTTTGTGTTGATATTATGGTGTGATGAGATTTGATTGTAACCAGATAAACCATCCATGAGAGAAATCATTTCATGACCTACGTTAAGATCCACAAGTTGGTCAATCTTCGAGAGAGGGAAGTCATCCTTAGGGAAATCGAGATTAAGATCTCAAAAATTGGTGCATATGTGTAGCTTTCCTAATGATTTTGTGAAGGGTAAAATGTTGGAAACCCATTGGGGATATTCAATGGGGATGATGAAGTTAGCTGACAAAAGGTGATGTAACTCCTCTTTAATAAGGAGAGAAACATGAGGGTGCATGTGGAGAATCTTTTGCTTTACTGGTTTAGCATTGAGATAAGTGATGACATTGTGGACAAAAATAGAGGAGTCAAGACATGGCATGTCTGAATATGACCATGTAAATGCTTGGCTATGATGAGAGAGGAATGCAGTCAAATATTCTAGCTCATGTGGGTCAAGAGATTGGTCAACTTTGAGAATGCAAGGATATTTCGGAGTCCCAATATTAACATCAATGGTGGTGTTTTCGTCATTATAATGAATGACGTCAATGCTAGAAGAAACTTCATCTATCATCTCCAAATGGAAAGAGGAAGGGACCTAGTCTGATTGTCACACTGATAGGTGAGCAATCCCAAAGTTATGGTGGAGACTAAAAACAAGTCCGAAGAAATGGAAATGGTGTCATCCAGTTCCATGCCCTCAAGATTCAAAAAATATGGTGAAGGTATGTTCATGTCTTTGGGATTCATAGGGGATGGAGAAGTAAAGAAGGTATGTCCATGTCTTTGAGAATGTCAAGGTCTTCGAGAGTTGGAATAGACAGAGAAGGTAGAGGAGGTATTTCCATGTCTTTGAAAGTCAGAAAATACAAAGGAGGTGGAGGAGGCATATCCATGAGCAACTTAGATGGTGAAATGGGATCACAGAGCTGCTCTTGGTATCCTAATGAAAACTTTTCATAAGGTTTGTGACATTGATCAGGGTTAAGGTCATGCAGGACATGTTTATAATGGCCTAGCCTAGATCCAATCTCGGTGTAACAATGGAGTTAGTTATAGGAAAAATATGGGTTGTTGAGAAATCTAAATCCTCTACTGTATACCCTGGCATGTGGAATATCATCAACGTGGGAAGATGGGGTATTAACCCACAATAAATGAGATTAGTGCAAAGTTGTGGTGGACTGAAAGGAACAACATCCCTGACATTTGGTTGGTACAGAGTCGCCTTATCAATTCTACTGATATGGTGAGGAGTGGGAAGGGTATTGAGTATGATAATTCAATACTCCCCCATCGTAAGTTTCTCCATTAAGTTATCCATGGAGTCCTTGTTAGGGACTTTGGATGAGGGAATGGCTGAGCTAGTACATGGTGTAGATGGATCGTCCTTAGGGATGAGTACATAATTTTGTCTATAAGTCATGTTACATCCTTGGAAGGGAGGAGCATCCCCCACAAGTGTCAAGATTTTTACCACATATTCATATTTAAGAACACAATGAATAGTAGAGGGGACACAATGCATGGAGTGGATACATGGTAATATGATGAAATCATTGTATTGAAATTATCCCTCAATGATGTAGAATATCTCATGGATGATATTTTCACCAACACATATAGGTAGGATGAATTTTCTCAAGGCAGGAGCAATGGCATTGTTAAAGGCACAAAGAACCACATGTGTCTGAGTAATATATTCCTTTAGGATCTTAAGTTGGTTAAAATTATGTGAAGGAATGATATTAATGTTTAACCCACTGTCGATCATGGACCATAAATTGAACTTATTATTAATCCTAACTGTAATAAAGAGGGGAAGGTTGTGTTCTTCCAGTGGGATGTCTGGAATTTTAGTCTCATTGAATGATATAGTAGTAGAAGCAATATGAGATCCTATAAAAGATGCGAAGGGCTAAGCTTTGTCATCAGATGTCAGAATTCATTTTAAGGATTCAATAAGATCTTGTTTATGATCTAGAAATCTTTGGATGAGCTTGTAGTTTGACATATTGACTGGGGCTTGATGGAGATGTGTAAAGATGCTTTTTTTGTAGGCTTCTGAGCTACTAAAACACAAACCTTTGGTTTCAATGATGTGGCCAGCTCTTTAGGAGGAGTGATGGTGATGAAGGTCTGGGATTTTGGTTTAGATTTTGATTTAGGCTGGCATGGGATGGATTGAGTGGTTACCTAAATTGCACTGATGAAAAAAAGAGGGTCATCGCTAGATGATTCATCTCCCAAAGGTGAAATAACAAATGTTGAACTAGATGTGGAAGGAAGGGACTGATTTGGTCCAAGGGAAAACATTCCCTCTTCAATAATTCTATGACTAATGGTCTGGATCACTCAAAAATTCTCAGTATCATGCCCAAGGGTATGATAAAAGGTGCACATAAGGTTAGAATTGAACCATAAAGGCGTCATTCTTTTTTTCAAAGACCTTGATAGGAGGAAGTATGATTGTAGAGGTTTGCAGTAAGTTTTTGATGATTTCTTTATATGATCCAACTAGAATTTTATAATATTCCTTATGAGGCATTTGGGGTAAAAACCGAGTGTATTGATGCTTTGACGATTTGAATGTAGTTTTGATATTGATTGGTGTTTTAGTGTTGAATGGTCTTGGATTGGTGGGCTGAAATGTTTGTGGTTCTAAAACATATGATTATAAATTATATGGTTTAATTCTAGGAAGGATAATAGATTTTGTATGTGGGGACACACCCTCAGGTGGAGTGCCAACAACCTTAACTAGGGGTTGAGATGGTAATGTCATGGTTGGTTCAGGTACAGGAAACACCATTTTCTTGAGATGATCCATAGAAGGTGGGGATTAAGGGGATTGTGTTGATGATATAGAAGGAACATTTGAGATCATTGCAAGGTATAGTTATTTTAAACATTCCTCAAATGATGAATTCAGGGTGAAATCACAAGGTGATGTGGATGTAACCATAACAGCTAATGTGGGTAATAGAGTGGGAGGAAGAACTAGTATTGGTTCCATAGACAGTATCATGGGTAAGGTTGGATTAGATATAGGTGAGGTGGTCAAGCCTACTATAATGGATGAAATATATGACAAGATAGATATGGAAGTTGATAAAGGACCAACACCGGATGTGGAAATAGGCTGAAATTGTTTCTTCATGAATGTATCTAAGGTCATAAATGATATATTTGCTAATGGGGTTTAGGTAGCTGTAGATGTGGCAGTAGACGTCGAGACAGATGTAGGTATAAAAAATGTAGGGAGGATATAAAAGGTAATGGATGTAGTCAATTATGAATTTTTTGATGGGATAGGTTCTTGATCAGCAGTGTTCAGGGTGTTTATAGTATGAGGTTTAGGTTTTTGGGTTATAGTCGAAGTGGTAGCTTAGCTCGTCGGTGTATGATTTGGGAAAGGTTGTTTAAAAATGTCAAATGGTTGATTAGATGAAGTGTTTGGATTGTTAACTTTAAGATCACTTAGAGCGATGAGTCTTTAGAGCACGTCCTTGAAAGTATGAAATATTTCTATGTCCTGGCATCATACTTGATGATACTTGCAGTAATGGTATTCACAATACCACACAAGTTTTGATCTTAACTCGTCAATTGGTCAGATAAGAGGAAGTGTGATAAGGTTTACTGTCATCAATTTTTCAAATATTGTATTGTATGACTCCCTAAGAGGCCTATAGTTAGGCGTTGGTTGAGTGACTCATTGTTGAGTCCATGCGTTAGATGTAGATGCAGAATATGATTTAATAACTACAACATTTTTTGTTTCCTTTGATTTGTCGTTTGGTGTGGATGGTTTAGTAAATTTATGTTTAGGTTTATTTTAATTCAATTTTAAATGGCCATGCTCGAGGGCACATGTTTCAAGTTTGTGGGCCATGGTGAAGGCATCCTCAAAGGTTCAGAATGATTGAATTTGTAAACTAGAAGATATATGCTTTGCACACAAACGTAAGAAGAGCTCGATGAGATCATCTTGCGGAAGAGGAAAGGATAATTGGATTATAATGACACACCGTCGTGTAAAGAAATATTTAACGGATTCATATTCAAATTTTTGAATGGTGTCTAGATCATTGATGGTTATTTTTTGTGTAATGTTAATCAAAAAATGTTCTAGAAATAATTGTGTGATTTGGGAGAAAGAGAATATTGAATATTAAGGGATTTTATTATACTATTCCAACTCGGGACCAACCAAGGACATGGGGAAGGTGTGAATCATCAAGTCCTGATCATGTGCAATAAGAAAACAAGCATATTTAAATGCACAAAGGTGTTGTTAAGGATCCTCTTTGTTGTTAAACTTATAAAAAAATTGGCAATTCCCAGTGTAGAGGATATGGTTTAATTAGTATGGATGGATGAATAGGATCATTGCATATTTTCTCATATGATAATGAGACCTTGGTTCCTAAAGTATCATCTTCAAGGTTGGCTAACCTAATCACGAGGGCATGCATGGGATCATTTAAAATATTTTTTTGGGGGATGAGAGGTGGTGGCTACTTGTAAGAATTGGTTGGATGAATTTATTGATGCACTTTTGGATGTGTTTGTGTTTGAGTAATTTTTTGGGGGTATACTATGGGTTGTGATTGGAAGGGTGGTTCTTGAAAAAAAAAAAATTGGGTGATGGGAACATGATAGGACTATTGGGATTGGGTAGGATGTTATGGTAAATGTTGAGGAGGAATGTGGGTATGAATAGGTTGAAATTGTTGTTGAAAGGGATTAGATACTACATAATGTAAAGCACCCTTGAAAGGGGGTTGGGAAGTATTGATAGGAATGATAGATGTGTGAAGATCATACTATCTGGATAGATGATATGATGTTGAGGCATATTGACTGGGGGTACTAGTGGAAATAGTGACTGAAGAGGTGAGGGGAAGAGTATTGTTGATTTTTTTGTTGATTAGTGGGAGGTTGTGAGGAATATGCATGACTATTTGGGTAGTTTCATGAGACGAGGGATTGGTGGAAGATGAAGCAAGATGGGCCACATAAATCTCATTAGTTAAAATTTGGGTAGTTTGGGGATTCTTTTGATAAGGATAAACTTGTTGGAGTGGTGGTCCATCAGGGGGAATTTGGGTTGATCTTTTAAGGATATGATCTTGGAGTGCCACTAGATTGGCGTCCAGAAGATCTTGGAACATGGTATCACCAACATAGACCTTAGGAGGTCTAAAGGATTATGATTGGATGGATGGTGGAGTAGCTAGTCTAGATGGGATAGGATGATGGTACAAGAATGGGTTGGTCTCACGTAAAGTTGTAGTGTGAACAAGGGGTTCTGGGTGAGAGATGTCGATTAGAGGTTGAGTTCTCATAAAAAAGGTAATCAAGGGAACATATGAGGTGGATGTCATAGAGAACATTTTTTGAGATAAGGAATAGTTTGAAGAAAAGTTTGTTTCATTATCTTAGCTACTAAATGGGTAAGAATGGGCATGAAACAAAAATTTACCCAAGCAAGTAAAGCATGTTAGTACCCAAATAATTATGCCCTATTTTTTTCCATTTTTGGATTATTGGTAGATTTGTTTGAAAAAGGTGGATTAGTATGGGGCTCGTGTTCAAAATCTGATTAAGTAACGTGAAACTGGGATCTTAGGTTTACTGGGTAAGAATGCAAGGGTAATAAATATACTTTTACCCCAGAGCCCAGAGGCTTGATATCTCCAGGGATGTTCCCCCATTCCCGAGAAAACACCATTGATTAGTCATTTTGAATAAGTTACAATTTGGGGCCCGGTTCTCTTGTACAAATAATTTTCCTGAACCTGGCCTATTTAGGTGAGATCGATAAGAAATGAAGGCTAGGTGATGCACATATTAGAAAAGAATGAGAAAAATAGTTATGACTTTCTTTCCTCCCCACGATATATGTAGTTAAGCACAATATATTGAAACATGAAAATCAATTGAAAAATATGCTTTGAATGTGTTCTTATTGATCGAGAAGAGAAATAAGAAAATGCAAGAGAATGTTCGAATGAATGATAACTACACATACACAAAAGGAAAATTAGAGGAAAAGTTTATAATTAACAAAATGGGGATTCTATTTATGAGGACCTAACCCTTCATTATATAATATTGTATGAACAAAATTATACAAATAAATACTTATTATGGGTGCATTTGTATGGTGGTAGTAAGTTCAGGTCTCCATCCCAATAAGGAATGTAGGGAATGCCCTTCAAAAGTTGATCTCGGTGCCTGATGAATTCATCATGAGCCTCAATACTGAACACAAATTGAATGGCTGCTATCAGGCCCTTAGAAATCCCCTTTTCATGTAGCACAACAATTTTTAATCTCGGCCCATTATAGATGTCCACCAGCTCCCTCCTCCTCTCAAGTGTGTTTTTCCATTCAGGAAAATCGATTCCACTTCTGTAATTTTATATGGGAGGCTCGCCTCTGGTTGAGCGATCCTTGAACGTGGGGGTGACTCCACCAACTGAAACACTTGGAAGGGCATGAACCTTCTGAGAGGAGACCATCTACAGCCAAACCATGGCTTGAACCTCTTCCAAGGATGACTCCAAAGAATCAAACTACTCCTCCAACCATCTAACATGACCTCCTACCAACAAACCTTCATCATTTTCCCCTTGGTGTTGAGTAGAAAATTGGAGCGTTGCCGAAGGGAGGGAGTATAGTAAGCTTTCATCATATGCCAGTGGGTTTCATGGACACGTGGGCAGTGGTGAGACCAGTGATTCCTTAGAGCCTCAATATTTAGTTAAAACTCTAGGTGAACCGAATGAAAGTGTAGGGTCTGAAAGACAGGAAAAGAGGGATACATTTCAACCAGGTGATTTATAAAGGATAAAATCAAGGCAAGCTGATGAAGGAAATATTGGGGATTTTTCTTGGCATTCGGAACATTGAAAAACTAGCATATTGGGGCCTCATTGGCCTATATGGGCTATCTCCCCCTAGAGTATTTTCACTAAGTGAAGGTGAAGTCATTCGCTACAATTTCAAAGAAATTTCGCATGCAGGGAATGAGACAATTCTAGAAAATCTACATAGAACTTAGTACTGGATAGGTGACAAAGGAAAGGACTTAATGGACCGCTAAAATAAGGATGGCGAAGGCACTGATGTGGAAAATAAAAATTATTCCATTATCAAGGCCATATCAATTCTCAATTTATTTTTTCATGTGAAATTTAAATGAAAATAATAATGTTTATGAGGAGCATGTCACCGGAGAAGAATTAACTGCCCACAAAAATTCAGAATGTCTCATCACATTAATATTTCTGTACAAGTCATGTTTTTACACATGTCAAAAAAATTAATGTTAAATGTGATATGACCTGGAAAATATCTTCCAATTTCATCAAATGTCGTGCACATGATACAGTTTTAATTGGCACAATGGGTGGCCATTTGAGAATATTAGTTTATGTTTTCATGGCAGCACAAAGCGTTGAAAAAATGATAGTTAGTCTGGATATCTGAGGAATATGCCTTAAAACCCTAAGAAGATAAGATGATTTTTATATATGTAGAGGGAGGTGGTTTTAGAAAGGAGGGAGGGATTTTCCCTCCAGAGGGAGGAAGGAAAACTGGCAAGAAGGTACTAGGGGAAAACAAACTTTGGTGAGAGTTCAGAGTGGCATAGCAAACCGTAGAACACAAACTTTTCATGATGAAGGTTTCCTCTATGCAAACTAGTTAGTAGGAATTTATGTTAAGATGATTGCATATTGTACAGTCATTAATAGACTTTGAGAGAATTAATACATATTTCCCTTGTCTTTTCTTATGTTTAATGGTTCTAGCTGATGAATGTGTCTGGAATTGTGATATTTTCTTTTCTTTCTTTGTCTCAAAGTAATGTTGGGTGGGAATAATGTATTTCTTTTGTTAAAATTATTTGTGGGTCATGACTGTACTTAGACTTTGAACATATCCCGCATTCACTCAAATCTCATCTAGGAAAGGTGTAAGCATCTGTTGTTTGTTGGGGGTACCTGGAAACCCTTTTTCTTATACCTATAAAAATATCCTTACGGACTAAGTAGAATTTGGGGGTATAATTGGTAATTTCTAGGGGGTCCCTTGATCTAGACCATTTAAAGCATGATTTTACATACTACAATCTTGCCTTAGGTTTAATGAGTTGGATTCTAAGAAGATTGAATATTGACTTTCCTGGATCTTTCCCGGCATGCAATTTTATTTTTCAATGGATTCATTTACTTTCTTCACCTACATCCATGTTGTGACATGGAAAAACTATGGTCATCCCTTTGGTTCTCTTTTTTCTCGTTATTTTCTCTCATGGTTCCTCTCCCCTTATTTTCTTCTCCTCTTTGTAGGAGTTCCCCTCTTCCCCATGAAAAATCATATAACTCTGTAACAAAAACATGACCCATTCGGTAAGTTTTGGATTACTTTGATCATACCAAACTAACCCACCTAAAGAACACATTACAAACTCAATATAACCATGTTGTTCAAGTATCCAACTCGAATTCATTTTCTATTAATTTTATCATCACTTTTTCTAGACATAGGATTTCGAGTCATATGTTTACCTTCCCTCAGCAGTCCACATTGGGTCCTTGGGTGTTTTTAGCGCTTCATGACCACTCCATTGAGAGAGTGTTACATCTAGTGGTTACACCCGTCCTTGATTTTATCATCTTGGTGTTTCTAGAGTACTGATCTGACTCAGTGCCCTAACCTTCGTGCTCTCATGGCCGCAGTCCTAGGTCCTCTCACCCTGACCTGAGTAGAGTCAAAATCAGCAAGGATCACAACCACACCCTTTCTCCGGGTGCCTCCCTATCACCTCTCTCATGAAGGGTGGGCGGGTGAAAAGAGGGAAACCTCACCCCTGACTACAAAATTCAAAACCTCATGGGTCTCCCCTTGTCACTAGGCCTCTCCGCATCGGATCCCCCTTTCCCTCCCCTTGGGGGTGCACTTTTTAGGAGCCAACACCTTTTCTGGCATCATTTCTAAGGACCCAAACATTCTAGTACTTATTACATTTCTTGGTCTAACATTCTTGGGTTATTTCTCATAATATCCATAATTGTGCGTTGATTAATGATATGTTTTTGTAATATCATGTGATTCTTTTTTCTAGACATTTATCTCTAGTGGTGACTCCATTGTCCTTTTGATTTGTAATAGGCCAATGGCTTTTCATTTTCATAATTTTTGATCGAATATGTTTCCTTTTTCAACCCTATATTGTGGCTACCTTTTGTGTCATTTGGGATTTGTATCTAATATGATAATATACTTGTAAGAATTCAATTCCTTGTGATGCATCCCATGGATACCTGTGAGAATAGTGAGGGTTGTTTTCCTTCTAAGGTGCTTTTAGGTTGGGTTTATTCAGAACTTTGAATTTTAAGAAGATATATGGGTAACCTCATCAAATCCCAGTTGGGATCAGATCTAGAATACCAATATTTCAGGGATATATATGGTAATTTTTTTGTGAAACAACATCTTGTCAGGTTTGAAAATACAATGCATGATTATCACGCGAAATATGAATATTTTTTATGAGGCTATTTGTGCAAACACTGCAAAGAGATGTTAGGGACTGGTTTAATTCTCTACCTCAAATCTTGTATTATTCATGGGAAGAAATGGTAACCTTACTTGCTGAGCATTTCAATGATGATCATGCTTCATTCTTTCATGAATGTAATGAAAATTCCCTATATTTGGATTAAGGAAGAAGGTTCATGGGTTTCAAGTGTAGACACCCGAAATTGGGTCGCAACCCTCTAAATCACCTTCAACTAATTAATTCAATATTATTACACCACAATGGCCACTTTCACACATTTTAATTAATTTAATTATCACAATCAAGTTAATCATCTAACTCACCTATACACCTCACTTATCCACCTCACCCTTTCCACCTCATCCTAGACCCATTCCTAGCCTATTAATGAACCTAGACCAAGTCCCCATTTATCATAACTAACTGGGACTCTTTTCAACCCTAAATATTCATCACCTATTAATCCTCTAACTAATTACACGCTCCTATGAATTCCATTCAACACTCTAGACCCAGACTAAATCAAGATCACGCCAAAATTTGCAAAGAAAACCCTATTTTTGGAAAATTACACCAATTCTCCTTAATCGACATCACTTATCCCTCTGTCAGTGTCAATTCCCTAACTTTCTTCATTTACCTTAAATAAAAATTTCAAACTCTTTGCACAGGTTCTTCAATTCATTAATTTACTTAATATTTGGCACTCTAACTCTCAAGAAATCAAGCTACGAGATGACAAACCATAGCCTATAAAGTCTTCACCAGCATCTAGTCATCTCATCCACAACTTTTAGTCATCACAATAGATCACAAAGGCTTTGTTACCATGAAACTAGACACATTCATGTATCTCCCATGAACACTCATCAACCAGCAACCACCTTTAGATCTACAGATTACCAAATAAGTAATTCATTCATATTTGTTAAGATTTTGTTTTGATCTTAAGTCTTTCATTTACTTATTTCATATGATCCCTCTCTATCCCTCATACCACCTTTCACTTGTTTACCACCTATTCCTTCAACTTGAACCATTTCACCCATCCTAACACCTTTATCACCCTTTTTTATCCCTAGCAAAAATCACATCATCCTTCTTGAGCCCCTTTAACTCTCTGTGCAATCATAGAGAGACCCAAAACACCCATTTTTTATATTTCCACCATATTTCTCCTACCAACACCGGTCACCCAACTGGCATTGGTCATTTTCCAGTACCAGCATTGGTCGCTTAACCGATACTGGTCTCTGTAACTAGTAATTTTGTTTAGAACATAAATCTCATAACCTTCACCAAATAGCCCATAATCACCCAAAACATTGCCTATACCTTTCCTAGGACATCAGTGACCCTCCCCAACCTAAACCACACCTTTCCCAATACTAGATTAGTTTGTATTTTGAATTTTTTCTTAATCTAGTGTATTGATAACATTTTGATACACCTAAATCAAATTGTTATCAATAGTAACTTTACTTCTTGTTTGGTTTCAGAATGGAACATGGGTTGAAACCTTAGTCAAGGGAGAACAAGTCCCTCCTCTTTAATGGGAGAGGTTCCCTTATTGAAAGAAGGAAAAAAAATGTACAGATATACAACTCTCAATGTTTGGACCCTGATATTTTGGAATGTTTCATACTTAAAATATTACCAATCAGAAGGAATGGAAGAATATAGAGATGGGAGAAGAAATAAAAAACAATGCTTTAGGGAAATATAGATAGCAGAGTATCTCCCTACTTACATTGAACTAAGAAAATATAGAAAAGGATCAATTACTTCACCACCAACACAAATCTATAGACACAAAGTTCTAAAGATTCACACAAACTAGAACACAAAGTTTCTATTGAATGCAAAACAAATGATCCATTGAATCAAGTAAGGAGAGAGAAAGATATAACAAAGGAAATAAGAAAAGAAAAGAACTTCTGTATTGAATTACTTCCAAATTTACAACCTTCCCAGAAAACCAGAATCCCCTTTTCCCCGTGGAAAAACCATATATTTATAACAATTTCTATAATCCATACTTTTTCCCCAAGAAAAGAATATCATAAAGGGATCATGTTTTTTGTAGATCCACTTTTGGAAAGTGACATGAAACAAACACACTCATGAAAATTGGAGGTTCAAAAAGGTGAATATTTCGTTAGTTCAAGCATGATTATTTTAGCAGGGGACATCTCATGATTTACTTCTTCATGTGGTCCTGCCATTTCCACCTTTTAACCACTTTCACTGGTAAGTTTTCTCCCCTTTTATCACGTATGATAGATAAACTCCAATTTCTGATAATAAAACTTTACATCTCTTTAAGCTTATCAATTTGGCTCCAAAACTAATCAAAAACACGTCTCATGAAGAAATGACAAGGAATCAAAGAGAAAAGAAAGGATAATGGTGCATTTTTTTGTTTTGTAGAGCTCTAGTTCATTAATGCTGACAAAAACTAGAAGAGGGCATTCGGCTATCTTTTCCCCCTTTTACCTTCAAATTTGGACCCTACACATGGAAAGAATCGAGCAACGATGGCCCTGGGGGAGAAATCTACATTTCTTGACATTTGGCAGAAAAATCATGATTTCTCAATTTGCTCTCCCCCTCCCCGCAGCTCTGCCAAAGGCCGAACACGTGGTGCCATCTGAGTGGCTAATGAAATGCGGTTCAAATCTACCATTTAAACTCTCTTTAACAAAATTCTAAAATTCTCAAAAAACCTCCGCCGGCCCGCTATGACTTTTCAATGTGGACACGTGGCACACCTTGATTGGAAAAGGGGTCGTGACTCAATTTGCAACATTTTAACCTTTTGGTGAAAAATGCTCAAATTCTCAATTTCCTCCGCGGGCCCGTTGTTCCAATTTCAATCTTCAACATGTGGCATCATGTGACTGGTTGTGGGAAAGTGCTTCAGTTTTATATTTTATCCACTTTTGAAAAGGGGAAAAATTCCAACTTTCCCCTTGAAGTCCATGCCCCCACCAATGAATTTTCAACGTAAACACGTGTCCTTTTTTTATTTTCCGTGGGCCTCAACTTAGAAATTTATCCTTTCACTTAGGCAGGGTCGCGGGCCATTTTAGAACTTTTCACCCTTTATGGAAACAATGCTATAATTCCAAAAGTCCTCCACCAGTCTGCCAAAGCACCTATGAACTGAAAAACTACCACATGTCCCTTTATGACTCTTCAGCATGCGACATCACCTGATTGGTTGTGGGGATGTGCTTCACTTTTTATCTTTTTTGAAAAGGGAAAAATTCTAACTTTTCCCCTGAAGTCCATGCCCCCCCCCGGCCATTAAATTTTTAACATGGATACATGTCCCTCTCTGATTTACTGTGGGTCATTTTAGAACTTTTCACCATTTAGCTGTAATGCCTTAGAGAATTAAATGGATTCACTGACCCGAACTTCCAC
Source organism: Taxus chinensis (assembly GCA_019776745.2). NCBI lineage: Eukaryota > Viridiplantae > Streptophyta > Pinopsida > Cupressales > Taxaceae > Taxus > Taxus chinensis. Next base: position 289,304,834 of record CM034150.1, read on the forward strand.
CACAACTGCTCTATCCAATCAGGGACCGGCGGGGATGCAGGGAAAATCTAACATTTGTTCCAGAATCACCAAAAAGTGATAAGTTCAAAAAGAAACTTGTTTGGCCACATCTAATGGGGAAAAAATGTGTAACTTTTCCTTTTCGAGAAAGAATTTGATGGGGAAAAGAATGTAGAAAGTTACAGGAAACGGGAAAACACCATTTTTCTCTTGATGAAGAATTTCTTTCTCTGCAAAAGGTTAAAAAATGAAAGATGCAAGGCCCCAAGCATTCCAAACTCATAAAATAAGAACTAAAATCATTTCCCATCCATTGAAAATAGGTAAAATGTTTTAATGGTAGTAGACTGAGGAAAATTTTGAATAAAATGTCATGGAAAATGAAAACGAACATCTGAGGAGTTTAAAACACATATTTTTCTTTGGCAAGGCTCTAATTCTCACGAATTTAGATTTGAAAGGGTGGAGAAAATTGAGAGGACAACACTTCTCACATTTACTTTCATTAATTTCATAAAGTAGTGGATTGATAATCATCTAGGAAGTATGACACTTCTCAGAACTATCATTTTCTAGGAAGCCCACTACCGTATACTTTTTAACTCTCTCTTGTGGTCTTGTTGTGCTTTACAGGTAGTTTCTTCTATCCAAAAGGAAGCTCTCACATTTAGTTTGATCAACATCTACAACGTGCGTAACCTTCTCCTGACCATTAATAGGTATTCCTCCTACGCCAATCACCCTTATATGTTTTATCGCATTACTTTGAGGTGAAATTTTTTGGCATGGTCGGTGGGTCCCCTTCTTGTGGGTTCTTTACATTTTCTTCATATATGGAATTGTGTGTTTATTTCTTTTTTGAAAAATTCACATTAAGTCTCTCTCAGGTCAATATTCTCTTCTTCTACTTATCTAAAGGAAATTCGTGATTTGGTGTTTAAATAGAATTCTTCTTACTTTCTTTTGCACCTACATTTAGTGAAAGAACATTCTCTTGACCTATTTTCTACTTCCTACATCCAATTTCACTTTTGATTTAGGATTTAAAATCTTTGCATTTCATCCTTCGTATGTTGCATTAGATCACCTAAATTTATTTGCAATATATATACTGGAGGTCATGACCAGTTGATGATTGGCGAGAATTAATTATAGTTCACACTTTGTGCACACAAACCCCTGACCAAATCAATTGAACAATTTACTCACTTCTTAAACATCTTCCTTCCCAAAAAATTCGTCAACGATTAAAAATCAGATTGGTAGTGGATCCAGCTGGTGTTCTGGCTAGTCATCATATGAGAGTTGTACCACACGTATTAAAAGGTATATTGGGTCCCTTTATCCAAAACACATCTGAAACCAGCCATAGACTTCCTTTAGGGTACCCTCATTGACCAAAAATTCTATTCTACTCATAGTCATTTTTAAATGGCATAAGCCACATAACATTAAAATATGAAGCATAGGATTGACGTGTTTTGTTAGCTTTTGACTGTTAAATTATGTTTTGAGGAGCGAGGCCATTTCTTATTATTTTCCTTATCCTTGATGCATCACCATAATAACTAGTGTATTCCGATACATTCTGGGTGTGTCAGGAATCATCACTTCCATACTCGGTTCCTGGGTTGGTGTTTTCATTTGACTTTATCACCTAAAATTCAAATTTTCTTCATCTTCTTAGAATTCATCGTTAATTGGCATCACTCCAACAACTGGCATCATTTCCCTCTTTACACTGGCATCGATTGACTAACCGACATCAATTAATTAATTGACATTAGTTCCCTGTTATTTTGGTTATTTCTCCCAAAATAGTATTCAATTCACATCCAAATATTTCTTGTGACTTGTTTATGTCATTTATCACATTCTTGAGTCTCTATTACTATCAATAGAGTTAAGATCCACCTGATTTGCATTCTTCATCATCATGTTTATAAATACACCACATATTCACAGTCATTAGCATCGACCCAGCGATCGACATTGGTTACCCTTTTCTACCGGCATCGGTTAGCCAACCGATGTTGGTCTTTGTGTTTTAATTTTTCTGTCAAAACAACAACCAATTATCTTTTTCTTGATTTATTCTATCTTATTTTCCTATGTTTCTACACCATGTACAAATGAGGGTTATAACACTTCATTGATGTGGGAATATCTTAAATCAGACCATCCCTAGTTGTGCCTAGATATATTGAGGAAACTTTAAAATTTCTTATGAATTATCTTTCCAAATTGTGGTGGTTGTGTGGAATCATTTGTTTTGTGTTTTTTGAGCACTTGGAATGTGTAATGTTTTGTGGGGCATGTAAACCATTTGGCATAATGCTTGAAAGGAGTTTGAAAACTCAGTATTTAGACACACTCAAATGGACTTACGAATAGGCCTTGGATCTCGCAAGCTTGCTACTAGCACATTCAACCAGTCATGGAACTAATTTTCTCTCACCCACAAGATCAATATAAGCATGGTTTCATCACCTTGAACTTGCATAATTGTAGTATTAGAAGTTTTCTTTTTGCTACATATCATATTTATAATAAAACTTAAGACAAGTTTATGGTTTAATTTAATAAATCATAGTTTCAAATGACAAAAAAGGGACTCTTTCCTATGTAACCTGACTGATCATTTCACCATCTACCATACTTACAACCATAACCTAATGCATTTTAAAACCAATGTATCAAAACTATATGTTAGTGCTTTCTTGAATTGGTGGTATTGAGATGATTCGTTAACTAAACTACCCTTTTTTTACCTTGCAAAGTTGATTAAAAAAATGTGATTTTCAGTTATTCACAAAACACCTCTTTGAACCTCGAAATGGGAAAGTCAAATTGTAATTATGTTCCCTGTCATATGGAGTGTTGTATCAAACCTTAGAACATCCTCGAATGACCTTTTTTGCACTTTTTTTCACCACTCGTGGAGCCCTGTTAACCATTTTTTACGGATTTGGAAAGTTAAAAATCAAAAGTTGGGTTTGGTTTTGACTTGTTGTATTGGCCTTGGATGAATAAATGGATATCATCCTTTGTATACCTCTAATATTTATCCATGATGATTACATGCAACCCTTAGTTCTAAAAAAATGCCTCATTGGTTAGCTGTGCAAGGGGGATTTTTAGTCCTCTAGTTGTTGGTTGACCAAGTAAAACTAGGCCAATTACAATAGGTGGATCCGTAAAAGTAGTCTCCATTCTTACCTTTTTCACTAATTCTAAGTTCCACCAAATTATATGAATTCTCTATATATATGAGAGTGTATAGTATTTATCTCGTGGTGTGTATGCCCATTAGAAATCAATTTTTGAACTCAACTTTTTATCCCTCGAGATAAATTTGGTCATTTTCACAAACTAGTAGGTAAATGTGAAAGAATTTCATGAGGCCTTTCCAGGCCAAATAACTGACAAGACAACTTATAGACACTTATAGATGATTGTATGGAACTCTCTTTTGTGGCTTGTTTTGAGAAATTTTATTTTCGGTAAAATGGTATTTTTCTATCTCTCCTCTCTCTCACTCTCTCCTCTACTTATGGAATAAAATGAATGTATCTCTAACTCTCTCTTTTTTGTGCTAAGTATTATAATCATGTGAATAGGAAAACTATGATAACCTGAACTATGTTATATTTTGGGTAGATGTCATGCCAACATTTTCTGTTGACCATGTGTTGGTTGCAAGTACTAGGATAAGGAAAAAGTTAAGTGTTTCTGGTGTTTACATAATAACACGTGATTTTGAAAACATTGTATTTGTATACGATCTATCAGCACTATTTTCATGAATAAAATTGTCATTCTTTTCTTTTCATGATGAATAAGACATTGTTATACTATGGGGAAAGTGTGTTATTTTTGTACTTAGTTTATCTTTTAGATGTTTAATAAATTCCTACTTTGTCATACTTTTATATGTCGGTTAGGCAAATTAAGTTGTTTGTACCTTGTTTTTTATGGAAATTTATGTATAAAGAAACCTATTGACATAATTAGAATCATTAGAGGAGAGTGAAATTCAGAAAATTGTTATTTAAAGATAATTGTACCATGGTAATTTTGGACATTGATTGTACTAGTAAATTGGATAGTGATAAATTGAGAATGGCGTATGTTATCTATTTTCTATTGATGTGTTGACCTAGGGAAACTCTCTTAGTCTATTGAGAAAAAAGTAACTTGTAGTAGGTGGGGTGTCATTTAAAGGAAAATCAATCATCAAACTCATAGCTTAAAATATTAACCCTTGCCATAAGGAATTGTCCCCTTAAGTTACCACGTCCTTTATTCCGATAATGGATTCAAACCTGGTCAACCCTTAACCGTTTCATTCCATTTATTTATCGATATTATTATTTACTGTATGCTAATAGTATGGGTCTTGTATGTGTCTTCATCACCGTATTAGGCTAGGTTAACTTTGTACCTTATCAATCATTTGTGTTTGGTCCATGAGAATGTTCCTTCTCTATCCTCGTGGGCCAAATTATTTCTTTCACTAGTATTGAACTAGAGACTTGGTAATGGAGCCAAAATCTCATCGTGAACGAACCCCATTGCGACACTCTTAAGCCTTAAGGTTAAAACAATGACCCTTTAACAGGTAGTAATGGAATACTTGGAGCTTTTCTAAGGTTTTAGTGAGTTAAGGATAATGTAATCTAGTTTTCTTTATAATAAGGAGTACAACCCCTTGGCATAAATAGAAATATATGAAACCTAGGACCACTTAAGAAGTTTAATTCTGGCCGAAACATGTATTTCACTCATAACTATCGACAATGAATTCTTAAGATGATGAAATAGTGATAAAGGGAAATTCGATACTTTTCACTTTAACTATATGTAAGAAACCTCTTTTGTGTATCACGAACGATGCAAACTAAGTAGTTATATTACCTATATTTTGTAATGAATTAAAAGCAAAAAGAGTGTATCCTTAGCGCTTAAGTACTATAATGAGAAAGGAAAAATGAAATCTTCCTTCCCTCGAATCTAATAGACCTCCTTTCCCTTCATTTGAAATTCCCTTTTGGAAATTAATGTATAATGTAAAACCAATTAAACATATTCCTTAGAAAATAAATCTTAAAACAAGTACTAGTAGCCTCATGCTTGTTTAAATGTTCCTATTAATAATCAGGACATATATATTAATTGTGATAAGAGAAACGATAATTAAATGGAACCATTATAGAGGACATGTTAAACTAAATAAATAAAATGGAGTATAGATAAAAGAAGAATGAAGGTTTATATGTTAAGTGCTCTTCAGATAATTAAGGTCAAATAATGAAATAGGATTGTAATAATAATGTAACCATGAAAAATGTTGTGACATGGAAAGTGCCTATCCGTAGATTTATATTGTAGATGGATCATTATTATGTACTTTTCATTTGGGAGGATGTGATTATGATATGCATGATTTTTTTCATATGGTTATGCTTTCTTTTTATTGGGGTGAGGTTTTGTCATAGATTATTGGAGGAATAAGGTGTAGCTAGTGAAGGGAGGAATAATGGGAAGTGTTTGTTTTGTTATTTAGGAACCAAAGGCTATACAGGATTCCTTCTTGGAGTGATAAGGGGCAGTTTTAATGATGACCTCTCAACATTGTAAGCCTCTTAGGTAGGCTTGGAAATGTGTGTGTCATCTCTCCTTGTAATGTCAATCACTTCTCATCTTGTTTTACATGTGGGTCCATGTTTGTATATAAATTTTTTATGTGATGTGAATTATCCTAATGATCCCATGTGGTGTTTTGTATCAAGTAATAGAAGACATAAACATATTATCTCCGTATTTTTATTGTTGTATTTGTGTGCTAAATTCTTGTGCATTACAATAGGTTTTGAGTCATAATCTCTTTGAAGAATTTTTAGGATTCCTTTTACTAACAAGGCCTTTTCAATTTGACCTCCTTTTTCAATGACCTCTTCAAAGGTACCTACACAATTCATTTGCAAGTGGAAGAAAGTTTCAAGACTAGAATGGAAGAAGGGAAGTGGGTAGCTAACCCCTTCCATAGTTGTAGAAAAGTGTAAAATTTATCATTGTTGTGTTGTTTAGCATTACATAAGTCTAGCATTATAATAACACTCTCCATATTGAATAAGAAAAGGTGAAAAAATATTTCAGTTAAGTCTGTAAAAGTAAAGATTGACCCCTTCAAGAGATGAAGAAACCATTCAAGTTCCTAGCCTCAAAGACTCTGTAGGAACAAATGAATAAGATAATTATCACTATATGCAACTTATTGGCATACCATGAAGAAGTATTTTACGTGATCTTTAGGGTATCCCTTTCTACGATATTTATAAAAAAAAATGCAATCAAAAATAGGTGGGAAGGGAGAATACAACATTTCTTGATCAAAGGGGTAGGGACACAGTTCATCGAACTAAAATTTCTTATTGTTCTCACTACTATCTTTTTGTAAGCTAGTGAGTGCATCTTTCATAGACAACCATTCCTGGTCAAATATTTGTTCATGTGACAGCATGGAGGGTATATTTGTATAGTTAAATTTTGAGGATTCACATTTATGGTTCTCTATATGGTGTTTTTTTATGTCAGGCTTCTACATGTGAGTGAATTTAAGTGTGTCCTTGTTAACGTAGGAAGATAAAGTTTCCAATTGGTGACTAATATCTTGGATTTTTTTATGAGCTTTCATGTCTTCATTGCAAGGTGTTGGTTGGGGTTCTTCCCCCTCCATCCTAGTCTCATGATTTATTCTGATGAAAGGTATATGATTTCTAATTTTAGTATTTGTGCCGCATATTCATCATTAGGACCCTCTGGTTGCGATGATGTAGAGGCATGTCCTAGGTCTAAAATGTATTCAACACTTGTAAAAGGTGGAGGATCTATTTTTTTCTCCCCTCTAATCATACTAATGAGAAAGGATGGATTGAAATCAAAGGGTAGTTTAGCACCTAATTTGACCTAGTGTAATAAGAATGTATCTTTTTTTTAAATAGAAATTTTTTTACCTGGGTTGGATTGTGTTCAAATATGTCATGTGGTATTTCTTCTTCACCTCCACTGTGATCAACAAGTTCCTTCTCCTCATTAGAGGATTTTTCTAGAGGGTTCCAATGGAAAGGATTAGGTTTGTGTCTCATGTATTGTAACCGAGTTACAGGTTTCATGGCTACGTGTAAAGGTTGAATGGAATTTATATATTTAAATGTATGTTGTATTTGGAGATTTCCTAATTTGATTTGAATATACTTTCATATTGTGATCATTTCTCTATATTTTGGTGTTATTTGGAGTTATATTTCTATCAATATTCATATTTATCTAAGAACGTTCATAACAAGTGGTATTAAAGCTTCAATCTAGGCCAAAATTAGGTCTCAACCCTAATTTTGGAGATTTGGCTATATATCCAAACAGGTGGTGAATTTTTTTGCAATATTTTAACTTACGTGGTGAAATCATTAAAGTAAGGTTCTCTCCAAATGTCAATATTTTTTACTTTTTTCACAATTTATATCCATTTTAGTGTTTTTCATAAATAAACTCCATAGACTGAAATTGTTTCAATATTTCTAAGTTTCTTATAGTGTAAGAATTTTTTCCAAACATTAACTAGTGTTTGTTCTTTACATTTGGTATTAGATCAAGTTTTATATCTTATGGAATTTTGTTAATAATTAAGGGGTAGTTCATAGATTCATTTCCTTAAGTGATGGTAAAATACTCTTGAAAGAATAACTATCTTATTTGTGTAGGTTTTTTTAGTAGTAACTCTTGATGTGGAATCACATCACCCATCGAATTACTTGGTTTGAGATGGGGAATTCGGTGTGATTGCACAACATGGAGTTTTCATGAAGTGTGGGACCTTGTGAATCATAAAGGTGGGTTGGCAGTTCAAGAGGTCTATAAATACAAGCACCCACAGAAGAAAAGGGTAGTAGATCAATAGAGAGCGGAGCTCTGTAGAAACATTGTGAGGAGTTGTATTTGGTTGGGTATATAAAATATAGGATAAGGATGCATTAAGGGGCTTGGGATTGTAATTTTTATTTTTGAGAGCTAAGGGATGTAAATCCAGTTATGATGTATGACTTTGGTCTGCCATATTGTAATGTTCTGTAATAGATCTAATGGATGTAATGAGGTTACCAACTTATTTGAATATGATCATTAATGATTCTGGTCCATACATATATCTTTATAGTTCTGTTTCATGTATGTTTATGGGATGAGTATGAATCCTTATGCATTGTCCTTTCTATTTCAGTTTATTCCTATAATCTATTAGTATATTTCTTTCTACAATGACTGCATTGGTCTAGAAGCCGTTCTGAGCTCTATGATGATTGCATGTCTCGTTTCCACTCACACTCTTTAAGTTCCTATCATAGATTATGTTTCCCACTAAACTCACATAAAGGAGAGACTTGGCACCCGCGCATGCCTTGGATGAGCACCCAGCACCCGCTAGGTGATAGGTCGGTGTGCATGGGAATCCCTTGTTCTTTGGTGGGTGTAAAAATGACTACGGTATGCCCATTAGAAATAAATTTTTGAGCTCAACTTCTTAGCCCTCAGGATAAATTTGGTCATTTTCACAAACTAGTAGGTAAATGTGAAAGAATTTCATGAGGCCTTCCCAGGTCAAATAACTGACAAGACAACTTATAGACACTTATAGATGATTGTATGGAACTCTCTTTTGTGGCTTGTTTTGAGAAATTTGGTTGCCGGGAAAATGGTATTTTACTATCTCTCCTCTCTCTCACTCTCTCTCTCTCACTCTCTCTCTCCTCTACTTATGAAATAAAATGAATGTATCTCTAACTCTCTCTTTTTTGTGCTAAGTATTATAATCATGTGAATGGGAAAACTATGATAACCTGAACTATGCTAGATTTTGGGTAGATGTCATGCCAACATTTTGTGTTGACCATGTGTTGGTTACAAGTACTAGGATAAGGAAAAATTTAAGTTTTTTTGGTGTTTACATAATAACACGTGATTTTGAAAACATTGTATTTGTATACGATCTATTTGCACTATTGTTATGAATAGAATTGTCATTCTTTTTTTCGTGATGAATACAAAATTGTTATACTATGGGGAAAGTGTGTTATTTTTGTACTTAGTTTATCTTTTAGATGTTTAATAAATTCTTACTTGGTCGTACTTTTATATGTCAGTTAGGTAAATTAAGTTGTTTGTACCTTTTGTTATGGAAATTTTTGTAAAAAGAAACCTATTGATAGTATTTTAATCATTACAGGAGAGTGAATTTTGAAACTTGTTATTTAAAGATAATTATACCATGGTAATTTTGGACATTGATTGTACTAGTAAATTGGATAGTGATAAATTGAGAATGGTGTATGTTATCTATTTTATATTGATATGTTGACCTAGGGAAACTCTCTTAGTCTCCTGAGAAAAAAACAACTTGTAGTAGTGTGGTTTCATTTGGAAGAAAATCAATCATCAAACTCATAGCTTAAAATATTAACCCTTGTCATAAGGGATGGTCCCCTTGAGTTACCATGTCCTTTATTCTGATAATGGATCTGAACTTGGTCAACCCTTAACTGTGTCATTCCATTTATTTATCAATATTAGTATTTACTGTATGCCAATAATATGGGTCTTGTATGTGCCTTCATCACTGTATTGGGGTAGGTTAACTTTGTACCTTATCAATCCTTGGTGTTTGGTCCATGAGAATGTTCCTTCTCTATCCTCAAGGGCCATATTGTTGCTTTCACTAGTATTGAACTAGAGACTTGATAATGGAGCCAAACTCTCATCGTGAACGAACCCCATTGCGACACTCTTAAGCCTTAAGGTTAAAACAATGACCCTTTAACAGGTAGTAATGAAATACTTAGAGCTTTTCAAAGGTTTTAGTGAGTTAAGGATAATGTACTCTATTTTTCTTTATAATAGGGAGTACAACCCCTTGGCATAAATAGAAATATATGAAACCTAGGACCACTTAAGAAGTTTAATTCCGGTCGAAACATGTATTTCACTCGTAACTATCGACAATGAATTCTTAAGATGATGAAATAGTGATAAAGGGAAATTCGAGACTTTTCACTCTAAATAGATGTAAGAAACCTCTTTTGTGTATCACGAATGATGCAAACTAAGTAGTTAGATTACCTATATTTTGTAATGAATTGAAAGTGAAAAGAGTGTATCCTTGGCGCTTAAGTACCGTAATGAGAAAGGAAAAATGAAATCTTCCTTCCCTCTAGTCTAATAGACCTCCTTTACCTTCATTTGAAATTCCCTTTTGGAAATGAATCTATAATGTAAAACCAATTAATCATATCCCTTAGAAAATAACTCTTGGAACAAGTACTAGTAGCCTCATGTTTGTTTAAATGTTCCTATTAATAATCAGGACATAGAAATTAATTGTGATAAGAGAAACGAGAAAAACAAATGGAACCATTATAGGGGACATGTTAAACTAAATAAATAAAATGGAGTATAGATAAAAGAAGAATGAAGGTTTACATGTTAAGTGCTCTTCAAATAATCAAGGTCAAATAATGAAATAGGATTGTAATAATAATGTAACCACGAAAAATGTTGTGACATGGAAAGTGTCTATCCGTACATTTATATTATATCTGGATCATTATTATGTAATTTTCATTTGGGAGGATGTGATTTTTATATGCGTGATGTTTTTTCATATGGTTATGCTTTCTTCTTGTTGGGGTGAGGTTTTGTCATTGATTATTGGAGGAATAAGGTGTAGCTAGTGAAGGGAGGAATAAGGGGAAATGTTTGTTTTTTATCTAGGAACCAAAGGCTATCCAGGATTCCTTCTTGGAGTGATAAGGGGTATTTTTAATGATGACCTCTAAAGATTGTAAGCCCCTTAGGTAGGCTTGGAAATGTGTGTGTCGTCTCTCCTTGTGATGTCAATCACTTCTCATTTTGTTGTACATGTGGGTCCATGTGTGTATATAAATATTTTATGTGATGTGAGTTATCCTAATGATCCCATGTGGTCTTTTGTATCAACTAATGGAAGACATAAAAATATTAGCTCAGTATTTTTATTGTTGTATTTGTGTGCTAAATTTTTGGGCTTTATAATAGGTTTTAAATCATAATCTCTTTGAAGAATTTTTAGGATGCCTTTTACTAACAAGGCCTTTTCAATTTGACCTCCTTTTTCAATGACCTCTTCAAAGGTACCTACATAATTTATTTGCAAGTGGAAAGAAATTTCAAGACTAGAATGGAACAAGGGAAGCAGCTAGCTAACCCCTGCCATAGTTGTAGAAAAGCATAAAATTTATCATTGTTTTGTTGTTTAGCATTACATAAGTCTAGCATTTTAATATCACTCTCCATATTGAACAAGAAAAGGTGAAAAAATTATTTTAGTTAAGTCTGCAAAAGTGGAGATTGACCCCTTCAAGAGATGAAGAAACCATTCAAGTTCCTAGCCTCAAAGACTCTGTAGGAACAAAAGAATAAGATAATTATCACTATATGCAACTTCTTGGCATACCATGAAGAAGTCTTTTACGTGATATTTAGGGTCACCCTTTCTGCAATATTTATAAAAAAAATTGCAATCAAAAATATGTTAGAAGGGAGAATACAACATTTCTTGATCAAAGGGGTAGGGACACAGTTCATCAAACCAATATTTCTTATTATTCCCACTATTATCTTCTTGTAAGCTAGTGAGTGCATATTTCATATATAACCATTCCTGGTCAAATATGTGTCCATGTGACGACATGGAGGGTATATTTGTATGGTTCAATTTTGAGGCTTCACCTTTATTGTTCTCTATATGGTGTGTTTTTCATGTCACGCTTCTACATGTGATTGACTTTAAGTGTTTCCTTGTGACGTGGGTAGCTAAAGTTTCCAATTGGTGAATAAGATCTTGGAGTTGTTTATGAGTTGGCATGTCTTCATTGCAAGGTTTTTGTTTGGGTTATTCCCCCTTCATCCTAGTCTCATGATTTATTCTGATGAAAGGTATATGATTTCTAATTTTAGTATTTGTGTCGTATATTCATCATTATGACCCTCTGGTTGCGATGATGTAGAGGCATGTTCTAGGTCTAAAATGTATTCAACACTTGTAAAAGGTGGAGGCTTTATTCATTTCTCCCCTCTAATCATACTAATGAGAAAGGATGGATTGAAATCAGAGGGTAATTTAGCACCTAATTTGACCAAGTGTAATAAGAATGTATCTTTTTTAAAAAATAGAAAGCTTTTTACTGTGGGTCAGTATTGAGTTCAAAGATGTAATGTGGTATTTCTTCTTCACCCTCGACTATGATCAACAAGTTCCTACTCCAGATCAGAGGAAGTTTCTAGAGGGATTCCATATGGAAATGGATTAGGTCTGCGTTTCCTGTATCCTAACCGAGTTATCAGGTTCCAAAATGAATTATATGTAAAGGTTGAATGGCATTTGTGTATTTAAATGTGTGTTTTACTTGGAGATTTTCTAACTTAATTTTGAATAATCATAACAAATACAAATCAAATATTTTGCATGAAGAGTTGGATGTTTATGTGAGATTTCTAAAGGGAATCTATGCAAAAATGGGTAGCGTAACAGACTACCAAATATATATTTTCCAAGTTTGAGATATGTTTGATGAAGGGTTTACCAAGGAAATTTAAGAAATTTCAGAAACTTAATGGATACAAATGGGTGTTTTCCATAGATGTGTAGATGTTGTAAATGTTTCTAAGTGAAAACTATGAAATTTTCTCCAGTCCTAGTAGCTGCAAATGACCATTTTCCTAGATTTGGATGTTATAAATGTTTCTAAGGAAAACTACAAAAAATATGATAGAGTAAAAAAACAATTATAATAATCAACCAAGTTTTGAAAACAAGTTTAAACGTCAGTGTCAAAATGGTTGGTAAAATTTCGATAGAGTTTCAGGTTATTAACTTTAATAAATTGAGGCAAAAATGTGGATGAAATAATATGGTTTTGATGAAAGACACTGTGGTTTAACTCAGACACATAATTTCATTCTTGTTTTATTACTAAAACAAGGTTTTAACTCGAACAAACATTTCGTCCTTTTGAAGGTTTTATGTAAACAAACTAAGTTTTAATTTTGGTAGACAGTAACATATTTTTGCTGTTTTGGTACATGAACTCAAAAATGATGGACTATTTCCACGAACATTAGAAAAAACACACTTGGTCTAACTCAATGAGAGCATTACCTTATTTTCATTGTCAAAACAAGGTCCCTAGCTTAGAAAAAGTCTCACCTTGTGAGGTTTATGGTGAGTCAAAGTTTTATTTACAAAAAAAACCCTTGGTCTAACTCTGAAAAGAGTTTCACTTAGTATTTTCTTGTCAAAACAAATATCTTAACTCAGACAAAATTTCATCTCGTGATTTATAATGAATCAAGTATTTTGGGACTAAGTACCAATTTTTGGTTTAAATTTTTTTACAAAACATAGATTTTTGGGAGAAGTACAAACAATCACAATTTATCCCTAAGATCTTTCCCCATCTAACAATAGGATGAATAAGTTTCTAAGAGAATCCTTAATATACATTTTATTACGTGAGGCAAAAATCCTGTGAAATTAGGAAATGTTGTCTAAGACATGGTTTGAAGGGTCAAATCCTCCTGCCCTTCACTCCACTCATTTCAGTGCAACTTGGAAAAAAAATGATAGATATGTTTCCTTTGAGATCCAATTATAGGGCATGGGTATTAGAGGCAAATTAATCCCTCACTTCTATAGGATCTGTGTAGAAGTTGAACACCTACTTAGCTAACAATGACTAATCTTCCCATAAATCAATATAGCCCACCAACACATGGGATTTGTCCAAATTATCAGGTAATGATGTCTTACTAACTAAAGCCTAATAAAATACAAAAAACATCAAAATTGTTTCAAATTTCCAAGGTCACTTTTTTGCAGTGAGTGGAAAGATCATAAACAGTTAGGACGAGGTACAATCAAGAAGCAAAAATATTCCAAAGGGAAAAAAAACACCCTTATGTAAAATGGCTAAAGCAAGGTTTAATCCAATATATAATTTTTTTAACAAGAATCCTAAATGGTTAAGGAAACTAATTAATCTAATAATTTTAAACCTTCATCAAGAAACCTAGGTGTTTAGATAAGATGATCAATCCAATAATACTCTGGAAATTCCATGAAAGGAAGTATGATTCCATAAGCAAAAAACAACCAAAAACTTTGAAGTAAAATGATGAAACATAATGATGTGCACACAACTTGATATTTTTGTTTAATTAGTTAGTTTGTTTGAGAAATTTGTCTTTGGTAATAGCACATATGGTAACCTACACAGTAAGCATCAGTAGTTTTAAAACATGATCAACTCAAAAATGAAAATCTAAGTGATGCAAAAACATGAGAGAATTTTAAAAAACTAAGCTCATTATCGCTAAGGCCATTAACACAGACAACAAGGCTGATTGTTTAACATAGAGTAAGTCCACTAAATGGTCAAGGCTATTGATACGTAAGCACATGAGGAAACATAAAATAGGTTGAGGTCACTGCCAAATAAGGCGAGGTATCACTAATCTAAGCAAAGTTTTCTACCAATGAGTTTGCAAGGACGTTGAAAATGTGCAAAACTCACTAATGAAGAAAGGCTAGGCTCATTGAACATTACAACTTTGAATTTGTTGTTTAGTGAACTTACCTCAAATTAATCACTCTAAATGCCATTTTTGATGAATTTTTATACTCTTTCTCAGCCAGCTTACAAATCACTTCAAGCTCACTAAGTGTTTTAACAATAGTACCTTCAAGCCAAAAACATGTAAATAAGTACCCATAGTTTGATCCAAATGTGTATACAAATGCATATAAGTGTCAAAATATTGATAAAAAAAAGTGAAATACACATATTCAATGCTAAAAAATAGTGATAAATTAGCAAAAAAATGACATAATAAGTAGTACCAAATCTTATAAAAATGACAAATCCTTGTTTAATAGGGAAAGGTCGTTGGTAAAGTATCTCAAGGCCACTCGAAACGGGTCAAGGCCGCTTCACTGAAGTGTATCCAGGCCACTAAGACTATGGAGAAATTTTTCTGTTAATAGATAGAAGATGAGATCGCATTACCATAGAGTCAAAACCGGTTGCTAACTGAGTCAATACTTCTAAATAGATTGTGAAAACCTACATAGGGTAGAGGCCGAAAAAGTTGACAGGTGAAGAAAGGTTGCAGGCTACGCTGTGCTGACGAGGTCACTTTGAAAACTAGAGCGAGGTCGTTGAAAGCTTCAAAACTCGAAAAATGATTTTAAAACAGTGAAATAATCATAAAATATTCTTTGCAAGTTCAAATTTTGGCACCACTTCGCCTCTTCACTACCTACAAATAACACTCAACACTCTTATGTACCTACTAAACATCCACAAGAACATAGAAATTTTCAAACAAATTGAAAGAACTTGAATAAAAGTGGTAAATGAAACTAAACTAAAAAAATGTGCATGAGATAAAGGGGTGTCCCATCAGTGCATGCCATATATATGTATACAAAATATAATAAATAAGATAATATAACTAAGGACCTAACACTAAGTAGACCCTATATCTAATTCCATAAAGTAACTACATTAAGATAAATCATGAAAAGAAGTTAAGTAAACTTGCACAAAACATTAATAATGAAGAATGCAAACCTCCTTTCTGAATTTGGATGTGTTTTTGATATGTATATATTTCCTTATAAGTCGAATGCAAGCCATGCATGAGCAAGGATGCTTGATAAAAGGAAGAGGAATCCTCCAAAGGATAGCACAAAGGCCATGTTTGATTCTTCTCTTACTACTTTTAGAAAGTAGGGGGGGATTCTCAATTTGGCAAGCCTTCCTATAATAGAAATCCTCTCTTGAGTAATATAGTATCAAATGTCTTACAAGGACACAGTATACAAAGGTTTTGATTGGTAGGAAGGTACTCAAGTTGCTTTTATAACTTTCTAATTTAGGACGAAGCATACATCCTAATGAATATGGGATAATGGAGATGTAGAATTAGGAGCGGGACAAGCATGTTATAACATATTAGATTAGGAGATTAATGACCCGTGGGAGTTAGAGGAAGGTTTGATTAATCAATTGTGATTTAATTAATAGGCAATGTTTAGCTTGTAGAAGCTATTTAGAGGATATGTAGAGGGAAATTAGTAGAACTACAGGGTTTTGAGATGAATGATTTAATTAATTAGAGGGTTTATTAATTAAATACAAGATTGTGAAAGGGTAATTAATCAATTAAAAGGGGATTTTAACTAATCTAAGAGACATTAATTAGCATCTAATATGGGGAAAAGAATAATTAATTAACGAGATATTGTTAATTAATCGAAGAGGATGGTAAATATTAGTTAATTATTGGGAAATATTTTACTATAACATAATGATAGGAAAGAAGACAATTAGTGCAATTTTAGTACTAAAATTGTGTGGCAAAAATTAGGTGTCTCTAGTTTTGGCTTTCCCATGTGTTGGCAAGATTTAATGTCACTTTGGTTTATTTGATCTCTTCACAGGCTTCCCTGCATTATCTAACATAAAACTTGCAACATTAGAGAGATCGCCTATTGGCATGGTGATCTAACCTCTACGTTTGAGAGGGTCATCTCCCACGTGTGATGGGTTCATGGGGTTTTGAGTACTTTTAACCTAGAAATCATCCGAAAGGGGAAAGAAAGAAAAGTGAGTGAGAGATAGAAGAGGGGAAAATATAGTAGAAAATAATGGAGGGAGGGAGCATGTAGGGACAGCAAATGCATATCTCATCCCTACATGCTAGAAAATACACCATAAAAGCAAAGAGATTGAATGTTAATACTTTGCATGAAAAGGAAAGAAATGAAATATTACACTTGACATAAGAACAAACATAATCACGAATAATCTCAACACACAAAGTTTTATAAGCATCCCTATATTTCTTCTTGAAATGGAACACAAGTTTCATTGTTGTATTATCTTTAAAAAATTCTTCACAATGAGCAATCTCCTAGAGATTCTTAGACTCAAAATTATCTTTAACCTCAATGAGAAGAATCTAGACACAAAGCTATATTTACTCCAATGCCTTGAGACCATAGGACACAAAGTTCATCCAACCTCCAAGACCCCTTTTCAAATGACCTCTAACTTCCCTTTTATAACTCAAAAGTTGGTTATATGGTAGTTAGGGTTTACATGACTTCACTTTAGACTACAATTAGGTTACATTTTAACTTTATTTTAATAAACTAAGTCACGTTATCAAAATAAAACCACTTTATCACATAAGTGATATAATTAAAAGTAGTTATTAAAATAATGAAGTGGGTATATGTGGGCCCTAATAGAGTGACTTGGACATACACCTAGACACCAAAATGACACCTATGATCGGTTTTGTATCTATTGGGGCAAGATTACACCTATCTCGATCGTACAAGAAATGAACTCATTGACCATGAGGGCAACAAAGTACTAATCTATATTCCACAATCTCCTAGTCGATGAAGGAACTAAGTCTGCAGTTTGTCCACGTGACTTAATGATTGTTGTTTGTTGTTGGATCAGACCCCTCATAATCAATGGTGTTCTCTAGACCAGTTGTCTCCACTTACTCATATTCATTTGCGATCCTTAGTTTGAGATCAATTCATGCTTCTTGATATTACATTTTTTTTGCTCAGGATTTTGTTAATCACTCTCTGTGTATTCACATTTGTACTTTAAATACATTCATCTCATATTTTGGTTTGAATGTTTTATTTAAAAATAGTCTTCGATTCAACATTGATCACCATTATGTTCACCTTGAACTCAAAAGACCAATTACATGATGCAAAGCTCCAGTAAGATGAACCATGTGGGTGTGAACTAGATGATGATAGGAATAAGGAAGAGTGTGCGGTTGTCCAAAACAACAAAAGAGGTTCTTCTAGAAAGGTCTCAGTTCCACTGCAAATAACTCTCTAGTCCCAATCAATTTATTTAGCCTAATTTCCATTTTTTGTTTTTGTGTTGTATTTTGGATTTGTTTTGGTGTCTCTGTGTTACAGGGTAGTTATTCTAGTTTCCCATGTTTATTTTTATGTGCTTATGGTTTTACACTTGCCCACTCACAATACTATCTCAAGTGGCCTCTATGTTGGTTTCAACTGACTGTGACATCACAATTGATATTTCAGATGAGAAAATATGGAGCCACTGCCTAATCATCAAATCCCATTGTAAATGCAATGTAAATGGTGTGACAATGATAACAAGTCAAGTTCATCTTTGAGACATAAGGCAACAGTGATAGTCTACAATTTTTTTCCCAATCCTATTTCATCTGCAATAAGAGCATGTCCACCATGCTCCAAAATAAATTTTACTACTCCTTTTTGAAATGGAAATAACACATCCTTCAATAATGTATGTATGTTGATGTACATTTCTTTTTGGCATTTTGTCAAACAATTGCGTGCCATGTTTATGCTTCCATGTTTTGCATAAATTGCTACCAAGGCACTTGTAACTATAACATCATACAAAAACACACTTTGAATTATGCTAATGGATTTTCATACCTTTCTCTAAAGCTTCCATTTTGGCATGGACGGGAAGGATGCTGGAAAAGGTTGTAGAGACCGGTTTCACACTTAACAACCATATTCACTTAAATATCTTCAAGTATTTTTTTTCCTTGTATTACACCTCGGTTAGCATCCGTGGAAAGAGTTTCTATGGAAATTTGATGTATTTTCACACGTTCTTCCATTGATTTGCTCCGCAGATGGTAAGCGTAGTTTTCCTTGATCTATATAAACTTTCTTGAGTTTAGCTTCATAGAGAGACTCAATGCCCTCACTTTGTTTCATTCTATTCTTCATTCTTGATCCAGGCCAACTAATGTTGGATATGCATCGGTTCCATATGGTTGGATTCCTATACATTTACAAATGTTTATGAGCCTCACTCTACTAATGTTGTCCAAACTCATTTTATCATTGAAATGTTTTTAAAATCCCAATATTTTTAAACTCTGACGTTTGACAAAATCTTATCTCCTCCAACGCATTCCCTTTTCAACACGGGATGTATTGGCTCTCAAATGACTACACTTCTCACCCGTGGCTCTTTCCTTGCATTCTTGCTTCTGATTTTATTTATTTTCTATATGTGAGTTTTGTGGGAAGATATCATCATCATGTGAAGTTTTCTCTTTGTGATGTGATTCATGTTTCCTTCTTGTGTTGTTTATAAGAGCTTCTTCCACACGTAAGAAATGATTATTATTCTCATGCCTACGGTAACTCTTTCCTGGAGAGAAGGGGGAAGTGGGTTGTATTTTTCTATTTTCCAAATTTGGCATTTGGCAAACTTCCCCGTAGACCACTAGAAAAAATGTCCCACTTGCATCATGCACAAGAAATACTTTAATTTTTTACCCAATTGGCAAATGCCCTAGATGGTGAAGTGGAAGTGAACTCCCACTTTGTCTTTCCCATTTCAACAATTAACTAACGTTTTTTTATAAAATTGGCATCATTAATTTAATAACTAAATGTTGAATTTAATTAATAAAATTAATAATGTCAATTAAAAGTAAAATTAATTACAATTAATAACATTGATTTAACTATTTAAAGTTAGTAGTGATGGAGGACTACGTGAGGGTTGCTTATGGAGGACTGTGTGAGGGTTTCTTATGGAGGATTGCGTGAGGGTTTTGAGAGTGTGGTTTTAGCCGCTTTGGCTGCAGAATGCCTCTCAACATACTGCGAACATGCTTCTAAGGTACCACCTACAATTTCATAACAGAATAAAGATATTTGCATTGGATCTAGAGCCTAGGTTGACATTGTTAAGGTACCTCCTGCAAAAAATGTGGGTCCCCATTCCCCTGTAAATGGACTGAATACTAATTTTAAAAGTACAAAAGATAAGGAAGGTGTGACTCACATACAAGTGCCGGATGGTTGTCTGAATAGGGCTCTTGAGAAAACTAATCTCACCCTCATTGGAAAATATTTGGGAGCCAGACCCAATGTTGACATTATCAGAAAATGGGCAATGTGGCATTGGAAACCAAAAGGGGATTTAAATATTACCACTCTGGCAAAGGGTTTTTTAATCCTGTTTCAATCAAAAGGATGATATGGATTTAGTCCTACTTGGTGGCCCATGGTGTATTGGCAATATGGGGATTTTCTTAAAAAAGTGGTATCCAGGGTTTAACCCTAATATTGAGAATATACATACCATCCCCATCTGGTGTAGACTCCTAGGACTGCCACTTCATCTTTGTGATGATGAAATCATTATTCATATTGATAGATCGATTGGTTCCCCAATCGGTCAGATGGGCCTACAAAAAATAGATCCATACTTGCTTTAGCAAGGTTTTGTGTCTCGTCTAAAATGGAGAAGGAACTTCCTAATCACATCATTCTTCAATCTAAATTTGGGGCATGGAAATAGTCAATAGAATATGAGAAATTTTGAGCTAATATGCCATAAATGTCATAAATTAGGGCACTTTACTAGTAAATGTCCTGAGAGCATGAAGTAAAAACATGATAAACCATCTTATCAAGATCCAGGCAATAATCAAGAAAAAGAGACTGAAAAGTAATCCTTGATTAACAGGAAAGATCTAAGTATCAGGGACCGCTGCATGCAAAAGAATCTGAGAATCAAAGGGAAGAGAAAAGGTTTTAAGACCATAATAAAGAGGCCACCGGTTTATAGAAAACTCTGGAGACCAAAAAACCCTTTGGTGGGAAAGGATGAGGAAGCTTGGAAGGGAAAAGATAATGAGTAGGCCAAGGGTGAAGAAACTTGGGAGGAAGCAGAAAAAGCTCAGAATATGATGCTTGACAATCCAAATCCAGTAAAACTGAACATGGAAGTGGATGAGAAAAATGAAAAAGTTTACATTCATTTAACCATTTCCAGTGAAGAGGAGATGGACAATATTACACCCCTTCCTCATCAAAAATAGGTAAATGAGAACATCCCTTTGAAGTATAAAGAACTAAATAAGGAAAGACAAGGAAAAGCTAAAGAAATCTTAGAATCCATAACTAGAGATTTAAATGAGGATAAAGAGTTTGCAAATATGGAGGAGCTCATTGACATTGAATGTAACAGAGAATCTCCTATAGCACAATAGCTTGTTTTTTATAAATACAAAGAAGAAGGAGAAATTACCCCTGCAATGGCAAAGAACTTGCCTGACTATGATAAGGATGGATTCATCATATTCTGGAGCAAGAAATGAAGAATGAAAGGCTTTGAAGAAATTTCGGAATCACTTTTTAGTGATAAAAAGAAAAAAATAGGAATTTGGGACGCTTCCACTTCAAGAATCACAAGAGCTACTGCCAAAAGAGTTGCGAATACTGGAGCTATTAATAAAAAAGGTAGGCCCTCCAAAAGTGATGTAAGGAAAAAAGAAACAAAAAAATAAATTGTAGATGGCACTCAAAGCCTTTTGAGCCATCCAGAAACTGCCTCCCCAATACTTTTTTAAATGAAGGTTCTATCTTGGAATGTTAGGGGGCTAAATGGGGGTCATAAACAAAGAATGCTTAAGGAACTTAGAAGATCATGTAGACCTAGTATCCTTCTAATTCAAAAAATGAAAATGAAAACCAAAGCTATTGAAGAGTGCAAAAAGACTTTTTGGGAGAATGCTTCCTTTGTTGCTTCTGATTCTCATGGGCTTCTGGAGGTTTAGCGGTCTTCTGGGACGTTAAACTTGTTCATGGTAATGTTATTTTATCCTCTCAGAATCATTTAGCTATAAATTTTATAAGTCTTGAGAATAACTCTAATTGGATCCTTTCCAATAGCTATGCTCCTAATACTGCTGCTGGTAGAAGGAATTTATGGAAAGAGCTAGTTTGTTTTAGAAATAATCATAAGGATTCAAACTGGCTGCTTATGGGGGATTTTAACACTCCTCTAAACCCTGGGGAGAAATTTGGAGGGAACTCTGATTTCTCTGCCAACATGGAAGACTTTGTTGACCTCATCTCACATCTCAATCTTATGGACATTGAGCTCCATGGTAATCAATACACTTGGTTTAATAGAAGAACTGGGGAAAATTTGATTCAGGTTAGGTTAGATAGAGCTCTCATTTCTACTAAGTGGATCTTAAATCAGAATTTTCACCTCTCCTCTCTTCCCAGAACTGGCTCAGATCACAACCCTATTGCTCTTAACTTTTTCAATTGGTCTAAACCTTTTCATTGTAACTTCAAATTTGAAAAGATGTGGCTCGAGCATGATGACATTCTTGATAGAATTAAAGAATGGTGGTCTTGGGAAGGAACAGGAACTACTCAATTCAGACTTCTCCAAAAGCTGAAAAATGTGAAACAAAAGGTTAGAATCTGAAATAAAGAGGTTTTTGGCAATATCTTTGAGAAAAAGAAAGAAATTAAGTGGAAAATGGAAGAGTTCAAGCTCGAAGTCTCATTGAAGGGTATGACCTTGGAGGATCACCAAAGAGAAAAAAATCTTCTTTCTGACCTGCATAATATCAATAGCTGTGAGGAAACCTTTTAGAGAATGAAATCTAGAGCTCTTTGGTTAAAGGCTGGTGACAAAAACACAAAATATTTTCATATGACCACCCTCAAGCATAGGGCTTGTAACAAAATTACTTAAGTCTCCAAGGGAAATGGTTCCATTGCTAAGGATGCTAAGGATATTAAAGCTGAAGCCCTAAAATTTTATGAAAATCTTCTTTCTGAAAACAATTCTTATAATGAGCAAGTAGCCTCCTTTCTTTTAGACTTCATTCCTAACAATTTGCTTCCTAAGGAGAGATTTAAGAGCCTTTCCAAAGTGGTCACCATTGAGGAGTTGAAAAAAGTAGTTTTTTCCCTTGAAGGTGACAAGGCCCAAGGCCCTGATGGTTTCTCTACGAATTTCTTCCAAAAATGTTGGGATATTTTCTCTGAAGATTTATTGAAAGCTGTCAATGAGATTTATAGAACTGGAAATCTTATAAAGGAGCTAAATAACACACATATTGTGCTTGCACCTAAAAAGTTGGATGCAAAATATTTCAAGGATTTTAGACCAATCAGCCTAGTTAATGTGGTCTATAGAATTTTTACTAAGATTTTAACCACTAGATTGTAGCCTCTTCTCATGGAAATTATCTCCCAACAGTAGAGCGGATTTATAAAAGGTAGAATTATCCAGGACAAGAGTAATTATGGTCCATGAATCAATTCATTCTATGGATAAAAGTAGAAAATCTGGGATGGCAATCAAGTTCAACATGCATAAGGCTTTTGATAGAGTCTCCTGGAAATTCATTGATGAGGTGCTGACCAAGTTTGGGTTTCAAAATAAATTCAGAAAAATTGTCCAAGCTTGCATTTCCTCTCCTAGATTTTATGTGGTTGTTAATGGAGAACCTGTCAATTTCTTTGCTAGCAATAGAGGTATTCGCTAAGGGGACCCCATGTTCCCCTTGCTATTCATCATAATGGCTGATAGTCTAAGCCATTCTATTACAAAATCTATTCATAATGGTATAATAAAAGGCTTTCAACCTACTTCTGGCAATCAGATTTCTTCCCATCAATAGTTTGTTGATGACACTATTCTTCTACTTATGGCCTCCATCATTGAAGCTAAGGCCATCAAAACCATTCTCAGATTCTATGAGGAAGCCTCGGGTCAAAAAGTAAACTTTGATAAAAGCTTGGTTTACTTCTTCAATACTCCTATTGAAAGACAAAAAAAGATTGCTCTTATTCTTGGGTGTAAAATCAATTCCCTCCTAGCTACTTATCTTGGGCTCCCTATGAGTACTAGTAAGGTTTCTAATGAGGTTTGGAATGATCTGCTTAAGAGATTTCAGAAAAAGCTAGCTGGATGGAAAGGAGCTATCCTCTCAAGTGCTGGTAAATGTTTGTTGATTAAAAGCACTCTTCAGAACCTTCCCATATATATCATGTCGATGTTCACAATTCTAACAGTAGTGGTGAATAGCATTGAAAAAATTCAAAAAAACTTCTTATGGCATGGGACAGAAGACAAGTTTAGATACCATTTAGTAGCATGGGAGCAGGTCTGCAAGCCAAAGAGGATTGGGGGTTTAGGTATTAAAGATATAAGAAATATGAATGCTTCTCTAATTGTAAAGCTTGGCTGGAGGCTCATCAAAGAGCATAAACCATGGATTGAGTTAATCAAAGTTAAATACCTTTCTAATCAAAACTTTTATTCCTTTCTTTTTGACCAGTAGCTTCCTAAGGGTTCAATTTTTTGGAATAATTTGCTCCACATCAAGCATATTCTTTCCCAGGGATGTAGATGGAAACTTGGAAATGGGCATGATATTGATTTCTGGGATGACATCTGGTCTGACACAAGTTGGGATATCACTTTTAGCTCCATAAAAGATAACCTAATTCAAAACTATGGAAAGAAAGTCAAAGACTATATTGAGATGTCTGACAACATAAGGAAATGGAAACATCTTAAAGTTGATGATGAAAATATGCATCCTATTACTTCCTGCATGCAGAATCATCTCTCTCTAATTCATATCAGCCAACATAATAATAAGGATGAGATTATTTGGAAATATTCCTTTGATGGAGAATATTCTGTCAAATCTAGTTATAACTCTTTTTTTGCTTCTATTGATAGTGAAATTGAATGGCATAAGCTTTGGATGCCAGAGCTAACCCCTAAAGTAAATTTCTTCTGGTGGCTCATCATCAAAGGTAAGATTCTCACTAATGACAATCTCATCAGGAAAAGTTTCATCATGCCTAACAAATGTTGCATGTGTAGAGAAGAAGCTGAAGATATTAAACATTATTTTCTACATTGTAAGTATACTTCAAAAATATGGCATCTTATCCTGGAAAATTTCAAACATAATTGGGTTTTCCCCCATACTTGTCTATAGGCATGGAAGCAATGGAACTCCCCTTATAAGCATTGTATGATCAGGAGGATTTTTCTAACTAGTTCTCCCTCATACCATGTGGAGAGTCTAGAAAGCTAGAAATGATGTTATTTTCAGAAATACCAGAAAGGTTTGTACAAAAGTCTTTAATGAAATTATCATTGTTGTGAAAGACAACATTGAAAGATTTAAGCCTCCCAAAAATAAACTTTATCCTGAGGACGAGGAGCACATTCTTGATGCTTGGAACATTGGCACTGGAAGCAGTAATTGTAAGGAAAATAATAGCATTGATAGATCTACTATACGTTGAATCCAGCCTCCCACTGCATGGTACAAACTGAACTTTGATGGAGCTTTAAAAGGTAATCCTGGGGATTCGGGAGGTGGAGGGGTGATTAGAGATCATAGAGGATTCTTTGTTTCTGATTTTTCTGATAAGATGGGTAAACAAACAAATCACTACTAGGAAGCTTTGGCGATGCTCTGGGGAATAAGGTTGGCTAGAGATTGTAATATTTCCAATATTATAATTGAGTGGGATTCGTTGAACATTATTAATTTTTTAAATCAAAATCAATCTCCAAGTTGGTCCATCAAGGACTTCATTAGTGAAGATATTGAAATATGCAATGGTTTTGCTAACTATAAGATTATACACACCTACCATGAGGGTAATAGAGTGGCTTATTTTTTAGCAAATATTGGAGTCACCAATACAATGCAAACTTGGTTAAGTGGTGACCCCCTTCCTACCAAAGTACTTGATGAAATCATTAAGGATATGCATGATTTTAAACATAATCATTAATAGTTACGATGTTGATGCGAAGGAGGTGCTTATTAATTGCAAAGTTAAGTTTAATGATTCTCTTAAAATCCTACATGATTTAGAGGTCCCCAAAAGTAGAGATGGTGCTGAGTTGTGTGAGTTTCAAAAATTGTGTACTGTTGTGCAATGTGGAAAAAATACAGGTAGAATGGGGGGACCTCCTTGTAAAACCAAGCCCATGTATGATCCAACCTAGAAAACAGATACTATTCTTTGGAATTATCTACAAATGGGGGGTATTTCAAGTTTCATTGGAAAAATAAAGGGTTTTGATCAAGACATTTCGGTGAAGTTTGCTAATGGGTGGAAAAATCACATGGTTGAGTATGGAGAGATCAAGGTCGAGATCTCTGAGGATCTCATTGCCCAGGTCACTGGACTGAACATCCAGAAGGTGCCAAGTTCTTCAACAAATGTGTCATTAGAGATGTGGAGTCAAAAAAATTTCTTGCTAAAGGAGAGAACCTTGAGTTTGTTGTGGCTGGCATTAAGGTGGCCTCCATACCTGAACCTTTTGCTGAGATTGCATACATGATGGTTAGGTATGTCTCTTTGGAGGGAAGATATGTCACCATTACCTTGAAGCATTTGATTTTCCTTAATCACTTTCGCAGGAATATTATGGTAAATTTCCCACACTATTTACTAAACTCCTTGGAGAAGTCTGTCCTTCAAGTTCAGAAGCATGTCAGGGTTGTTCCCCTTCACCAAGGCCTGATCCTTCTCATCCATCATCATTACTTCTCTAGCTCTCACCCTCTACCCACTCCCCCTGTGATTAACCCTCTCCCTGCTGGAAAAGATCCTAACATTGCTACCTTGGGAAGAAAGAGGAAAGAAAAGAAGGTTAAGGATGCTCTACCTTCTTCACAACAAGTTTTGCATAGCCATAAGGATTTGGAGCTGGTAGAGAACTTACTACATATTAGTAATCCTATGGATAATTCCAGAGAAGCGGACCTTCTTACCAGAGTTAGTAAACTTGAAGAGGAAATCAAAGCCCTCAAAAATGATCTGAGGAATATGTAGAAAGCAAAAGGTAAGCAGAAGTTACATGATCCTGAAGACATAGATATTTTTGCTGATATTTACAAAAAGCTTCTTTCTCTTGACACTAGACTGGGCAATGCCAAGGGGCGTCAAGATTGCACCCTCTCTATTCTGAAAGGAATGTATAATTTTATGGAGCAACATGTGAAGAGTGTATGCAGCCTTAGCGGCATTCCTAAAAATATTTGGGATTCCAACGAGACCCGTGACCTGGAACTTGCTAAGGTAGACATGAGAGATATTTCTCAAGCCACGGCCATTGCACTCTTCCTCTCTCTCCAAAAAATTAAGGTCAAGATTGACAAGGCTGTCAAGTGAGGCGGTGCTTTGGTGCTGCTTAGTTGTTGTGTTGGTGCTACTTTTTGGTGGTTTGGATGCTGATATCTTGCTGGGATGCCCTGTTTTGGATCCCTTTTTGCTATTTTTTGGCCCTTATGTTCTTCGTCGGATCACTATCTAATTTTATCATTTTCTTCTCCTTCTACTGTTGTATCTGGCTATTGACCCTCCAGTTTAAGGTGTTTATCCTTTCTAGTTTGAGCTTTCTAGTTTTGCTATCTAGCTTCTTGAGCCTTTCTGTACAAAGGGTAAAGTCCCTTCAAAACATTTTATCCTTAATAAAATAACTATTGTAAAGTTCATTCAAGGTAGGCATAATTTTAATTACCTCTCAGTTGCTTGACATAAATATGTTCTGTCTCTTAACTCCAAAATCACTAAGTTCTATACTCGCTAAGTATCATTCTTGGATGAGATTCAAGTAGCTTGTTTTGGACCTTTGTTTGAGTGCGAGGCGAAATGCAAAAAAGTTGGCGAGAGTTCAATTGTTTAAAGCATTGCGAAAATCGACTACTTGAATTAATGTATTTTACCCTCATTTTTTAATGTTACTTCATATGAATGGTTTGGATATGATGGTCTGGTTAAGGATCATTTGGGAATTGTTAATATTAATGTGCAGAAAAAGGTTCACGAAGCTTAGCTTGCAAGAAATTGTAGAAAAAGTTGATACAGTACCATGGTTTCTCCACATAGTCATCATTAAGGTTTTCACGTTACTTTTGCAACCATAAGAGGGATACCAAAGGGCACTTGGTTAGTGTAGAGTGAATCTATAGAAGACAGTGAAGAATTCATGGGATAAGATCATCCTTTTTCTAAGAGTGCTATTACCCTTGATCTTAGTGTCATATATCAGGATATGTATGGCTGACCTGTGGCTAACATAATCTCTTATCATGTCATATCACATTTATTTATACTTTCATATGCTTAGTAGGTCGGCCTTGGTGCTTTGCATAGCATAGTAGGGTATATATAGGAGTTACTAACTAGTAGATTATCGTCATAGTGAGCACTTGAGTCTTATTGTATGGTTTGGAGGTTGCCCCCTCGAAGTGGATAAGTCATTCTACTTGTATATTGTGATATTTTCTCTTCATTTTGGTGTTCCTTGGTGTTCTATTGTTGTTGATATTCAGATCTATCTGAATAATTTAATTACAAGAGGTATCAAAGCTTTGAATTGGGCCAAAATCAGGTCGAAACCTAAATTTACTGATTCATCTATATCTCGCAATTTGATGCAAATTTCTCTACCAAATTTTTACTAAAGTTGCAACATCATTCAAGTAAACTCCCAAAATTTCAGGATTTTTGATCTATTTCGCAAAATTTTTCATCCATTTTAGTGTTTTTCATAAATTCACTCCATAAATTGAAATTGTTTGAATATTTCTAAGTTTTTTATAGTTTAAGAAAATTTTCCAAACATTAACTAGGGCTTGTTCTTTACATTTGGTATTAGATCAAGTTTTATATCTTATGGAATTTTGATAATAATTAAGGGGTAGCTCATAAATTCATTGCCTCAAGTGATGGTAAAATACTCTTGAAATAACAACTATCTTATTTGTGTAGGTTTTGTTAGTAGTAACTGTTGATGTGGAATCACAACACCCCCTGAATTGCCCGATTTAAGATGGGGCATTCGGTCTGATTACACAACATGGAGTTGTCGTGAAGTGTAGGACCTTACAAATCAGACAACTCTCTGAAGAAGTTCGGTTCTTGTTCCTAACCTACCTACCACTAACTACTCCTAGTGCAGGCACAACTACAAACTAACCCTAACCTACAGCTTCCAAGGGGGTAGAGAAAAAGGGATTGCAAGAAAGAAACCTACACTAAAGCGGTGATACACCAAGAAAGGAGTGTTAATCACCCTTTCCAAGCCCTGCAAACTGGAGAAATGGTGATTTGAGGGAGATTGGACAACTGCAACACAGGCCTAAACTACACCAATGCATCAAGGGGAGGTTGGACAACTGTAATACAAACCTGAAATGTAAACAATTTACAGAAGATTTTTTTAAGGAGAGGGGAGAGAGAAATAGAAGCCGAAATTGCCCAAAAACCCATAAAAAAATCCTTGTTTAATCATGCAATGAGTTCTTGGAGATCTCCAAAATCTTTGCTCCATTAATGGGGTTGTCTTGTGTTTGAAGAAATTGACTGTGATTACACCCCCTGTCTAGTCTAGCTCATGTAGCTTCATGATGACCTTGTCTTTTCACCTATCCCATTAATGACCTTCACCTACCCAGGGAGAACTGTAGCCTGTTTCCAAATTTTGGAGGTCCAGAACCTCTAAAACCCTGAAATCTAATGTTTCCATGATGTAGAGCTTGCTCTCATGATTCCGACGTCTGGTCATTTTTCCAAAACAGACAGTTGGTGCCAAAGTTATGTTATTTCGGAGTTTAGGGTGTCTGCAATTTCAGGGTTTGGAAAACCTCTGAAAATCCATATTTCATGCCTCTATTTTGTTTCCCTCGCTCCCAGCTTTCCAACACCTATGATTTCGCGAGATTCCAACACCCGGAGCTCGAGATATGGTTATTTCTGTGTGAAGGGGTTTTGAGTGCTTTGAGGTCTTCGTGGTGCATTGCTTTGGCGAGTTGGCTCGCCGAGCAGCGAGTTCCATTGTTTGTTTTCAAACTTCTGCACTGAGTTACGTTCTCCATCGGTGAGCCTCCAAAACCCGCTATTCCTCTTCACCTCTTCCTTTTATCATTCTTTGACTTTTCCGGACTCCATTCATACGTCAGCGAGCTCTTTAATTTTGCATGCCCGTGCACGGGCTTTGTTTTGCACTCCGACCTCTACTGCGATCGAAAACGAGCTACTTCATGTCGACGAGCCCTCGCATCATTGGGTGAGTTTGGACATTCTTAATAGCTCCTAACATGGCTCGCTGCTTGCATACCTGGCAGAACTCCACACGGTAGCTCATACCACGCCCATATTCCGCGTGCCTCCAAATTGATTCCATCGTTCCACGTAGCTTAGCCTTCGATGCAACTTGGCGGGCCTTTGAAAGTTTTATTGGGTGGGAGTATAGGATTTCAGACTTTCGGGATATATTGTTTCGAAATCCTCCATCCCCGCATTTCGGACGCCTTGTGAACTGATTCGGCTCAGCTCATAATTTCATTTGAGCATGATTCTGTTGTCTCCAACCATGCCCGAGTTGATATATCTCGGCGCTGAGCTCATCAGGTGACCCGACGACCTGGCTTATAACAAGCCCTTCTTTGCATGTTCTTAGCTCGATCTGTGAGCAATGTTCCTCCTCCGTGGATTATACCCAACTCGGAGCTCTTCGGCTCTTTTGCACTGTTCGCCACACCTGTATTGACTCTTATCCGATCCATCCCTTTGTATAGATCTGTCCACAATCCTGGAACCTTTCATTTGAGCTCGGCCTGCTACGTGGGTGAATGAGCTTGCTCCTAAAATCCTGAACCGTCTCCCCTAGTTCACGTCGAGTTCTTCCGACGTTGCGACTCATTGGCTTTGGCTATTCTCGCCGAGTTTCAAACTCTGAGTTGTGTTTGACTTCCCATTATGCAATCCGAGTCACTAATGAAATTTTTTGCTGCCTACGTGAATGGGCGTCGAGTCTCTCCGCCTCCACATTCATACTGCCTCGATCCATGTTGCGTTATGCATTTTATCTTGCCTCCTTTCGACGATGTCACGACAAGTCTCTTCCTCAGCGACAACCAAACTATTATCATGAGCTCCTTGTGATACAAATCTCCTCTTCGACCGAGTGAGCATGTTGTAAAGCTTGCAAACTCATACATGTGTTAATCTTATTAGTTAGTAGCTTGGACAGCTGTTTGTTCTCATCCATTTGTTATGGGTAGTTTGGACAGCCTAGAATTTAGAGAAATAGTTGTTTTTGTCAAACAAATATTGTTAGGATAAGAACAATTGCTATCTAATATTGAGTTGTCTTAATCTCAACCATTCATTTGTATTAATCTCGGCCGTTGATTTTCAACGAGAGTAGTATATAAGGGGGTCATTGGGGTCATTTGTAACAAGGAAGTTTTGAGAGAAACTTGCAGTGTTAGCAAGGGCGCAGTGATAGCGTTGGAGATAGCAGTGGAGGAATATCAGCAGGAGGATTAGGAGATTGTCGGAGCTCTGCCAATAAGAGGCAAGCAGTATTTGTATCTCTTGATTTGCTGAAGTTTAATATATTTCTCATCTGTAGTACTGGTTTTCCCTACGGGGTTTTTCCAGGGACAATTGTGCGAAAATATTGTGTTCACCTTGTTGGGTATTTCTTATGTGTTTGTATTTGTGAAGTTACAGTTGTGTTTATTTTCCAATATTTGTTGATCAAATAATCTTACAAGATAGGAGGTTAATAATCAGTAACTGTAATAGATTTTTCACATGGTATCAAAGCTAAGTTCGGGTAGAAGAGATTTACCCTAGGTGAAAGAAAGTGAGGGTTTATAAAACCCAGTTTAACCTCTTCAAAATTATTATTATTATTTTCCTTTAAGATGGCCTCGGCAGGTTTAAGAGATCAGGACAGATTGGATGGAGCCTCGAATTTTGGTGTCAGGAAAGCCAGAATTTCTCTATTGCTGGAAGAGAATGGTATCAAGGAATATGTGACCACCGTTGTACCTGTACCTACAGATGCAACACAACTCTTAGCATATAAGAAGGAAGATGCCAAGGCGAGGAGGTTGATTCTTGACGGTGTCAAGGATCATATTGTTCCGCATATTGCAGAGTTAGATACAGCGAAGACGATGTGGGATGCCATTATGAATCTGTACCAGAATGCTACCACTAATCGGAAGCTGATTCTCAGAGAAAAGTTGAGGAATACCCGGATGAATAAGGGAGAAGACGTCACAAGTTACCTCACCAGACTTAGACTTGTCAAGGATGAATTGGCAGCTGTTGGAGACAAACCAAGTGATGACGAGCTAGTGAGAATAGCCCTAAATGGGTTTACTAAGCAGTGGGATGTCTTTGTTTCAAGTCATCAATGGATGAGACACCTTACCGAGTTGGGATCGACTATGGAGTGATTTCACTCAGGAGGAGCTTAGACTAATTCTTGTCAATGGAGCCAACAATAAGAGTCAGAAAAGTGAGGTGGAACAGGAAAATTTTTGCCCTAGCGGGTAAAGGGAAAGCAAAGAAGGGGTCTAGTAAAGGATCAAATTCACAAGGAGAAAATAAGAAGAAAGATTCTTCGAAGATCAAGTGCTATGGCTGTCACGAGTTTGGCCACTATGTCAGCGATTGCCCAGAAAGGAAGAAGAATGAAAAGAAAGTCAAGAAGCAAGTTGCGGCTTCAGCAAGTGCAAATGAGCTCTCTAGTAGAATGGAAGATGAGTTTGCACTCATAGCATGTATGGTTAGCTCAACCTCACAGAGTGTTTGGTGCATAGATAGTGGGGCGTCATATCATATGACAGGAGTTAGAGAATACTTCTCCAGTTATAAGGAAGAGAGCACCAAAATCCAGATCTCTATGGGGAACATGTCCAAACTCAACTCAGTTGGGAAAGGGACTGTTAAGTTTCAGAGGGAGAGTGGTAAGATGATTCCCCTTCATGATGTGTTACATGTTCCAGGCTTAGGGATGAATTTGATTTCTGTATCTGTCCTTCAGGACAAGGGGTACAATGTACTCTTTAGAGGGGCACGTGTTGATCAAGCATAAGGATTGGAAATCACCCATAGCTATTGGAGTTAGGAGCGGTCGGCTTTATAGGCTGCAATTTGATATTCCTAAGGCACTCATGAGCAACAGTAATCTTAGAGATCAGGGAGAGCTATGGCATAGAAGGATGGGCCATATCCATCATGGAGCCCTTAAATTACTTCATGAGACAGTGACAGGTGTTCCTGAGGTGACAACAGAGCACGATGATGTATGTAAGGGATGCGTGTTGGGGAAGTTTGCTAAAGCATCTTTTACAAGGAGTGACACCAGATCCAAGGGTGTTCTTGATATAGTACATCCAGATGTATGTGGACCAATGTCGACGAAGTCTCTCAGAGGGTATGAGTACTTTGTTACTTTTATTGATGATTTCTCCAGGAAGACATGGATATACTTCTTGAAGACCAAGGATGAGGTTTTCAGTCACTTCCAAGAGTTCAAAGCTCTTGTGGAGAATTCGACAGGAAGGAAGATAAAAGTTCTTCGGCCAGACAATGGAGGCGAGTACAAAAGCAATGAGTTCCAAGAGTTCTGTACCAGAGAAGGAATCAAGAGAGAGTGGACTGTTCCTTACAATCCGCAACAGAATGGAGTTGCTGAGAGGAAGAATCGGTCTACAACAGAGGCATCAAGGGCTATGTTGCATGACCAGGATTTACCCCGTTATCTGTGGGCAGAGGCATGCAATACAGCAGTATACATATAGAATAGAGTTCCACATAAGGTACTAGGGAAGATGACACCAGAAGAAGCATTCACTGGGAAGAAGCCAGATGTCAGTCACTTAAGGATCTTTGGGAGTTTGGCATATTGTCACATTCCTAAGGATACACGTACCAAGTTAGATCAGACTGCAGAGAGAGGGTACTTTGTGGGGTACAGTGAAACCTCTATGGCATATCGGATATTCATTTCGGGGACCAGAAGGATTATTGTTCGACGTGATGTCAAGTTCATGGAGGACAAGGCATTTAGAAGGTCTAGAGATTTGCCAGTAGATGATCAGAGTAAGCAGCCAACAGAAGCTCCAAGAATCACTCAATCGAGTCAAGGGCAGCAAAGCTTGAGTACAGTGACTAGTACAAGCATAGACTCAGGAGGAGAGAGTTTTCAAAGCATGGAGCAATAGGTGCAAGAAGAGATGTATCAAGAAGACATGGAGGTTGATATTTCATCCTCTACAGTTGGCAGCAAGAACCGTGAGGTTCAACAAACACAGAAGAATACTCAGGAGTTAGTGGGTACTCCCAAGAGGAGTGATAGACAACGGAAACCACCAGCCAGGTATGATGACTATGTTGCATTAGTTAGTGTGTTGATAGATAGTGAACCTTCTAGCTATCAGGAGGCTACACAACATCAAGTGTGGTAAGAAGCAATGGTTGAGGAGTATACTTCAATTATGTAGAATGATGTGTGGGAGGTAGTGCCTAGACCAACATATAGGGCAGTGGTTGGATCACATTGGATCTATAAGATCAAGCATGGTGCAGATGGTATCATCGAGAAATATAAGGCAAGGTTCATGGCAAAGGGGTTCTCTCAGAAAGAGGGAATAGACTACAAGGAGACATTTTCTCCAGTTGCCAGGTATACTTCTATATGAGCTGTAATCTCAATTTCAGCACAGATGGGATGGCAGATCCATCAAATGGATGTCAAGACAGTGTTTCTTAATGGTGAGTTGAAAGAGGAGGTATACATAGAACAACCAGAAGGCTTTGTAGCACAGCAAAGAGACCCACGTGTGTAGATTGAAAAGAGCATTGTACGGACTCAAGCAGGCTCCCAGAGCGTGGTATGAGTGCATTGATAGTTACTTGCAGGAAATGGGCTTTGTGAAGAGTGAGGCAGATGCTAATCTCTACTACTTGGTAGTTGGAGGTGAGATTCTCATTCTTGTTCTATATGTAGATGACTTGTTTCTTACAAGTTCACTGGGGCTCATAGAAGAATGCAACAGGGATCTTACAGCGGAGTTCGAGATGAAGGATTTGGGACTTATGCACTACTTTCTAGGCATGGAGGTATGGCAGAAAGATGGAGAGATTTTCCTTGGGCAAGGGAAATATTGCATGGAAATCTTGAAAAGGTTCAGGATGGAAGATTGCAAAGCCATGTCTACACCCATGATCATGAATTGGAGGAAGGTAGACACATCCAGGGAGAAGGATGTAGACCCCACCTTATACAGGCAGTTGATTGGTTCTCTCATGTATTTGGTCAATACCAGGCCAGATATAGCTTTTGCAGTTAACTCTCTTAGTCAGTTCATGGTTGAGCCAAAGAGAGTGCATTGGACTGCGGCAAAGCATGTGCTGCGTTATTTGCGAGGTACAATCGAGTATGGAATTAGATATGCTCGAGGTGAAGGAATCAGGTTAATGGGCTATACTGACGCAGATTGGGTAGGTAGTACAACGGACAAGAGGAGCACTTCAGGGTGTTGTTTCAGTCTGGGATCAGGAGTTGTATCTTGGTTCAGCAGGAAGCAGAAGTCTGTGGCTCTAAGTTCAGTAGAGTCAGAGTACATAGCAGCTAGCATGGCAACATGTGAAGCTATATGGCTTTGGAAGTTGCTAGTAGCTTTGTTTGGTCAGAAGGTTAAGACTACAGTGATACACTGCGACAATCAGAGTTGCATCAAGTTGAATGAGAATCTGGTGTTTCATGATAGGTCAAAACATATAAACATCAAGTATCACTTCATCAGAGATTGTGTACATCACAGGGTTGTTAAGCTATAGTTTGTACCTACAGATCAGCAGGTAGCAGACATTCTGACAAAGGCATTGGGGAAGGCAAAATTCATCTTCTTCAGAGAGATGTTGGGTGTCATGTAGAACAGCTTTCTCGCTAAGAGGGAGTGTTAATCTTAGTAGTTAGTAGCTTGGGCAGCTGTTTGTCCTCATCCATTTGTTATGGGTAGTTTGGATAGCCTAGAATTTAGAGAAATAGTTGTTTTTGTCAAACAAATATTGTTAGGATAAGAACAATTGCTATCTAATATTGAGTTGTCTTAATCTCAGCCATTCATTTGTATTAATCTCGGCCGTTGATTTTCAACAAGAGTAGTATATAAGGGGGTCATTGGGGTCATTTGTAACAAGGAAGTTTTGAGAGAAACTTGCAGTGTTAGCAAGTAGTCTTGCAGTGTTAGCAAGGGCGCAGTGATAGCGTTGGAGATAGCAATGGAGGAATATCAGCAAGAGGATTAGGAGATTGTCGGAGCTCTGCCAATAAGAGGCAAGCAGTATTTGTATCTCTTGATTTGCTGAAGTTTAATATATTTCTCATCTATAGTACTGGTTTTCCCTACAGGGTTTTTCTAGGGACAATTGTGCGAAAATATTGTGTTCACCTTGTTGGGTATTTCTTATGTGTTTGTATTTGTGAAGTTACAGTTGTGTTATTTTCCAATATTTGTTGATCAAATAATCTTACAAGATAGGAGGTTAATAATCAGTAATTGTAATAGATTTTTCACAACATGGAGCCCATTCATCTCTGTGTCTCGAGACCGAGCTCACCACATCTTCATTGTGAGCCACAGTTTACCTTCATTTTGACTAACTCCACAGTTCGCTTCGAGTTAATATCCTTTGAATGTCTCGAACTTGCCCGAGTCTCTCATCATCGAGCCACCATCTTGCCAAGCTTCCCTGAATTGTGGGCTTCCTCTGGCATTGCTAGCCCATCGAGCTTGTACCGAGCTCCCTCCACTTGACGCCCTGGCGCTGCCCTGACACGGCTCGGTGAGTTACCTCCATCTTGCCCCTCACATTACAATCTCCCAACTCCCCGAGCTGCTTGCCAAGTAGCTCGATGAGCTTTTTTTCTTTGGCTCGATGGCCCTATGAGGCCAAAATGTGAAATTTTCATTCATTGGGCTTAATTTCTCGAATTTTTGAATTTTCTCGCGTTAGGGACCTGATCGGGACTGAATGTGAGGAATCATTAGGCTCAACATAATTTTACTCATTTTTCTTGTTGACCGGATGTGGGCCCAAGTCACCCTATTTTTGCCTAGGGAGTAACTCTTGTTTTTTCTAAGGAATAAAGTATGCATATTAATTGGGTTTTGCATTAGTCCTCACAAGATTGAGTATAGTATACATATTTATCGATGTCTATGCGATTGTACAAGTTCTGTTATGGTGTTCTTAAGAATCACTTGTGTGGCATCGTAAATTTGTGATTTTTTTAAAGATCATCATCAATGATCAGTCTTATTGCTATTGTACGGCCCTATTCTCTTTTGTATTTCTAGATATCTCTAAAAAAATTATGAATCCATCCGTTTAAAGAAGAAGAAGAATATATTTTAACATCCATGAGGCTACCAAAGGCAACCTATAGGACCGCAGATCTTACTAAAGATCTTTCTCGCATTTAGATCTCCTTTTGGTGAGTTTGATAATCAGCTCCCCTGTAATTTCAACCATATTCTCACTAAAAATATCTTGAAAGGATGTAGTAGCCACCGTGTTGATAAACTAAACCCTAATGTCATTATAAGAATTACCCTCAAACATGAAATTTTTTTTTGACTCCACTGCATCACACGTGCAAAAGGCATAGATTTGCTCTTCCCGTGCCTTTTTAGGTCTTTTCCATCTTCTTGTTTCACACTGAAGACAATGTGAATTAGTTCTCAATTGAGCTATGAAGATATTTTCTTTCCACATGATATTAGCCCTTATAAAATCCTTTTATTGATGATCACATGTAGAGTTAAATTCCTCCAAATAATACATCTTCTTTCTCCCTAACGGTAGTCCCTGCATAACTTGGCAAAATTTATATATAACAAAAGTTTTTATCTCTTGGCTATTATTAGGACATGTATTCAGGTAAATGTTCCATTTTTTAATCCATTTGTTGTTTTGATTCATCCATGACTTCTTTATTTTCTCCAAAAACTAATTGAGGATAACCTTAGGTTGTCTACTACCTTCCATTTACTTGATCCTTTTTAAATATGTTATGAGATAAACCATACCAATAGATTCTAGAGGTATAGCCCTTGTTTTAGCTAGAAGAGTCGCATATGGGACCAAAATATTTAACTTGAAGTTGTTATTAATCATTCTTTTTTGAATCCTCTCAAAAAAATTCCACCTAGAGTTTGAAATGTTGCTAGCCCAAATCTCAAATTTGTAAAGAACCACTAGAGTTACTAAGATCTAAACAAATTCTGTGTAGTTTTCTAGTCACATAATCCCGCATCTCTACATTGGTTTTAGAAAGAATTCAAATCTCTCCTCCCCATAAAGTTCTCTTTTTGCTACAAATATCCTAGTTGAGCTTGTTATTAAAGTTAAACCTAAGATATTTATACTTTGTTACTTGGACTCTAAAATGTTTCCATCAAAATAGAAATCATATTGAGCTCTTTTATTTCTATTGGAGAAGATCATGATCTTTGTCTTATTGGTGTTGACTTGCATCCCCACTTGTTTGCAAAAGTGCTCAAGTGCACATAAATGCTTTTAAAGGCCTTGAGCGGCCCTAATAATTAAGATAGGATCATTGGCATAAAGGATAAGTCTTACAACATACTCTCCTAGGAGAAAACCATCTTCATAAGCTGCATATTTAACCATTCCTCATGTTTGTCGATATATAGGACAAATAAAGTAGGTGATAATGGGCATCATTGTTTAAACCCAATATCACCCCTGAAACTTTTTGAGATACCATTTTGAGTTCTAATTTTAACTCGTACCTTTTCATAAATTCTATGAACACTTGCTATGTGATGCATTGGAATACCAAGCTCCTTTATTCTATCCCATAACTTGTTCATAACCTCCTTCAATCTATTGACCAAATATCTTACAATAATCTACACGTTGTGAGTTTAGTATATATTTTTCTATTCAATTTTCTTTGTGTGTACTCTGTGTATGAAATAGGGAAGCCAAGTAAGAATAAAGATGATTGGTAAAAGGAAGTAGTTGTGTTGACATCTATGTCCCATCTGATCTAGTTCTAAATAGCTAGATTTACCATTGATTCGGTATTTCTCATGCGCACTCCACTCTCATATTCTTTACATTTTGGCCATGTGATTCTCTAATGTAGATGTAATACAGTTGAGGTTTAATATAGAAATAGTCTTGAATTTGGATTTTTCAGTAACTTGAATTAGTAGAATATGTGTTTCACAAGCTTCTTTATCATGTATTGAACGGATTCTTCCACACAAAACCTGTTTTTATTATAGTACTATGAATGCATTCTTTAATGATATAAATTATGTATATATATTTCATTTTTTGTGTTGATATATGGTTTTATTAGGTATAAAATTTGTTTCAGTCAATGATAAAGAAATTTATTACTATGGTTTATAACTTTGGTCTTTAGAATGTGGTTTAAAAAGTAATCATATATTACTTTTTCTTTATTATAGAGAGTTGTCAAGTTTTTTCAAAGTCTTATAAAACTAAGTATTTTATTATTTTCATCATCAAGTTAATTCTCCGTCAGTTTAGTCAAAATGTTAAAATAAAGATTTGTTTTTTTCATAAGAATGTTAAAAAACTATCTTGTGGACACATTTTTTGGTGGTACTTGACATCCTAAAAGTCAAAGTTTAATTTTTAGAGGGGGTTTCATACACATGAGCTTCATAATTTCATATAAGTAGCCAATATCGATGGAGGATGGAGGAAATAGAGGAGGTAGGACAATTGGCATCCTCTCATCATCCACTAACAACGAGGTTGCATTCTACTTTGGTGGCATCTCATTTTCAATTGTTTGGTTTGTTATTATTTGAAAATAATACTATTGTAAACATATGAATAGGAAGGAAAATGAATATTAGTATTTATTTTTTGAGTGCTTCTAGAATGATTATCTGATGAGAATCTCACTAGAAGTGGAAGTGAGAACTGTTAAGTTCTTATATGTAGGTGCTCACATGCAGAGTTTCCTAAGTAGCAATGTACATACCTAAAGTATATGTTGGCATATGTTTAGATTTCTAGTATTCAGTTAGAGTGGTGTGGTTCT
This sequence comes from Taxus chinensis, assembly GCA_019776745.2. Taxonomy (NCBI): domain Eukaryota; kingdom Viridiplantae; phylum Streptophyta; class Pinopsida; order Cupressales; family Taxaceae; genus Taxus; species Taxus chinensis. The sequence goes on from CM034150.1 coordinate 289,344,772, forward strand.
TCCCCTCGTTTATATTTTGGCAATTAGTTAAAAAATAAATACTTGTGCACCTTGGTGTCTTGAATATTTTTCCAATTACTTGTATGGATCACATCCAAATTTTTATAGTGCATAATGGTCAAGGACTTAGGCGCTTCTTTTTTGAAAATTTGCGGGACAAAGGAACTTAGTGTTCCATGGAAATCATAAAGTTTAGTGTTTCGTAGGTTCACCTAAACCATGGGACAAAGGTTAAGTACTTTGCGCCATTGCGGGGATAAGATAATTGTTCCGCGGAAATAAGCATAAAATTTAGTCTTACATGGGTTTATAAATCTTATTCTTTCGTGGGAATGGAAAAATTAGTGTTCCATGGATGTTCAATTTTTTCTTCTGCGGAAGTTAAATCTTCAGTGTTCTGTGAAGTTCGTAAAAGTTACTGTTGCACAGAATTTGAAAAGGTAGTGTTTTGTGGGAATGGGATAATCATAGTGTTCCATGGATCCTAGATTACATAGTGTTTCGCAGATTTTTCTGAAGTCCGCGTAATACTGGAAAAGGTCATAAAGACATAAGCCGCGAAACATGAAAAGGGGTCACACGGAATCGAACAACAAAAGAAATAAAGTCGTAGCATGAAATAAAGGGGAAGATACATAATTCAAAACTAATTTTCCATAGAATTCATAACTAGTGTTCCGTGGAAGCCAAGAATTCAATGTTCCACGGAGTTGATAGGGTGTAATGTTTCATGGGTTTTCAAGTCTACATAACAAAATAACATCATATGTTGCCAAACAAAGGAAAAAGGCTATGTAGCACTAAGGGAAGTGAAATAGGGAGTGTAAGTGCTAGAAATGTTTGTGGAAAGTTATTCGCGTAACAAAATTATCCATGGAGTAGAAGGAAAGCCATGCAACATGAGAAAAATCGATGAAGCAAAGTTAGACACTACGGAATGCAATATATTTCATGAGTAGGAAAAGGAGTTTTGGAGCTATTGATTGTTCGCAGAACAAGGAAAAATTCAAGAATATTCCCACGGAATGAAAGAGAAATGATTCCATGGAAAAAAAGGTGGTATTTAGGTGGAAAAATCCGTGGAAAAAAAGATTTGTGTGTTTTCATCAAGAATCCTCAAAACACCATATCTTTCGATCCAAATCTCCATTTTCCATGAGACTGGTCTCATTGGAAGCATTTTTCATAGGTCTTGACTAAAAGATCACTTTTGAGGAGAATTTTTGGCATACCTGGTGGGAGGTATTTTCCAATTTTGTGTGCATATTGTGAGGTTCCTCAATATTCTCTTGGATGTTATTGTAAAATGTAACTAATTTTTGGAGTTTTCTTAACTCTTTTAGTTCCTAAACCTGTTTTGTTAAACACCCGGTAACTATGATGTCTCTATTTGGAAACTCCATTTACTCAAATATTATGAGAAGAATCAACACAAGAAGTAGCGTTGCTAAATAGCCTATTGAAACCTTGCATTTGTCTCCCAAAAATTATAGGAGCAGGTCTCTATAAAAATATGGTAAAACCTCTAAGTCTAAGATATTTCTCTCCACTCCCCCACCTGGTGTTCATTCATAAGTCCTATAAAGCATAATTCAGACCTTAACTATCATGGCTCGTCCAAGAAATCATGATTTTCCATCCTTTAATGCTTGTATTCCACTAGTTTTAAATGTTTGGAATGACCTACCAGGTGTTGCCCTCAAAATCTTTCCCTATTTCACAATTGAGAAACATGCCAATCCTACTTATTGCCTTAGGGACATCATCCACTTGTTCCAAATTAACCACATAACTCAAGTAGATGTTGTAATGAGGCTCTTGGTAGCTTCCTTGAAAGGAAAATCCTTTGCATGGTAAGGGATCCTTCCTCCCAATTCTATTCACACATGGGATGAATTTGGAGAATGCTTAGTGAGATAATTTTTAGACAAGAGTGATCACATATCACTTATAGAGTAACTAACAACAATCAAGAGGGTATTTACTGAGTATCTTTCTAATTTTAACTATATATTTCAGAAGTCTTGGGATAGCATCTCTCTTTTGTTAAGGCCTTCTTCACATTCGTGCTTCTTGTATTATCTTAGGGCTTTGAATTTTTATATTGTTGTTATGATTCAATATATAGGACGTGTATCCCTTCATGTTGCATTTTATATTGTAATATTAGCTGAGAACAGTTTAATCCAAGCTATTAAAATATCTCCAAGGCCCCCCATGCCATTATTCTTAGAGTTAACACCCTCTCCTACAGTCCATCCTTAACCTAATGTTGCACAACCATTGGCAACCATTCCTAGTACCTCAGCTAATGACTTGGATGAGTTTAAGGCCATGTTAAATAATTGGTAAATGAAATGACTAATTTACAAAGACAACAATCCCCACCCACTTAAATACCTTGACACCTATATAAGCCAGCCTACTAACCCACTAGAACACAACCTCAAAATCAAATCAGCCCTACAAGCCCTATGAACCAAACATACCTAGCTCCTACTAATCCTAATAGCGAAATTATTCCTCTATAAAATGTATACACCTAATTTATCATGTTTTCATATTTCATACCTATTACTAACAATTTCCTTTATGCAGATAAGGTTCACTATTGCATCTATTTCTAGAGCGGGTGTCTTAAGAGGCCTAATGAGAATGGGGAATGGTTATTCATGTAATCATTATGGGTTAGAGACAATACATAGAGAGAGAGTGTTGTTATTTGGTCTTGGCCTTAGTTTTCCTTGCACTATGTACCCATGTCTTCCGAGGTCTTATACACATCACATTCACATTTTGTTGCTTACATATCATCACTCTACACTTTGCTCATCCATGATCTATGACACCTTTATTTCACTTTTCATGACACCTAACCTCTTTTTAGCATCATTTGAAACTCACCTTACCCTCACCTCATTTGAAACTCATAAGAAAAGGAATCCATAATCATTCAAATTGTCATTAGCTATGTTATTTTGTGTCATCTTTGCATATGCTCGCCTAACTCTTGGTTCATCTTGCATCATTCTTGGATTAGATTGGATACTCTTTTTCTTATATGGTTTCTTGCACTATTAGGTCACCTATAGTGAGTCTAGGATAGAAATGGTGTTCCCCTTCTCCACGTAATAGTGACTCTCTCTCAATTTAATGCTTCTCTAGAGAGATAGATGCATCAGCAACCACCCTACATGTACAAGGTGATTTCTCTGACCATATCTTGTCATTTTGCATAGGTAAGTTCATTTCCTTCTTCATTGTTCTATGTTAGCTTAGTATTTGATATGTTTGGATGGTAATTAACATAGTACTCTTATCCATTATCACCACCTCAGTCATCATTACTTTCATTTCATTTATTCCATGCATGCTTATTTCATTTATTCTTGATCCATAACTCTCCACATCTAACTCGTGATATCTTAGTAGTGTTCCTTCCTCTATCTTGACTGCGGACCTTAGAAACCCTAGGTTGGCCTAGTGTAGGGATTACTTCTCTCTAGATATATGACCTTAGCACTCATTGTAGCCACTTTAAATCTAACCTCGTTTATTCTTGTACATGTGTGTTTCCTACTTGTTGCCTCGATACCCTTGTAAAATGAATGATTTAGGAGTTCATGTCATTGAGACACATTTTAGCCCTCATACATCCTCTAATGAACCCGATGTGAATCTTACAAACCTCTTGATCAAGCACATCTTGTTAAAGGCATCCATTTTCAAATTTGACTTCATCTAAATACCCAATAACCTACAAAACCTCCAAAAAACATTTTCACAGACACCATCACCCCTGAGTGATCCTATCTATTTATGTTTACTTATATTTGAATGCCTTCGACCCATGTATAGACCTGTTTGCACGGTTGGTTATGTTTATTCCCCATATCTGCTTCTAGATGCCTTTGGCCCCTGTGTACATTTTTTTGGTAACCCTCCTTTTGGATATTTTCTTAATCATATTAACACTCCATCATGGATTATTTGGGTTTGGGGCCCTCTGACTTTGTTGTGTAAAATTTTCATGTGACATATCATCCTGAAGCTGGGTTTCCCTTTTGTATGGATTTTCATGTCATAGGAGGACCTAGAAAGAAGCCTTATACCTTTCGTAATGGCCCACCTGAGGATGAGGAAGAAGAAATCCATAATGATGATACTTTTGACCATCCTCCTAAGATTTAGAAATTTCTATCTTAGTTTCCTCAATACAAGGGAGAATCGGAAGAAATTCTTGGTAAGCGCCTTCTCAAATTTATATTTGAACAATTTGACCATAGGGAAGAAAAGGGGAAATTTATTGAGATAGGCTCATCTAAAATTTCCTTCAATTCTGAACCTACCAACCTCACTCTCCAACTCATTGACAAAATGACCCAACAACAATCTTCTATGAAGTCTTAATTTCTCCAAATGCAAGCCACCATGGATCAGTTAGTCAACCATCCTCCAATGGGCTCTTGGGCATCATTCCCCCTCCTTTTCCAAATGGGCCTAATGGGGTGCCCATCACTCAACCCCCCCCCCCCCCCCCATTCAAAAAAAAGTCTTGCAAGTAGTCCAACAAGAGACTTTAGCACCCGATATTGCTAGTATGGATTTTGGTGGCATTGTTCCATCTATCTCTTACAATGGGTCTATTGATCCCACCCTTCATACCAAGGCCTTTGGAAATATTTACAAGGAATAGATCAGCATATGCTTCCACCTAACTCCTAACAAAAACACTTACATATGATGTTTTAGATTGGTACCACACTTTTCCTCCTAAATCCATAGTCAAACTAGAGTCCCTAGTGACAGCCCTAGTAAATGAATTCCAAAATCACAATCTACCTGAGAAAAATATCAACACTTTCATCAATTGTCAGCAATCTAAGAAGGAATCAGTGCAATTCATTATCAAGCATTAAAATACCCTATCTACGTGGGTAGAGCATAATATGTCCAATGATAGCCTCTTTCGACTTTTCTTACGAGCTCTTGAACCTCGCCTTCAGTACAAGGTAAGGTCCTTTTCTCCTACTTCCCTGGAATAGGCCTTTGAACAATCCAAAAGGAAAGACTATCTCATGAGGGAATTTGAGAAAGTTCCTTCCAAGATACAAACTAACAAACGAGTCCAAATCCTTCAACATTCTAAAAATAAGAACGTGAGAGATGACGTAGTCTCATATAATCTTACTCTTATTGCTTCTTAAAATATGATTATTTTCAATATTGACCAACAACCTAACAACAAAAATCAACCTAAATTTTATCAATCAATGAGTAAGGATGAGTTGAAGCGTCAGTTACCTAAACCATTTAGTGCAATCCTAGATCCTTCTCGACCGGTTCCTCATTAACATGATGAGAGTAAGTTTTGTTGGTGGCACACTAATTAGGGCCACCCATACGATAATTGTCGTGCACTATGAATGGCTACCATTAGCTTATTCTTAAGAACCAATTTTGATTATGAAACCATCACTCACGATCCTTTGACCAAACCGTTCAAATCTCGTGACATGGCTAAAATTAAGGATCATCATGAAGCCATCAATCAGGATAATGAAAAGATAAAAATATTCTATAATCATAAGCCCAATCATGATGTTGTTGAAATATCTAAGAATCAAGATAATGCTACAACCAATGTAGTTGACATAGATTACCCTCTTAAAAATACAGTTGTAACCAATGATGTAAATCATGTCATAGCTTTTGTAGAACCATAATATCATGTATTATTCAAATATCAGACTCACATGGCCATATATTCTTATGTGCCTCAGGATCAAGCTCCTCAAAGTGATAACCTGCCTCCTATGTTTGTGTATATGAATTATTTCATCATCACTCGGTGTCTTGTCCTCCTCATGTGGTTAGTCATCTCACTTAGTGAGAATAATTCAATAGGGTTAGTTAAGGTTTTGTACACATTTCATGCATAGGAGTTACAAAGTATTCCTATATGTACCTCTTATTTTTTATCTATGAGCATGTCAGACCCAAAGTGTCTTTCTCTACTCGATTCTCATTTTATGATTCTATCTCTTGCTTACTAAGTGAAGCATTTACGAAACCATTGGAAGTGCATCTTTTTTTATGTGCAAAGGTTTTTGTATTGATTCTCGCACAAAAATATGATATGGTATCAGAGCTATTTCTCGGTAAACATGTACTCGTTTGATTTCGGTTGTTATTAATTGTTTTTTGTTTCGTGCTTCTCATGCAATTTTTTGATCTTCCTTTGGAATATTTTTTACAGGTTTAAAAATCTATTTTTTGGAGTTTGTGTGGGTTTTCTGGTTTTTTATGTGCAAGTTACAGGTGTTTCACATCCGGATCTAGCTATTTGCAGCTAAGTTTAGGGGTATAGCTAAATCTATAGGTAAAGTTTCACATTCAGAGGGTGTTCATTTTGTGTGGTTCTTTTCTTTCCGCTATTTTCTTGCTCGCTTTTATCTATTATGGATCTTAATATTGTTCATTTGCTTACCCCATTTAACTATCACAAATGGAAATATGTTGGGTCTCTCGCTTTGAGAAAACAAAAAAATTACCGAATAACTATGGGATTACAAATTGAACATCAAGATGATGTAGAGAAAGAAAAGTGGCTTGAAAATGTGATGAATCCTTTTTCCTTTTGTGTCTTTATGTATCACTAGAACTGCACTTTCATATTAACATGGACAAATCACCCAAGGAAGTTTAGGATGCCCTAGACAACAAATTTGGGAAACATGATGAAATGAAAGGGCATGAACTGGAAAATGAGTTGATTAGCCTCAACCCTAGTAATTTTGACACTCTCCATGATTTTTTTACCAAACTCAAATATCTGATATTGCAACTGAAAAATTTTGGTATCACCCATAGCTCATACTTTATGTCCTTACAACACTTGGTCCCGACTATTTTGTCTTTGTCTCAACCTTTCATGCTAGAAAACGAGCACTTCGTGCAAGTTGTAATATGCCCTTCTTTGATGACTTTGTTTCTTATTTGAATAGAGAATAGGATAAGCTAATTTAGATGGGTACTCTTAGATCCAAAAAATCTCATGCTCTCATTGGTGGCCATGTAAAAATGAGGGTTACAAAAGAGAAGAAGCATAACAATAAGGATCATGACAATAAAAAGGGCCAATCCACCACTAAATCAAACTTTTCCACTTCCTCTTATAGTTCTAAATTTCCTAAAGAACATATCAAATGTGGGTACTGCAGTGGTAGGAATGAATAAGAAAAATGTTTGAAGAATAAGACCAACCTCCTTAAGAGTCTTCTTGAGAATAGAAACATAGGATTTCCCAATTCTCTCAAGCCATCTTCATCATCAACTCACAAAATTTCTACAAAAATACAATGGAAAGGGAAAAGTGAAAGAAAAATAAAAAGAATCAACTAAGGAAAGAGCTTTAGTTACGTTTGTGTCACCTACTCCTACATGGCTAATCGATTTGGGTGCATCTCATCATATGGCCTTATTAGACATTGATTTTTATTCATTAGAACCATGTGACATGTCTTCTATTTGGCTTACTGATGACACTTCTACACCGGTTTTCAAGAGAGGGTCTGTTGAAGTGAGTGGTGGAACTTTCAAAAATATGTTTAGTGTTCCTTTGCTTTAAACTAATCTCCTTTCAGTGTATCATATCACTCACCTTAGTCAAGGAATGCGGTACTCTGGATTATGTTTATGTTAGAGAGCTTCATAGTGACAACATTATCGCAGTTCATACATTTGATCATCACACTCAGCTTTACTCTTTTTCTCACTTTGTTCTTCATTCAGATTCTTCATCGGGTTCACCTAGACTTGATGATATTTCTAAGCTCACTTTTGATGATGATGACTTCTCTTCTATTTTTTTTTATTTCCATTGTGATGGGGACCCACCTCCACTATCCACTTATCATCTACCACATATTGAGGATTTATTTCTTGATCCACCTACTTCTTGTCTACTTCAAAATTTTCAGGGAGAAGGTACTTTGATTTGGGGCTCATCAAACATCAGGAACTCTTAAATACAATTACATGATATTCCACCTTCTTTCTTCGCCGTTGCTTCAGATTCACCATCCATTCATGGATTATTTGGCACTTCCACTTAATATATGGAGCATCGTTCCTTGGATAGGAAGCACACCTTATCACTTTGGGAATCTTCTTCTTCTTCACTTGATACTCTTCGACAGGTTATTCCTCTTTGGAGACTAGATAGTGTTTTTCATCTCTTCTCTTCTTATATAAAGATTGTAGTTTGTACATGAGTACCTTATAAGGCCCTTAGTTGTTAGGACTCATTTTATGCATATTTCTTATGTCGTTTAGGAGTTTCATTTATCTCTTATAAGTGGATGTTGGTTTTGTTCCATTACTTAAGATCCTTATTATACATGGGCACCTCATCAGGCCTAGTTTTTGGGACCCATTTCCCTTCTTCTCTCCTTCTTTTCTAGAAAGATTGTTATTTGTATATGGGTACCTTATCAGGTTTAGTTTACATGCCCTATTGACACATATTTCTTAGTTTTCTAGGGGATTTTTCTTTATGTTCTGACTTTCCATGACCTCTTGTTGTCACTTGGCGTCTTGTCTACCTCATGTGGTTAGTCATCTCACTTAGTGAGAATAGGTCATTAGGGTTAGTTAAGGTTGTGCACATGTGTCATGCACAAGAGTTACATAGCACTTCTATATATACCTCTTTTTTTTTTTTTATCTATGAGCATGTCAGACCCATAGTGTCTTTCTCTACTTGATTCTCATGTTATGATTTTATCTCTTGTTTACTACGTGAAATGTTAGGAACACCATTGGAAGTGTAAATTTTTTTCGATGTGCACGGGGTTCTATATTGATCCTTGAAAAACAATTTGATATCCTCTAGATGTCGTCGGCCCCTGTCGAAATTCTCTTCAAGGTTTGATTATGTTTGTATTTTCATCTTTTTCTACAGAAACCATTAGCCCCTATCCAAATCAAACTTCCAGGTTCGATGGCATAGGAAATGGGTAAAAATTAGTTTTAAAAGTTTCTATAACTATCCCTACTCCTTTAGGCTCTATTTCTGAGGACTTCCAACACTCTCAACATATTGCAGTCCAGCCATGACGAGTGGAATCCTCTCAAAGAACTTACCCAAATTTATGTTCCAGTTCCCTTCTTGTATCTTATGTGTATGTCACCTCACCATCATGAACATCTCATGATTGTGTTTTTTGACATGAACATCCCTTTTCCTCCCTCTTTGGGGTATATTCCTACATTGTATGGCTTGGAAGAAAGCTTTCACCAATAATGTGAGGAGCTATCCATTCATACTGATATCACTATGGATGCTCATTCATGCATTTGTTTCCCTATAGCTTCTATGATTCCGGATGAGATCTTGCTTCGTGTAGACAATCTAATGCATTTTATCTCAGTTTAGATCGGTCACACTTTTGTTAAGCATGCTTTCATTAATGAGAGAACAGGCATGTGTGTGGCCTCATTGGATTTCATCAAGGCTCTTAGTTATTATATTGATAACCTAAAAACCACACAAACTACTTGCCAAGGATATGATCACCAATAGATTCCTTCAATGGTGTGTATTTGGTTACCCGTCACCGTTCCCCTTAGGACTATCCACATCAAAGTTATGGTATTCAGTTTTCCCTTATCTTATAACATTCTCCTAGGGCGACCTTGGACTCATCATATGCATTCCATTTCTTCATCCACATGTCAATGTGTAAAGTTTTCTCACCAGGGATCCATTTATAAGATTCAAGGAGATACTAACCCTTGTAATTATGATACACTTTAGAAAATGGGGACATATAATCTCCCCATGGATGAACTATCACAAATCCCCTTTCAAGAATATCACCACTTCAACTACCCTATAGATACTCTTCACGATAATTCCAATCATCCTAAGTTGGTTAGTGCATGCCTCCCAATCTAGTAAAATCAGATGACGAAAAGCTCGATGAAGTCACACTTAGAATCAATACTTATGACCTTCCTCAACTCATCATATCTCATCTTCATCCTTCCTTGTGACCTCACAAGAAGGAGCCTTTGAATCTTGTATTTATCTCATAAACACCATAGCCCCCGCGACAACGTATGGTCCAAATCGAGATCATATTCAATTCCTACACAATGGATGCTTCCATATCAAACTATGATGATGGTTATGCCTTATACGATCCCCATATGGCTAGTTATACCCAGATTTATAATCAGGAAGTATTGCGCTATCAAAAAACCCTATGCACCAAAATTAATCACGATGTGAACATCATCTTAGTATAAGAGGATCCTTTGAGCGTAGTTAACGCTTCTCCCCACCAGTTCTTGAGCATCATATTTCTCCACTAGTCATATAATCACATACCAACATTAACATAGCGAACCCATTATCTTGATAGAAGATAAAATTTCCAACTTTGGCTATGAAGTTGATGATCTCATGGGTGACGATCCAATTTATCATGCCTCGATGAATATGGGACACATTGTTTCATCGACACCATCCTCACCCATTACATTGATTTCATCATTAAATACTCTCACTAGCCCTTTGCAGCCAAAGAGACCTCTCCTCTTTCCTCTTGCCCTTATGGCTACTCAGTCTTCTACAACTAAGTCATATTGCATGTGGCATAAGGCTCTAGGATATAATGTTTCTGACTGTAAATCCTAATGATGTCGTTTGAAGAAGCTTGAATCTAAGGTCACACGTGACCAAACCAAAAAAGATAAACATCCTTCTTTTTTATCTCTTTTCTTCTACTCTCATCACGGATATTGTGCACACAACAACACAAACTATCGGGTTCTACATGACAGGGATCTCATTCCAAAAACGTCCTTTCATAATCAGAAGCATGGAGTCGATTCCTCTCAAAACCAACCACTTTCCCTTATACCATATAGGACATAACCTAATTCTGAGCCAACACCCTGTTATGATCTTTATCCCAGTATGGATGTTATTCAGTGTGATGTTATCACTCAACTGGAGGATTAGATCGATGATACCTTATTTTCCACATAGTTTGAAGTCCATCGACAAGTGGCTATTACATAACACATCATTGAGGACCTCATGACCCATTCCCGAAGCCACATTTTACATTAAGTTGACAATATTATCACCGATACATTGTGATATTTTACCCCTTGTGGCTAGTTACCTACAAGTACCTTGATCACATCTTATTTTCTTTCCTTGACCTGTTCCCTGCCTTCACTTGGGATCTCGACCCCCACTTAGGTTTTACACAAACATCCTCTGGCCTCGCTTGGGCTCTCAATTCCCCCTTTGGTTTATCACACAATCTCATAAATCTCATTACATCCTTGACTGGGTCATTCGCTCTAATTGGATTCATCACCATCCACGCCTAAACATCCTACCATTGGATTTCTTGGCCTTTTCCCACCTCTTGGCTTCTTCATATCGTGTGAGTTAAGCCATCTTATTGATCCCCTTCTCACCAACTTTTCCTATCTATCACATTATCATTATTCTTAATTATCATGCTATTATCACATACATACATGAGGAAAGTAGGAAAATGATAAGTACATCATCACATATACATCACCAAGTATCCAAATTTCATCAAAAATCACACACACACACACACACACACACACACACACACACACACACACACACACACACACACACACACACACACACACACACACACACACACACACACACACACACACACACACACACACGCACACGCGCACGCACACGCACACGCACACGCCACACGCGCACCAGCGCGCACGCACGCACGCGCGCACGCACACCCACACACACACCCACACACACGCGCACACGCATACGCGCACACGCATATATATATATATACACAGATAGATATATATATATATATATATATATATATATATATATATATATATATATATATATATATATATATATATATATATATATATATATATCGAATCAGTTTTATACATCAATAAAACTCATACAAAATAGCTCTAGCCCATCTACAATATGACTCAAGCACCCTCTCCCCTATGGGCATCTTTAGATGCTTTGGGCTAATGGGTTTGTGTTATCTGTTCTCGATGTGTGAATTAGGGACGCCACCCTAGATCAAGCTCTAGAGGGCCTCTCCTTGTGCTCTCGCCATCTGGATATCTAATGACATGATCAACATCACATCTCTCTATGCATCTACTAGGTGAAGTGTGTGCTACAGAAATGGGGCTTCCTATGCCTATAATAGACTCTGCATCATCACATTTATGTTTTTAGTAGCCTCTTATGCATATACATATCGATATCTCCTCAATGTCCTAGATACCTCACCCACTAGAAGAAAGGACCTCACTGAATCCTCAGTCAATGGTGTTGTTGGATCCACCATCCTTGTGGTATCCTAAAAATTTAACATGGAGTCTAGGATCTCATTGTGGGTGCTCTCAATTAGCGAGTGTCACTCCTGCACCATCCACTCTACAAAACAAAAGGCTGTCACTCATTACTAACAATATCACATACATTTATCAAAATCATCTAACATGTTATCACTCATACCTGGCTTCCTGGGTCTCTCCACAAGGGTCTCGGCATCTCCTCAGCTACCCAACACCTCCTTCGCCTCGTCATCATGAAGATATATTGCTCCTACATACTATGCCCACCTATCTCTGGACACTAGGATCATATATCTTCTTCATTGTGGTCTTGGCCTCTATCTCAGATGTATGGCCTTCTTTACCTGATCGGCTTCAAAAATCCTCCTCCTATCCATCACATCTTACATTCTCTAAGCCATGGTGTTGGTTTCATTGATCCTCCTCTTGCAATACTAGGACCTTCTCCATCTTATGGCCCTATATCCACAGATCCTCTATTGAATCCCTCCTTTGAACAACTAACTATTATAATTTTTAGTGGGCCCTAAGCATCCCCATCGTACCTCTGTTACCTCTAACCAGGTGTGCCCAATGCCTATATCCTATGGAGTTTAAGTTCTGGTACTCATACCTCTGCTCCTGCAGTATCCTCAACATGACAACATTGGTGGGGTGGAAATAGTGGTATCACTATTGAAGCTAGTCTCCCAAACTATCTTAGGACCCTACTAACTGCGTGGGTCTCCACCCAATAAACATAGTTTCCCGTCACCTTTGTCATAGTATCCAAAAAATATTTCATGGGCTAGCTAGGTCACTAATCTACATTCCCTATGTAGGGCTGTCATATAACGTCATTTGGAGCCACCTATGGTAGTGGTAAGTATACCTAAAGTTCCCTCACTATCAGCCCCTGCGCTAACTGAAGTACTTGCGGGGAATCTATTATTACTATATTTGGTGTCCCTATCAACCTGTATATAGGGATCCTCTCATAAATCCAAGCTATCAATAAAATGACGGGTCACACGACCCTCTATCCTCTACGTTGAACCATGTACAAATCATGAACTAGATGTACCCATATGGTGGTGCCCCAGCTAAAGCACACTGCAACCAGGAACAATGGGATGACTCCATCTTCCTTGTGGCACACTATTCATGCCACTACGATCCCCATCACTACCTTTCAGATATTTGGAATCCCTGTTACATACACTGCACTGATTCGAATGCACAACATGTTCTCATCATATGTACTACTCCCTATATCCAATGTGGTCAATGTTCTCTGCTCTATGGCATTAGATGTCAGATCACAATACATGTGGATGCCTCCAATTGGTAACCCCAAAATCCCATGTATGTCCTCTAAAGTCAATTCCATCTCCATCATCTCTTGTCCTATCCACCACTGAAAGGTGTTGGACTGGGTCTCCCATGCGGTCAAAAAAATCTATAACAAATCCATGTCTAATGGTATCCTGGGCATCTGCATGATGCCCCCAAATCTCTAACCTTGTAGCTGGGCAACATATTCTTGTGACAATCTAGAAATCATCACATTAAGCCATCCCACATCTATGCTCCACCATAGGTTGATTCGACACTCTACCTACATCCACAATATGACAAAAAGTAAACATTAGAACTCTGAAAAATCAATTTTAGAGTGAAAAATCAAATTATACAACCCATTCTAACAACCTCCCTATGCCATCTACCCCCTAGTAGACACCTTTGGCACCTAGCATGCTTCCCCTACAACATCGTCCCTCTGGCACACATCATCAACCCTCTCACTCCCTCTTCCCCCATCTCAACACCATCAACCCTCATATTACAAAGGGGTTGATGGCGTCTGGCCAAATCGTGGGTACAACTTTCAAAATTTTGCCCTTAACAATCTACAAAACAACAAAATGAAATTCAAATCCCTCCCAAACCCACTTCTATTTCATCCTAACCTACCCCACAATGCAAGTTTGACTAAGTTTGACGCTCTAACGACTATAAAAAATAAATTTAACCAAATAACTCCTAATTTAATCAACAAAATTAAATGTAACAACTTACCTTTGGTCACACCTTATCGCATACTCCACCTCGTCTTCCTCCATTACCACCTTGTACATGATCCATGACGTCAAAATATACCACAAATTTGGAATTCCAGAGATGAGTTATCTAAATTCCAAATATAGTAATAGGCAAATCAAAATCAAAATCACTATATGAACTCAAAATTTTATTCAAAATCAGTCACGATCAACTGTAATCTTCCAATGACCATCATTTTCGATCATGAACTTGAAAACATGCATCGTTTATTGCATTATGATCGTAATCTCATGCTATTTATTTCTCTCTATTACACAAATACTTTTGAAAATCTTCACTTTTCATCTATTTTTGACACCATATCATCACAACATATCAACATCACGATATCATCACATCTGTCACATGGGCCCCTAATTAGATGATTTATGTCTTATTTTACTAATGTTCCTCTAGTGTTTCCTTTCAATTTTTATTCTCCGGGGTTCTTACATAATTACACCCACATGTGGTAGGATGAGCAACACTATTAGGCACGCATTGGTGGGTATATTTCATTTCAGCTAGTCCTTTCAGCATTTCTTTCAATACTTTCTTTCAATATCAGATTTATCGATTGTCTTGTTCCATTGACCATCCCATGTTTTGCTATTGCGACATGCGATGATCAACTGTTGGGCCATATGTATACACCTAATTTTTCTTTTATACCTATTACTAACAATTTCCTTTATGCAGATAAGGTGCACTGATGCATCTATTTCTAGAGTGGGTGATTTAAGGGGCCTGCTGGGAATGAGGAATGATTATTCATGTAATGATTATGGGTTAGAGATAGTACATGAAGAGAGTTCCATTATTTGGTCTTGACCTTATTTTTCCTTGCACTAGATATTCTTGTCTTCCTAGGTCTTATAAGCATCACATTCACATTTTCTTGTTTACATCTCATCACCCTACACTTTTCTCGTCCATATCCATGATCTATGAAACCTTTCTTTTGCTTTTCAATACACCTTACCTCTTTTCAACATCTATGGCCGACACCATCACCTGTGGGTGATGGTGTCGGTGTTGTATTTCCCTTGGTCGATGCCATCACCCACGGGTGATAGAATCCTATTTATACCCTCGCCTCATTTGACACTCATAAGAAAAGGAATCCCAAATCATTCGAACCTCCAGGAAGGCGATGACATCCTATATATACCCTCACCTCATTTGACACTAATAAGAAAAGGAATCCAATATCATTCGAACTTCCATTAACTTTCTCTTTTGCACGATATTTGCATATGCTTGCCTAGCTCTTGGTTCATCATGTATCTTTCTTGGATTGGATAGGATACCCTTCTTCTTGGATAGTTGTTTGCACTATTAGGTCACCTATAGTGATTCTAGGATAGGGATGATGTTCCCCTTCTCCACCTAATAGTGACTCTCTCTCTCTACGTACTGAGAGAGAGAGAGAGAGAGAGAGAGAGATGCATCAATAACCACCCTACGGGTAAAAGTTGAGTGCTTGAACCATCTCTTGTCATTTTGCATAGGTAAGTTCATTTCCTTCTTCATTGTGTTATGCTAGCTTAGTATTACACATGTTTGGATGATAGTTAGCATAGTACTCTGACTCCATTATCAACTCCTTAGCTCATCACCACTTTCGTTTTGATCTTATTTCATGCATGCTTATTTCATTTATGGTTGATATATACCTCTCCATACCCAACCAGTGATATCTCAGTAGGGCTCCTTCCTCTATCTTGACCACAGACCTCAGAAACCGCTAGGTTGACTTAGTGGAGGGATTTATCGTCCGTCTAGATATGCGACCCTAGTGCTCATTGTAGCCCTTTTAAATATAACCCCTTGTATTGCGATACATGCGTGTTTCTTACTCATTTCCTCGATACCCTTATAGAACGGATGATTTAGGAGTGCATGTCATTGAGACACATTTTGGCCCACATACACAAAACAACATGGTTGAGGCTATGAGATGGTGTTTTCCTTGCTCCCAACCCCATGATTCTAACATTTCCCCTCATGGAGTAATGAAAAAATCCTTGGCAGTTCAGAATTCATTTGTGCAACCCAATCAAATGAATGATCCATCATCACCTTCTACTTCAACAATTGGTGAGAGTTTACTTTATTGGCAAGAGTTGTATTTATGTGCCACTAATCAGGTTGAGGGACTTCAACAATTGCAAGTGAGATCTGATTATAACACAAGATCAAAGAAAAGACTCTTGGATACATATGTTTAGGTGACAATTGTTTCAAGATGAGAAAGCTCAAAACCAATAGAGATTTCACCTCACCTACCTGAGGCAAACAAGGTTTATATAGTTCTGCATCAGCCTATCATTGAGAAACCAAAGAAATTTATTGATGCTCACAATTCAAAATGACTTGCAACGACACCACTTGATATTGTTGAGAAAATAAAGAGAATAAATATTCATGTCTCCCTATGGGATGATTTTACAATCCCAATCCAGATGGATCTACTGCAAGAATGATTAAAGAAATTCAAGCTTCATCCCAAAATTCAAAAGGAGGTAAGCACTGCCCCATTCAATTTCTATGAGTTTAATTTCAATGATGCAAATTGTGCCCCAAAACCCCCTCTATTTTACATATAATTGATTATTGGGAAATATTTGGTCCATTATTATATTATTGATTCTGGGGCTAGTAGCATAGCCATGCCCAAATAAGTTGTTGATACACTAGGCTTGAATTATACCCCTAGTGAAAAAGGTGTTGTCCAATTAGATGGTATTTTTGTTAAAATTGTGGGTGTCATAAAAAACCTTAATCTAACCCTACATGTTTTCCCCAATATGACTATCTCTCAAGATATTTCAGTTATAGAACTTCCCCCCATCTTTTCCTTTTTTTTCCATAGATTTTACTATTAAGGAAGAGGGATATCTATCATTTGATTGATCTTACATGTGTCTTAAGACTAGATATGACACTAGATTCACAATAAAGGTTGAGCCAATTGCTCAATTCCATGTGGAGGCATATGATCCAAAGCCCACTAAGTTGAATTGTTTCATGACCTCTAAAGTTGAAGGAGTTGGATTTGGCCCTGAACATTTGGAAGTGAGAGATAAATTTCTGATGAACAAATGGATGAATGGTCCAAGGAAATATGGAGTTCTAATCCCTATGAATCTTTTGAGGACACTAGAATGGGAATATATTGTATAATGGATGAGGACAATTTTATCCCTAGTCTATTAAAATCACATAATGACTCAGATCAAATATGGAAGATGTTTCTTGACAGTTCAAAGTGCAAAGTCAAAGATGGTGTAGGTATTGTCTTATCTTCTCCAAAGGGAGAGAAGTTACTCTTTTCTCATAGACTACAGTTCAGTTGTAACAACAGTGTTGTTGAATATGAATCCCTAATTCAGGGGCTATTAATTGTTATAAAGTAAAGGGATAAAAAAAAATGATCTTTGGGGATGCTAAAATGATTGTTCAAAAATTCAAGTCACAATTCCCAGCTAAGAACCCTCTCCTCAGAGCCTAAAAACATAGATTTTGGGACCTAGAATATTTTGATGCCATCAATTTTCAATTTTTCCCAAGAGAACAGAATGCGGAAGTAAATAAGATGGATTTTATTGGAGCTCAATTAGATCCTTCCAAATATATCATGAATGTTGTAGACCAGCATGTCAAGCTAGTAATTAGACCAACAATGCCTGACAACGACTTCCACTGGGAGGTTTTTGACAGTGACGAATAGATTGCCCTCTTCATTCAACAAGAAGCTAAGTTTTCTTAGGTTTTGCAACCAAGGTTACAAGAAAGTTATTTTGACCAAATCCTTCAAATAAAAAGTAACAAGCTACCTAAGGGTTTGATCACTTTGGAAAGCATGTTCACCCCTGATGATCAATATAAATAGGAGAAGATGAATTCAAAAATCAAAGAGGACTATCATGATGTGCCTATCTTTAATAGAAAAAAATTGAATATTGGAAAGGTATGTACATTTGGGAAACAATTTGAATTCATCAAATTAATCCAAGAATATGATCACATTTTTGCATGGTATTATGATAACCTTAAGGGCTATGATCATAATATCATTCAGCATGCCATCGAATTGTCCCTTGAAACCAAATCAATGAGATAAAAATAAAAGACTAGATAATCCTAAAATTGAACCATTAACGATAAATGGGCTGACCAAATTGATTGAATCTAAAATTATATTCTCCATCAAACACTCCTCTTCAGTTGCAAACCTCATCCCTATTAGGAAGAAGAATGGATAAATAAGGTTGTGTGTAGATTTCATAGACCTCAATAAATTCTCTCTCAAATATCATTACCCTTTATCTTCCATGGATAAAATCTTACTATCAGTAGCATAGGCTAAGAGGTTTTCACTTCTAGATGGGTTCCCAGGTATAATCATATACTTGTCAAAGAGTCTGACCAATATAAAATAGCTTTCACCACCAAGTGGGGGATGTTTTCTTATCAAAAAATGATTTTTGGACCATCTAATGTTGGTGTTACCCTACAAAGAGTAATATATTTAGCTTTTAAATGGCTAATCAATGATATTGTCTTCATCTATTTGGATGATATTACTATTTTTTCTACAAGATAAGGAGATCGCCTAATACACCTTAGGCAGATTTTAACTAGATGCAGGGAGTTTGGAATATATTTAAACCCAAAGAAATGTATCTTTGTTGTCCCCAAGAAAAATATTTTAGGACATTTTGTGTCTAAAGGTGATTTGGCTATTGATCGAGATATAATTATAGTTACTTTGGCTCTATCTCTTCCCAACACAAAAAAAAAAAAAGAATTCATTCTTTCTTGAGGAAGATCAATTTTGTAAGAAATTTCATCAATAACTTTGTTGAGTTGGTACGACCCATCACATTGATGCTTAAGAAAGTAATGATTTCTAATGGACACAAGAAGCCAAGAGTGGTTTTGAAAAAATCAAGCAGACTATAGCCCAAGCTCCCACTCTTCTCAACCTTGATTTTGAAAAATATTTTATCACATATTCCTTTGGAGGGGAAAGCAGTATTGCTTCCATCTTAATCCAGGAAAATCAGGAAGGATTGGAGCAACCAATATATTTTACAAGTCATACACTTAAAGATTATGAGCTCATATATAACTTTGTTGAAAAAAAAACTTTGGTTGTTTTAAGATCTCTAAAAAAGTTTAAAAACTTGTTGCCCAACAATAAGATTAGTCTTTGTTACTCATCCAAGCATCAAACATTACATTATGAGCATTGAAATAAGCGCTAAAAGCGCTGCTTGGATTACTAAAATCATGTGATTTGACATTGAAATAAAGTACACCAAGCTGATCATAGGTAGAGCATTGTGTCAACACTTGGTTGAAGATGAAGGGCTCACTCAAGAGTCAATTCATGTCTAGTCAGCAAAAGTTGCAACAGAGGGAAGTGATGAAAATGATTAGTTTTAAAATATGGTTGAATATTTTCAGACTGGAAAGTTGCCCAACACTTTCAATATAACTTAGAAAAGGAATTTTGGATTGAAGGCCCTTGACTATGAGGTGTTTGAGGGTGTCATTTTCAAGATAAACATTGATGGTACGATGTTGAGATGTGTGGAACCTGAAAATGTTGAGATGGTAATAAGAGAGTTCCATGTACGTGTCTACAAATCAGTTGGAAACTTATGGGAAGGAGAACTTGATATCAAGGAAGGCAAGAATTATCTTGGGGCACCACCTGATTTCCAGGCCATTCTAGTTTTCTTACTAGAAAAGGATGGAATTCTCCAAATTCTGGGAAGACTTTATGAGTTTTATATTGAATCCATGCCCAATAGATGCACAAGGCAATTGCTCCTCACATCTAATAGGCATATGGCCCTTTTGAATCACTAGAAATGTTTCCAAAATCAACACCCTTCTTTTTTTTTGGCAATTAGTTATAAAATGAATACTTGTATGCCTTGGTGTCTCAAATATTTTTTGAATTACTTGAGTGGATCACATCCAAATTTTCATAGTTTAGAATGGTCAAGGACTTAAGCACATCTTGTTTGAAAATCTGTGAGACAAAGGAACTTAGTGTTTTACGGAAATCAAAAGTGTAGTGCTTTGTGGATTCACCTAACCCGCGAGAAAAAGGCTAAGTACTTTGCGGCATTGCAAGGATAAGAGAAGTGTTCCACGAAAAAATGAGTAGAAAATTTATTCTTCTATGGGTTTCAGAAATCTTAGTCTTCATGGGAATGGAAAACTTAGTGGTTCACGGAAGTTAAAATCTTATTCTTCCTCGGAAGTTAAATCTTCAGTGTTCCATGTAGTTCACAAAAGTTAGTGTTTCGTCAAAGTTGACAAGGTAGTGTTATGCGGATCTCATATAACATAGTGTCTCGCAAATTTTGCTAAATCTGAGTAGTAAAGGAAAATTTTATAAAGACATAAGACGCAAAACATGAAAAAGGGATCGCATAGCACCACGAAACAAGAGAATGAAATTTGAAGCACAGAGCAAAGGGAAATCTATAGAGGTTAGAACTAGTGTTCTGTGGAAGTTAGAACTAGTGGTTTATGGAAGCAAAGAACTCAGTGTTCTGTGGTGTTCATAGAGTGTAGTGTTACATGGGTTTTCAAGTCTGCATTACAAAGGAATATCATATATCGCAGAACAAAGGAAAAAGGCTATGTGTCACTATGGGAAGTGAAGTAAGGAACATAAGTGTTAGAAAGGTTCACAGAAAGTTATCCGCACAACAAAGCTAGCCACATAACAGAAGGAAATCCGCATAACATGAGAAAAAAACGAAAAAAAAAAGACTCTACAAAATGCAATGTATTCCACGGGATATGAACATAAGAATGTGGGCAGTCAAAAGATTTTATAAGTTAACATTTGTTCACGGGTCAAGGAAAAAGTATGGAAGAAATCCACAGAATGGAGTGACAAATCCGAGGAACAAAGGCAACATTTAGGCAGAAAACTCCGCAGAACAAAGGATTTTCGTGTTTTTGTCAAGAATCTTCAAAACGCCATATCTTGTGATCTAGAGTTCCGTTTGACATGAGATTGATCTCATTGGAAACATTTTTCAAAGAGTTTCACTAAAATATCACTTTTGAGGAGAATGATGGAGATATTTGGGATATTTTAATGACAAAAATTTTGGTCATTTTGAGTCACTTTCTCAATTGAACGATGCCCAATTCAGTTACAGATGCTTTTGTTTGATTTCATTTGTCTCATGATGCTTCTTGGATGGTATATTCCCATCCTGCCCACACGAAAAATGGGTTGAATGGTTTGTGTAATAAGAAATGAGATGTCATTAGTGGTCCAAAGCATGATTATGACCAGAAATGATCATTTGGTTGCTCACTCTTCATCTATCTCCCCTGATTTTGTGGAATTTTTTTTATGTAAGTTAGAGCTCATCTACATAGAAAATATTTGAGGATTTTTCTTACAAACCAAGGCACCCCATAGATGTGAATCATCGTGAGTTTGGGTAATTACCTTTTGGGCTAGCTTTGGGACAGTTTGGAAGGATCAAGTAGGTTGAGCATCTCCTGAGGCATATACAGATCCCTTCTCCTCTCTTCTCCTTCTATAAATGTAATGATTTTCATAAGTGAAACTATCCTCTCTTGAATGCAAAGAAACTTTTCCTGATTGGTTTATGAGTGTTATGAGTCTATACAGGCCTTTGTATTTGAACTATGCAATGTGTTCACTTCCTTCTCAATGAGTGTGAGAGGTTGTGTATTCCTCAAGAAATAATATATAGTTGATTATGATTATTATCTAAGGGTTTCAAGGAATGAAGGGTTAGGTCACGTATATGGAGGCACACCACATCACAATACTACCATGTTGGGTACATTCTATATTATACAGTTATCTCGTTATCTTGTTGTCAATAGACACAAAGGCGCCTCTAGGGGTTGGCTAATTACTCACACTTAGACAAGCACCTAGGAGAAATACATGATGTTTGATCATGTAATGAGGGCATATAGTGTAGCACTTGGATTAGTTCAATATCTGGGAGTCTGATCGCAAAGGGTATTCTAGCGTTAACACACACACACACACAACTCCTTTTAGATTTCTAATGCTCTGATGAAGGTTTCTGTAGTAATTTATGGATTCTACTTTGTTGCAGGTGACTACAAGTCATCCCAAAGTTGTGCAAGGAAGAGTGACATAAACCAAACTTCATTTCCAAGAAAGAAAATCACAAAAGAAGTTCCAAATCTAGGCTACTTAAGGGTGTAAGACTGAATAGATCCAGATCATGACCATACAATTCCAGTTTGGACTCAACAATAGTTGTGCAATCCTACCCCTACTCAATTTCCAATTCCAACATATGAACCAAATAATTTACAATATTTGAATACCTATTTCAATATTATTCATAGTTAAATCCTCTCTATTTTGACATGTACAATTATGTTTCTTTATCCTCTTGTGTGTTTGAGCAATTATTTATCATTTTATCAATTATTTCAAGTGTTAATGCATTATTCTAATTATGAATAGTTAATTTTGGAAGTTATTTCATCATAATAGTCACTTGCACAAACCCTTACAATCTTTTTAATTGTTGTAACAACCTAATTGTGCTCAATAAGACCATGGTAGGTGTGGAATCAAGAGCTTGATATTCCCCTCTACACCTCCTCCTCCCCTCCCCAAGTTGTTTGTTAACCTTTTGAGGGTTGTGATTTAACAAATATTGGCTTTATGTTAAATGCTAGATATTTCAGAGTCACATATGATAAATAAGTGCTAAAGCGCATAATTAATGCAAGCAATAAGCTAATGGAAATTGAAACCCTAAGTGCAAGAGAGGGAATAGAAGACTTAGTTGATTTCGCAATAAATCCCAAAGTGTTTTAGACTAGAAAACTAATGAACCAAATGATGAGATTGTCATAACCGCACTCAGAAAATTATGCAATTGTCGGATGAGCCTGGACTAGGGTTTCTGGACTAGGGCAAGGGCGCATAGGCGTCAGAGACCTCTGTTGGGTGCCTGTGACTATGCAGGATCTCGGAGACTGAATTTTCTTGTATCGCCAGGTGGTCGCTAACCTTCGTTGTTGGTCGCATGTATGTCGTTGCATGATTTTAGAATCGTCTGTAACCTACAAAACAAATGATCTCCTATAAAACCCCAAAACACATCAAATCCTAAAAATAAAAAGATGCAAATGGGGAGTCATACTGACCCCGGTGATCACTCGACAGAGTGAAATTTTGACTGAGCATTGCACTACATCTCATACTCCATGTAGTTATTGTGCATGTGTGTACAAGTTGTACCCTAGGAAGTTCTTGTACAAGATGCACTTGATAGTGAGTGATAGCTAGATGTACCAATGTAAATAGATGTGTTGATAGAAAAATGAATTTCCCCTCTTATGCATGTAGGCATAAAATTTCATCCCTTGTCCCTTGAATGTGTGCTAGATGGATGCCTCTGATACTCTTAGAGTTCCTTTGGATGAAACCTTATGTGATGATAATAGATGCTTAGAGCTTGGTCCTTTAGTTTGGTCACATAACTTTGTATTTATATGATTCCCTTGTTTGAATTTTATAATTGAAAATTGAAAGGCCGACCCAAAAGAAAACAGGATGCCCAAAAGATAAAAGAATCCCAAAAGAGGTGAGCAAGATATAAAGAGGTTGGGGGCTCTCAGAGGGGGTGAGGGTGCCTAGGCCCTGGCGTCCTAGCTGGGTGTTGGTGTCTAGAGTCAAGAAAGATAAAGTAATGAAAATCGAGCTGGGTTGTGGGGTGTGAAAGACCAAAAAGAAGACTAGAGACAAAGAAAAAAGGCCAAAGCTAGCTATCAATTATTAGTTTTCTCGCTTAGGAATCATATTAATAGTAGTATGCAATTAGAACCTAGAAATATACCCAAGTGTGTGATTTTCTGTCTACATTTTCCCCCACTTTATATTGTTGAGTGAATACTCGATAACATAAAGTAGATAAAAGATGTGTACCTTTTGCTCCTTGTAGATCGATGGCGAAAGCGTGTCGAGGAGAAAAGTGAAATTGTGGATTGATAAAAATGAAGCGTGGAAGTTAAGAAAGAAGAAGTAACCCTAGGGTGAAGCGTATGGTGTCGTACCGTGTTGTGCTTAGTGTTGTGCTTGTGACTACTACTTCTTGTAAGGACGGACATGTAAAGAGAAGAGAAAAAGAGTAGTCAAAATCTTGTATTATGAAAACTCTGTAAAAGTATGTAAATGTGAAAAAGAAATAAATTGAAAGTGTGCACCTGATCCGTGACGAGTGAAAAGGGATAGAAAGTGTCCTAAACTATTGTAGAAGAGTGGGTTTTTTTAGGCAATCTCATGCTAAGAACGAATTTTTTGGGCGATCTCATGCCAAGAACAAGTTTTTTAGGTGATCTCACGCCAAGTGCGATTTTTTTGGGTGATCTCACACTGCGACAGAAGAGTATTGGGGAGAGAGGTCTGGTTTTACTCTCCATCTAGGACTTCTTCCTGAATTTATACACCACTGCAGATGGTGTGATCCTGCTTTGTTCCATGTTTGTTCCAGTTCGATCCAAGGAGGAAAAGGAGATAGAATGCATTCTGATTGTTGGAGGACTGTGTCTATACTATGAAAACTGCTTTGAAAAATGTGTCAATCTAAGAAAGTAATTGTAACTTCCCCCTGGTCATAGGTGCCCAGAAAAGGTCAGGAGCGCCCAGGTGCTAGTGTTTGTATTTGGGTGTTGGTGTCTGTGTTGGATTGAGGACCCAAGTCAGAATCTGGGCCTTTCTAAGACTGTAACTCTGTCATGTTCATGTAATGTGCAGTCATGTATTGAAGCTCTAAGTTGTTGTATGGGGTGACTGATTCACCCAATGTATGCCCCCCATCTGTTGGGGTGCATGCGACATCACTAGGAGAATGTGGCCCAAAGGAGAGGACCGGATGTTGATCTAAAAATGTATCCCTGCATGGGGAGGGAATATGCATGATAGAAACCAAGGCACATGCAAACAAAGTGGCTAGAAACATGTGTTAGTAGAAAAAGTGACAAACATGTTATAGAAGATAGTGTAAACAAGAAATAGTGTAGAAAAATTAGACCGCAAAAAGCGGGTTGCAAACATGGGACATCGCTCACAATGTTGCAAGACAATTAGGGTTGAAAATTCCAAAAGCATACAAGCAATGATCAAACAAGACATATGGCATAGCCCGCAAACAATCGCAAACAATAACAAGCCAAGTATCAGATAACCATGGTGGCAAATAGTCCTGCAAAGCAAATGTTGCACATGCAGCACCCATTAGTATGTTAGAAAGAGAAAGAGTATATTAAAGAATGTATGATCAATGGAACAAGTAGTGTGCTAGTAAGAATAGGAAGTAGTATGAAACGAAACAATAGAACTTGTAGTGTGTACGAAAGTAGATGCCCCCAGGAGCCTCGGTGGGATTGATAAGAGGTGCAGTGCTAAAAATCAATGTTGCGTGTAAAGATCTGTAAAAAGTCTACTTTCACAATTAGAGAACAAGTGAACGTGCATGTGTATATAAAAAAATATAATGACATACAAAGTATATGTCTAGCATGTGAAACATAGTGTACATGTTACTAGTATAAACAAGCAAGACTATGTGTAACCAAGATATGTAGTATGTTGTGTGTACGAGTGAAATGGAATGGTATGCAATGTGAATGTGATAGGAGAAATGTTTTCCCTTAAAGGATGTGTATGAATGTGTATGAGATAAGGTTCATTTATATAATACCCCTCGACAGTCAAGAATCAACCATAGAACAAGAGTGCGTCACTGGGAAATGGTTTGAATATGTGTGCTAGATAGATAGATCAATGAAGCATAGAGCGTAAGGAGTGTGAATGTGGTGAGGTTCATTAGACCCTCAGAAGTTGAGTATGAACCGTGGAACTATAGTGTGTCATAGGGTAATGAATGTGGTTTATGTGTAATATCGTTTAACAAATGATTTAACAAAATTTGGTTTTTATGCTAAACCCTAGATATTTCAGAGTCACATATGATAAATAAACGCTAAAGCACACATTTGACGTAAGCAATAAGCTAATGAAAATTCAAACCTTAAGTGCAAGAGAGGGAATAGAAGACTTAATTGATTTTGTAATAAATCCCGAAGTGTTCTAGACTAGAAAACGGATGAACCAGAGGAGGAGACTGTCACAACCGCACTCAAATTTTTTTATAATTATCGGATGATCCTGGACTAGGGCGTCTGGACATGGGTGAGGGTGCCTAACCACTAAATACCTCTATTGGGCGCTTGTGACTGCGCAGGACCTCGGAAACTGATTTTTCTTGTGTCGTCGGGTGGTCATTAACCTTCGTTGTTGGTCGCATGTATGTCGTTGGATGATCACAGAATTCGTATGTAACTTGCAAAACAAATGATCTCCTACAAAACCCCAAAACACATCAAATCCTAAAAAAGAAAAAGATGCAAATGAGGTGTCGGACTGACCCCAGTGGTCACTCGACGGAGTGTTGCACTACATCTTAGACTTCATGTAGTTATTGTGTGTGTGTAGAAATCATGCCCTAGGAAGCTCTTGTGCAAGATGCACTTGATAGCGAGTGATAGCTAAATGTACCAATGTAAATAGATATGTGGATGGCAAAATGAACTTCCCCTCCTATGCGTGTATGCAAAAAATGCAATCCCATGTCCCTTGAATGAGTGTTACATGGATTCCTTTGATGATCTTAGAATGTCTTTAGATGCAACCTTAGGTGATGATAATAGAGACTTAGAGCTTGGTCCTTTATTTTGGTGACATAAATTTTGTAATTGACAACTCAAAGGCCGATCCATAAGAAAACAAGATGCCCAAAAGAGACGAGCAAGATACAAAGAGGTCGGGGATCCCAGAGGGGACGAGGGTGCATAAGCATTGGCGTCCTAGTTGGGCGTTGGTGTCCAGAGTTAAGAAAGATAAAGAAATGAAGATCGGACTAGGTTGTAGGGTGTGAAAGACTAGAAAGAAGACCAAAGACAAAGCAAAAAGGCCAAAACTCGCTGTCAATTATTAGTTTTCTCGCTTAGGAATCATATGAATAATAGTATGTGATTAGGACCTAGAAATGTACCCAAGTGCGTGATTTTTTTCTATAGGTTGACCGAAAGAATTTTTGTAATGCCTTCTAAAGGGAAGCACATTTATCTAGGAGATGGTATTTGTAACTTGATAAGCAATGTTACTCATATCCTTGTGTACTTTAAATGTTCTACAAAACAAAAGATTAAATAAGAAATTAAAGTGTACTAAGTGTGTAAGCTGAATTGTAATTTGAGTAAATTGTGGATAACGTGTTTTCTTCTCTCTTTATGAACTAGCCTAAATGATGTATTTTTATTGCTCAATTGAATGTGTGATAAAAATTGTATTGAATGTTGTGGACTTGCATTGCACCATTATGTGCATGTAAGAGTGAATGCATGTGTGGGAGTGAGAATACATCATTGTTTAGTGGACAGAAAAAGACTTGTTACTTGAAAGGGGGAATACAGTTTTGTGTGTTGTTGCATTGGAGGAACCAAGGGAATACGTGACTTGTCTTAGTGGAGTGAAAAGGGGTGGTTTAAGTGGACAGAAAAGGGTATGTTGTTTTTGTGTTTTATCTTGGAAGAACCAAATGCTAGCCATGATTCCTTTGTGGAAGTAAAAGGTTTAGTACAAATGATGGTTTATCCCCTTTGTAAGCCTTACTGGTAGACTTGTAGTATGTGTTGTTTTTACGTTTGAAGTAATATGTTCCCCTTCTTTCTTGTTCCAAGTAAAAGTTAAATCATTGCATGAGTGGGTTTGTGAATATATAAGTGTTTCAAGCATTGTTGTGTTGTAGTAAGTGTTCCTAATTGTTTTTAAAAAATCGCTTTGGTTTTGGTTGTAATTTTTGATCTGCAACAAATTTCACATGACTCAAAATAACAACAATCTCCAATAGAAGTGCCAAAATATGGATCCAAGTATCACAACCACCAAACAAAGAGAGCTCACAAAACAACTCACCTATCTCCTTATAGCTCATAAGTATAAATCTCCAGATATTTCTCAAAATACAAATCTTCAAATGCCTCCCAAAACAATATATGAAACATGGTATCAATTGAGGTCAGGTCACTCTATGGCTTTGGACATAGAGTCACGTCACCTCATAACCAAGGGCATAACACCCTGTAGTCCTAAGCAAAGCGGTCCTATATGACCTTAGGCATACCCCCACATAACGAATCGGGTCCATAGACCATATCAAGCCATGATAAGGCTCATGACACTAATAATGCACAATACAAACATATCATAACCAACTTATCGACAATTCAAGAAATTCACTATTACAAATTATTCCTTGATTCTAGTGGCCTACTACTTATTACCTCACCAATTCTTCTCTCATATAACTTTTCTAATCCATAAACATGTAGTGCATGCCTAGTGCTCCCTTACACTTACTTGTTTACACAAGAGAATTAAGTTACTTATATTTTTTTCAACATCAAGCATTCACCATGAATTGGTTGCTCAAGTGGCACCAAACATAAAAAACTAGTCCCATCTTTCTCTTCTTTAACATTTATGTCATCTTCATCCTCAATTCTCACCCATTTTTGAATCAAATAAATTTACAAGCAATGTTGGATCAATCAGTTTACTTCTCGCTTCTAATATCCTACCATGCATGACCTCACCAAGGCTTCTCTCGTTTAACCTTTCTAATCCATAAATATGTGGTGCATGCCTAATGCTCCCTTTCACCTACTTGTTTACTTTATAGAACTAAACTAGCAAAAGCATCCATAGGTGCTTGCGAAAAGGCCGATAGGTACTTTTATTATGGACTTTATGTTCTTTGGAATGTTTTAAAATGATTTTTTTGGACTATGCATTGAGAGCACGTGTGGCCTTGTCCAACAGAAACCCACATCCTGCCTCAAAACGCCCTTCAAATATTTCTTGTGCATGCGACATGCATGCCTTTCACCCATTCTTTACCTAATAAAATTCCTTTGAAAAATAGCTAATACCATTACTCCACACCTCCGCCTAACTTATAAGCTTTTCAAATTCTGAAATGAATACCCACCTAGAAATGCCACAAATAAGGAACCAATGGTGAGATATGTCATATATAAAGAATTGCATATTCACACATCCAAAAAAAATTATCCGATAATAAATTAATATCTTCTACTTAATTACAAGAAAAACCTCTAATTTATATGAATGTCTTACATTGTTAATGTCTTTAAGAAAAGGGTTCCTAGCAAAAGATATGTAGCTATTATTTCCTAAAACGATGACAAATTAACTGATCAGGAGAATGTTAATGGTCATAGAAATCCCACCTTCAATGGTTCCTAAAGTGTCAAATGCAACAAGACACCAATTTGAAAAGTTTCCCAATGGCATGCTATTTTCCATGCCATGAGAATTGATGGATGGGCGATGAGAATTGATTCTAATTCAGCCGAAGGAACCTGAATTATCATGCAATCAATGCCATGTCATGCCATGCTTATACAAATAAAGAAATAACCATACAATATAGCCTTGATTTAAACCTGGAATCCCTTGTATTTGATGAGTTCTTTGACTCGGTCCATAATGAACAGTTCATCGTCCTCATCAATATATCCAATGTCTCCAGTATGCAGGCACCCATCTTTGTCAATAGTTTTGGTTGCGACCTCCGAGTCGTTGAGATATCCTAAGTATTATTTACCAGGGATGAAGATGATGAGACAAACACATTGCTTAGGAAGGATTATTTAACAAGTACCTACCTTTCATAATCTGGGGGCCTCGGATGCATATCTCCCCATGTTTGTTATAGGGAAGAGGTTCTCTCATGGCAGGGTCGACGATCTTCATCTCCACGTTGCAAACAACTGTCCCACAGGAGCCGGTTTTGACAGGAAAGGGGTCCTTGGCGAATGCTAGGCACATCGACAACACTGGCCCTGCCTCTATCATTTTGTCTCCCTATCTTACCACACAAATGGGATGATTGATTAATTAAGTAATTACGCAGATATTAGGAGCGAGGAGTGAGGCGCTGGTTTACCTAGCCAAAGGTAGCTGGTGGAAGTTAGGATCTGAGAGCGTGTTCGAGGTCTTTCCCGAGAGACGCAACCCCAAAGAGGAGAATTCTAATGGAAGTGAGGTCATGGTGACGAAGCATGGGACTCTTGGCAATGGCGAGCACAATGGAAGGCACGAGAGGTGCAACAGTGACGTCGTGTGTATGAATGAGGTGAAGCAGTGTCATGATCTCAAACTTGTGCATGAGCAAAATGGTGTAGCCAACACTGAGCGAGCAGAGCAACACAGAGTTGAGCAAATAGATATTAAAGATCTAATGATGTGTTCATATAATGATCTAATGACCGTTCTTCTTTTGCCATTACCACTTCTTGGGATAGGAAAAAAACAAAAGAAATAAAAGTAAGAACCGGTGATTTTATGATTTTGTCAAAAGACAAAAATATGAAAACCAAAATTATTACAATTATGAGATAGATTTGAATGATTTTTATTGTGAAAATAAGATGAAAAATATTTTAGGGCAACCATGACAATGAAGATGGGAATTACAAAGAAAATTAACTTTAGAAAGGCCTATTGGCCAATTAATTCTATGTTTTCCCACATCCAATTAACTGCTGGAATAATAACATCGCTGAAGGATGCTAAATATACCAAAAAGTCTTTATGACCATGGTTGTATTGAGCATATGCTAAGCAATAAACCACTTGGACAAATAACATCGCTTAAGGACACCAAATATGCTCTTATGCCCTTCTAGCCCTTTTATTTTTAATTTATGGGAGATACAAGAATATGGAGACGGAAAAATATATTTGATTTATATTATGGGAGTTATATTTGAACTTAACCTATAATCATATAAAGAGAAATACATTTGTAGATTTTTCAACATGCAATGCACAAGCCAGGCTTCTCATATGCAGTAAGCTACCCTGCAGTCTAAGCACAGCTAGGTGTACAGGGCATCATGCATCGTGGACCTTAAAAAGGGACCTTTCCTTTCCTTTCCTTTAGTCTTATATAAACAATAAGTATAATTCGACATTTCAATCTCAGATAGGCTGCAGCGAAAGGGATAAAATGTTTTAATTCAGAATCTGCAGTACGAAGTCAATCCTGGAGACAGATCTCTCAGTATCTAGTTCACTTTGCTTTACAAGGAGCACTTAGAATTCTGAATATTTGCAACTTTCAATTGCATAGGTCAATCTTGGTGCAATGTTCGGACTAGTTCATTGATGACAATACTAGTCAAATGTTCACATCCCTCATTTTGAAACTGTCGGGAAAATATGCTATTTAAGGATATAACAAACCAATTCGTGATTTTGACAATTTTCTTGTTGGTGGTCATTATGCCAATGACAGCCAAAACTTGGATCTGTGTTTTTGTAAAACAAAAGTTTCCAAGTTAAATCCAATTCTTCACAAGTAAAGATTGATTATTCAAATCTTACAAAGTATTGTTTTGAGTCTGGGGCTGGAGAGAACAGAATTCAAGCACGTACTCAGTATCTTGCAGAATCACATTTCTAAGAAAATAAAATTTATTTCAATCTCAAAAAAAGAAAGCCTTTGATCTTAAAATTCAATTGCAAGATAAATAGTGTAGGAAAACTGTTTGTCCAAGACAACAGGTCAAAGTCATGGATAAATCTACAACATAGGAACCTAGTTTCTAGAGTCTCGAAGAACCTGACAGATAATAGATAGGACGTGCTGGTATCAGCAACAGACCTGATATTCGAAACCAATATTGAAGCATGGGAATCTAATAGATTTACTCAACCATTTTTCCTCTTAAAACTAAATGACAACAAAGGGCAAGAGCTAAAGAATTAGTACTAAACTCCTACAAGTATATGTTACAAGGTTGGATCTGCAAAAACGTCACTAAGTACATCATCCTCGCCATCTGCAAACAGCTCTGCATCTTTCTCCTCCTCATTCACAAAGTCTCTCCTCTCAAGCCTTGCATGAGATGCAATAAATATCATTTTCTGAGCTTTATCCATTGCAGCCCTTGAATGACCATGAGTGTATAGCCATCTCATGAATGACCAATTACATTTCAGACCACAAGAGGTTGCATGGAGAAATATAAGCCGGACAGCAACCTTGCCAAGGGCTTTGAACTCACTCAAACATGTTTCCCATACGAGTCTACTGCTTTGAGGGTTGGCGATTTTCATTTTACCTGTCACGGGATCAGGTTGTTTTACCTGCACTGCCTGTGCATACAAAGGATCCAGGCCCTC
The DNA here is from genome assembly GCA_019776745.2 of Taxus chinensis. Classification (NCBI taxonomy): domain Eukaryota; kingdom Viridiplantae; phylum Streptophyta; class Pinopsida; order Cupressales; family Taxaceae; genus Taxus; species Taxus chinensis. The sequence continues at coordinate 289,377,632 of CM034150.1, forward strand.
TGCACGCCATTTCATGAGCTCCATCAATGCAATATGTGTCTCATCTCTAAAAGCCAATCTGGTAATAATCTTGTCAACATCCTTCTCCTGCTCGGGTGTCAAACATTTGAAAGGGGGCAAATATTTCCCACTACTATCCCTGATAAGATAGAAAGGATCTAGAATAAAAGCTGCTGCCCATGCCGGATGGTAATTCTTAGCAAATCTCTTTTCAATGATCTCTTTCAGAGGTTCCTCATCAATGTTATACTTGGCAGAACAATCCTTAATCTTAGTCCTCAGTTCATCCCACAGTGGTAGGCATTGTCCCACCAAAGGTCTATCAGCCTCAATGTCTTGCACCATTAGCTTGATCAACTTGACCAATGACAGAACTGCATCCAGATCATTCCAGAACCTCATGTCCTGTATCATATCCGCAATTTCCCTTCCAAGGGGATCATCTGCATAAAAGACCTTGAATGAATCATCCAACACCGTGAGCTGTAAAGCACGTGCTGAATTGGCAACATCTTCCATCATAGCATAAATATAGGGGTAGTTGTTATTTGCAAAAGGAGGGTCTGAAGGAACTCTAAACATTTTTACATGATCAAGTTCTTGTATTTGATACTTCTGAAAAAATGTACTAGCCTGATGCTTGCCATTAAAGAAAGTAGCCAATTTAAAGCAATCTGAAGCAACTGATCTAAATAACAAGGAGTGTTTATGAAAATCTTTCAGTAAGCTGCTAAATCCTTGAACTTGGCATGAGAGATTTACCATCCAACAATTCTTACGTTCCAATTCTCTAAGTGCTTTTGCCTTAAGCTTGTCTGTATCTGCAACTATTCCAACACACCGCTCTACTGTTGTTGTACCACAGATCGCTGTTATGGTTTCCCACAGAGTTTCCTCAACATACTTGGGAGGAACTCCCCCATTGGTAAAAAGGGCCTTTCGGAAGAGACTGGTTCCATTAGGGAGATTTAGTGTCAAATTTACCAAATTATCGCCGTAGGCCAAATTTTTCTTCTTCCAACCATCCGAAGCCAGCTGGAAAAACATGGCATCCCGAAGCTTTGCATCTGACTCATTTCTTACCTCCTCATATTTGGCATCCAACTTTTCTGAAGCAATATACTTTCTACTGATGGGTGGGAGACCTACATGGTTGAGAAACGCTTTAAATTTCGGATGCTCCACGCAAGAAAATGAAACTGTGCCACAGGATTCATAGAGCCATTCAGCAAGAAAATTAAGAGCTGTCTCTATCTGGCCTTTACTTAGGATCTGTCCTGGAGCCCCTTTTCCACCTGGGCTCTTTAATTTCTTCACACTATCTTCTAACATAGCAAGTGCACCCAAATCCTCCTTACCCCCTGAAAGCACAAGGGGAGTTGGGCTGCCATAACGGACAAGCTCAGAACTGGGACGAGGAGTGCCAATTATGGAAAGAGGCATCGGAGGTGCCGGTAAGGAGAGAGCACTTCTCTTCCTGTTCTGAGAAGTGCTGGCAGACATAACTGTCTTAGATGGAGGAATGGAGGAAATAGGATTAGGAATTCCTCCATTGAAATTGGGGCAAGTTCCCCTTTTAAGATGCTCTGACGCTGTCCGAGAAGGATTTGATGCCGAAAACAAGGCACTGCAAAGACCACAACGCAATTTCACAGCCTTGGCAATTCCTGTGTCTTGGTTCTGGAACAGAATAGGTTCGAGGTGTATCCAGTACCATGCGCCTTTTCCCTTAATTGCCCTGGTGCGCACAGTCACCAGGCCCTCATACCGTTTCTGCAGTGTTTTTGCAGACAATTCATCTTCGTGAAGATGGCTTGGAGCTGCCATCGATGGCTCACTTTATCCCCTCTTGTTGATGCTCTTGCCCGTATGCTTCTACACTTCCAAGAGCTCCAAACTGCACCCATCCTTTTGTTTTTACATGGAAGACAAAATATATTTCTGGAAGTGTATTGAAAATACAAAATCATGTTAATGCTAGTACATTCTATCTCAACATTATTTATAAAATGCCGAGGATTATCCAATGACATAGATCACCAATATTCCGCAAGTGCAATTTCAAATGAAAAGTTACATGGAAATCTTCTTAGGATAGAAAGTCATCTATTTGCTATATGAATGCAACTCATAACCAAAAGGCAAATGAAATAATGTACCAAGTACAATTCCAAATTATATGGAATTACAGAATAAAGGAGGGTGATCCATTGTTAAGAGCATAGGAAAATAACGTGGTAAACAATATTAAAAGAACAGCCCAGTACCATAAGACCATAGGTCTTGAACATAATTACGAGAGCGGTAAGGCCAGTTAATATGGGTTCTTGACTAAATGGTAGGCAGTTTAATATGAAGGACCAATTTGTTCTTATTAGATGTGTTCAGAATAGTTTTCAAACTATTTGTGCTGCTAAGTAAAGTAGTCAGTTATTAAGGGTGTCCTAGCTACCAAATGCAGACACGGGTCTGCTCATTCCCATCTTTTCTAAGAATAATATCTCTGCCTCCTGATTTTGTCTCCCTCAGAGAAGAGTTTTGATGTAATAAGTTAATAACTATTTCATACATAATATCTTTACATTTTACCAAATAAAAACAAAGAGAGTAGTAAGGCAGGAAATCAGATCCCGGGAGTACAGTCTTATACAAAGACTGCAGCCTATAATGAAAAAATGCAAGGCAAATACCCTATATTATCATCCAGATGACATAATCCTATAACATTCTATGAGAAAGAACATCACACCCACATTACATGCACAAATACATAAGACACTGATGGTGATAAAACCAACATTACAAGAAAATAAACAATGCATAAAAAACAAGAAGCCAAAATGGGATAACAATAATATTTCTAAAATAATGGAGTCTGTACCTGAAAATTGAGTAGAAAAATGAGCCACCGTGTCTGCAAAACAAACATCTCATAGGAAACAAGACAATCCATATTCAAACTACCAGGCTACCAATTTACAACATTATTTCAAGAATGGAGCCAATAAGAAAATTCTAAGGGAAAATGAGAGAAATGGCAAAGTATATCTTCAGCTCAGAATTCACAACAAAAATGTGTGAAAACATTCTAAAATGAAAAAGAAATAAGGAAGAAAAGGAACCCAAAAACAAATTCAGATAACTTACTATAAAAATACATAATGCAATCAAGACTACAACATTTTCTGAGGTGAACCATAAAATAGAGAGAGACGTAATATAAATATAAGATGGCAGCCGGCAGAAATACAGACCTCAATATTCATCAGGGAAAAATCCACTAAGATTTTACTAATGACACAAAAGTAATGGAAGAGGGATCTAAGTGAAGCCTAAAAATGAAATCATGATAGAATCAGGACCTGTAGAAGCTGTATGGTAGCCCTTTCCATGAGCAAAAGGAAAGAAGCAATGTGAAAAATAAATGTTAATAATAAAGATTCTTATCATTGCTATAAGATCAGAGTCTGCAAAAAACAAATGCAAAAAGCGTTTATCAAAAAATAAAAAAATAAAAACTCTTAAAGAGAAATATGAACAACAGTACTTGACAAAGGTTAACACCCTAAACAATACACTAATACAAAAAGACCTGCATCACATGCAATTTCCAAGTGCATAATCCATTTTAAAAATTATCATACAAGCAATCGCATGAAATGAATTCCAAATGCAAGAACTAAAAACACCATTGGGACCAAGAAGTTAAATATTTGATAAACCCTAATAACATGCTGAGAATAGAGACATATGTCATCAAAATCAAAAGCTAAAAGCAGAAAATCGAATCATCAAGTGAAAAAGGGACACACCCACACTGTCGAACAGAAAATTTAATGCAGAACCATCATATTGACATACAGAAAATAACATTCTGATCAGAAAGTACCCCCATTGGGATCACCAAAATTACAACCATAAAGGCAATACCCCCAAGAACAACATTCAAACATCTTCCACTCTACATATACAGTAGGCTTTTCTGATTGGAATGTCATTATGTTATTATATATAGTATAGCATACTTCCACGATTTGTAATGGCCATAGGACAAACGAGCATTAGTTAGAATCTGTATATAATTATGTGAAAGAAGATAGGAAAAAGAAAACTCACTTCCATACTTTCCACCCTGCATTGGAAGAAGTCAGTCAAGTGGTGCCCCTTCCACTTTCTCATTGCCTATTACTTCAATGGCACTCTCTCATCCTCAGTCGCATGAGATGACCTTGTAAAAAACAGAGAGGAAAACGAAAAAAGCCAAACCCGCATCAAATCAAATCACACTGGTGCTTCCCAGCATTCCATATCCGCTCCTGGAAGGGCAAAATATAGTGGGTCTAGGGGACCAGGGAAAACCCAATTGAGAAGAACATGTGGGTTGTTGCCCGGATCATGGAGGGCACAAGCGGAGGAGGAAGGGTGCAAAAGTCCTTGTTGCCGGCAGGATTCGAAACTGCAGAAAGTGAGTTTTAAAAAGGACAGAGAAGGCTGTGTATACCAGCAGTTGAGAGGAAAGGTTAAAAAGTTGGGCGGATAAATGATAATAATGGTCAGCTTGTGCTTCTGACCAGTACCATTACCATTACCATTACCATTAACCCCTCTTCAAGCCTCCTAAATTCCTACTTATGTAAGGGATCTTCCCTCCTCCAAGGGACTTGGAACAACAGTCGTAGGTTAAATATATAATAAATTAGGCAACGATGAGAGAATTTGGAAGGCGATGGCCTGGTTTTTTACTTGAGGATTTGTAAGATATTTGATGGTCTAAGTAACTACTCATATTCAAAATTAGAGCATCTTGAAGGCGAAGACTTTGATTCATTAAAGCGGAAATAAAGCATTCACTGCTCCCGATAAAATAAAAAGGCGTTAATTCTTGTGGGAGTGGGTCATGTGATAATCACACACTATTGAAAGTAATTAGAGGTGAGTGATGTCATGCAATAGATCAGTGAGAGAGAGAATGGGAGGTTACACACTAGGTATCATCCATCATCCAAATATCATGTCATGTGCTACAAGGATATATTCAATATGTTTTTCTACCTATTTAAATTTGAGGAAATATATTGAAGTCATATATTAGATTGGTTGCTATGTAATTTCACTAAATTTTTGTTCTAAGAGGGTGTGATTCATACAAGGCCATATACCCATAATATAATTCTAGAGAAAAGCATCAAATCCACATTAACACAATATAAGTCAAGAGAAAAGCATCAAATCCACATTAACACAAAATAACTCAAGAGAAAAGCATCAAATCCACGTGAACACCCATTGGGAAAGTTAAGCATTCTAACTCTCATTTACCATTATAATTGATTTGCAAATAATTATTTACATCCCTCCCATGTGGATTCAAAAATTCAATACTTATTTAATCATGATGATTAAAATGACATGTTTAAATTGGATAATTATTTGTTATGATCATTTTCACATGTGTAAATTAGTATGCTTATTGTCATTATGTTCAATTTTAATGATTTGGACTAACTACCTTCTTGCTGACATGAGATGGAAGCAGGAGCAGGTACACCCTCGTTGAAACGGTGAGGGAGGGCATCATCGGAGAGAGACTTTCAGATCGAGATATTGAACTTAAAACAACGTAGGTGATATGAGAACCGACACACACCATGGGATTGGGTAGCATTTAGTTTACTTGCGTGATGTGTGGCTTTTTTTCGTCTATTAGGTTGATATCAATAGATGATGAGTGGATTACACCAATGTGGTTAAACCCCATCGGCATAACCCGACCATCGTACATCGTTATTAATACAATATTACGAGTGAATGTTTATTCCTTTAATAGGCAGTTTGTTAGACTTATAGATATAAGTCGAAAATCGTAACAAGACTAATGGACCATGTTTGTGTGTTATATTCACTTGTGTGTGGATGAAGATTAATTGACATTATAAAATATCCATTATGAATCTCGTTGACTTTTTCGTTATCGTGGAATGGTCTACGTATAAGTTGACCATGACGTGGTTTTTAAATTAATATAATATAATAGTCATTGTATTAAATCTAAATTATTGATTAGGGTTGTCATGCATATAGACTTGGCCACTTTGCATTGAGCTCTAGCTTGGTTGTTAGATAGTAAGGGGAGGAGATAAGTGTTGTTTTTGAATTTTAATTTTTTAGATAAAACATGCACCACTATTTAATCATTGGGCATGTTGACTTGAGTGGGAAAATATGCAATGAAATGGAGAATGAATGGGAGGTTTTGGTTTTAATTGTGAGTAATGTAGACTTTATTGGCATATGCATGATTTTTGGGAGCAAGAAAAATGGGGAAAGAGGAGTCGAATTAGTGTTTTTATGAGAAAATGAAGGAGGGTCAGTTGGAAGCAGGTCTATTTCATTTTGTTTTTGGTTTATTGTGGATACAGGGGGTTTTGCTTAGACTTGGAGGTTGAAGCATTGAAAATTTAGAAGGAAGATCAAGCTGGAAATTGCTAGAATAAAGTTGGATATTGTTTTTAACAGGGATGGGTTTTTCTTCTTATTATATTTTCTTTGAAAAGAAGTTGGAAAGGAAAATTTGTTGTTAAAATGGAAATGCTTTGTTAAATTTCACCCATTTCTAGGTTTGTGTTTTCAAAATAATATAGGGATTAACACCCATTTCTAGGACTGCTTATTTAGTATTTATTTTGACTATGAAAACGTTTTGCATGAATTTGATTCATACCCATTTTTGGTTCTGCTTATTATGAAAATAGTGGTTCTAAGCACATTTCACTGTGAGCCAATTTTTACCCACTTCTGGGCTTGCACATTTTGTTCATTATCTAGGTGTGAAACACATTTGTGGAGGTCGACTTTATACCGATTTGAGTCTGTACTTTTTGTGAAACATATGACTGTGAAATGTTTTAAATAAAGTCGATTTTTCCTCCCATTTCTTAGTCTGCATGATCTTGTACATGTATGACGGGAATACATTTTCTCTAGGTCAATTTGGGAACCCCTTTGGATCTACATATTTTATTTTTATAGGTGGATTGTGACATTTTCAATGAAGTTGTTTTACACCCATTTATGGGACTGCTTATTGTATAAAGGATTAACTATAAAAAAAACATTTTCCACAGTGTTCAATTTCACTCATTTTTGGGTCTTCACTTTTTTGTAAAATATATGTATGAGACATTTCTTTTGGGTTGATATTTGATACATATTATGGGTCTATACATTGTACAAGTTATATATGCATGTGTGACATTTTTCATGCAATCGATTTTACCCATTTTTGGGTCTTCATGTTTAGTACATGTAGGATTGTGTTATGTTTACTAGGTGGGTGTTTCATACCCATTTCTAGATCTACATGTTTTTTTTATACATGTATGACTATAATATATTTTTCAGATGTCATTTTACACTCGATTTACACCCATTTCTGGGTCTACATATTTGTATATTTATATATAATGAAGTATTCTTTATTGGGTCGGTTTCACCTATTTGGGTTTATACAAACTTGTTATTTTGATTAAAAATCAAACCCATATTGGGATTACATATTAGAAAGCAACAAGAAAGATTGAACATCTACTTGTTGTGCCAAATAAACCTATTTTGGGTTGTGCCATATTATATTGTTTTAAAAATCAGTAAAAATGGAATGACTGTGTAAGATAGACGGTTACACCAATGTCTTGTTATGTGAACACAACTTCTTGATTATAATAGAACTTTGCCTTGCGGTAATTAATTAGTGATACTGTGTTTCTTATCGTTATTTTCTAACATAAGTCTCCTCCTCCTCCTCCTTAAATCAAATTAAAGGCATTAGAACTTTAGTGAAATATGAAACAACATATGAAGTATTTTTGGAAAAATAATAGATAAGTGATGGTTGTTTGGTGCATCCGTAAATGTGCAGAAGGAAGTTTCTATTTTAGTTAATGTTATACTAGTTACATGATTATCATACCATAAGCTTATAAATACATGCTAGTACGACATTATGGAATCCGCACGAGCATACATACATACGCTTGTGGGGGTTGTTTTTATTTATTAATATTAAATCTAGAAACATGGATTTAAAATTGGAATAGATGGTTTTTTTTCCTCTTTGATTATGAAATCAAAACATTTCTTTAAATGTTGGAATGTATTGCCTCTTGATGAAGATTTTTGACTATGGAAGTGGTGTACGAGATAGTTGTATTGTGAAGGATGACAAATCTTTTTTTGTGCAAACTATAAGATATAGCTTACATTAGCATAGCTGGAAAACTTTGACTAAAGTAATGTATCTAGTTGTATGCATTGTCAATTCACTTATCCTTATTTTATACTAGTTAGGAATCATATGATGGTAATGGTTGTCGTGATTTTATGATGGGTTGTATTTTTAGAATTTGGTTATATTCCACATGGTTCTCAGATTATTATTCTTTTTTGATAGTTGAATGTATATATTTTCCTTCCTCATGAAGGATCGAGCCCCTATCACTTGCGAGAGTTGTGTGAGGGGACCAAAAGGTTATGTGATTGGAGGAAAAGCACTCCAATGATGCTCTCCCTCCAAACAGTTAAAAAAATGAGATATACATGTACACATGAATTTCTGGAAAGAATAAGTTGATATTGTATTACTTGTACTAAAACATATGGTCATATTGTTGCACTTGGCTAGGGACAGGCTTGTTGCCTCATGTATTTGATACATAATATGAAGTAAATCTGATATTAATCATTGTGTTATGAAATGATTGTTGATCTGACTTTTATATGGGAAATTGTGGGAAGCAATGTATAAAGTTAAAATGTAATTTAATTGATCAAATCTTGTTTGACATTTGGAAATATGGTAACGAAAGGATGTTTTGAACTTCAAATTATTTAAAGGTATTGATGTAATATTTAATTATATGCATAGTTATTACTAAGTTACCTAATAAGATTTAAAATATAAAAATAATATTTCCACTTTTAGCTTGTGTTAATGAATGATCGTTACATTATACTTTTTAGATATAAATTATAATGTTTGCAATTAGTTGTAGAGCGTGATTACTATAAAATCCACTTAACATATTTACAGTTTTATGGGAAAGTGATTTCACATCAAAATTTAATATATCGATCCATAAACATTGTAATTCAAGGATAACACATTCAAAATAATAAAATTAGATCAAATTGTATAAAAAATAATCTTGAACTAGTAATAATTGTCAAGAGGGTGTTTTAGAGGAATATATGATTCATTGCAAACCCAAAGATAGTCATCAATGATAGATAAAATAGAGTAGATCTATATACTGAGGTAAATAAAAAATCAATAACATTAGCATAAATAGAGAACCTTGAACTTCATAACAACTAATGTACTCTATGAGAATTGTTATTCTATAGTTGTGCCAATTGTCGTTTAAGGAGAATCTAATCTTACGATAATATTCACCAGTTTTAAGGCTCTGAGAACATTTCTCATTGTTATACAATTTTGAACACAAATATCTAGAAAAATGATTTATTTCCTTGAAACCCTAATAGAGAAACAACACCTTACAAGAACAAGATAATAAGTGAGGGTTATTTTTTGAGGGGCTATGTTATCCCATCATTATTATCATGCCCTTAGATCCAAAAAATTATTTGAATCTATTGCAGAACTATAATGAAAATTTGCAAACAAGACATTGTTATGTAATTACCCATTCCTTGTAACTTCCAGTACTCTAATAAATGCTTGTTATAACTATCACGACCCAAATTTATTGTTATTGGAGAAACCTTTTTAAAATACTAATTGGATGACTCATTTGATTTCAATGATGATTTATGGGTTTATCATAACGTTGATGTATTTTACATGTTAAACTTAATGGATTAAAGTTTATAAAAACATAGATTAATTTTTTCATAGTTAATGTGATATTTGTGAGAAACAAAAATTAATGATTTATTTATTCATTTAAAATCTAGTTATAAATTTTATGATTATGTATGATGTTTAAGGTCTAATTAATTGTATGTTTTCAAGAGCTTGACGCAAGAAAGCAGTTACCCCTCACTAATACTTGAACACCCAGAGGGAGGAAATAATCGGGGAAGAGGTAGTAAACATGGCGTGAACATCGTTTTACAAAATGTAAAAGGGGAACCATCACACATGAACAATAGTTCTACCTACATGATTAAATTGTAACAATATTTGTGCATTTTTTAGATTCATGAGGTGATAGTTTAGTTCATTTTTGACTATTTATGATTATTGGTTTATGTTTTAAAACATTTCTTGATTTATTTTCTTTAAGAGAATGAGCAGTGTTACATGTTTTTATGACTCACTAAGTTGCTTGAGATAGTGTGAGGAGTGTGCAACTCTACCCGCAACATGTGTATAATGTTTTTTATAATTTGAATAATTATCATTAAATGATTTACTCTTGTTATCTAAATTAATAATAACAATAATTTAAATTTGGTGATTTTATATTTTGTAATATTTTCTTGGTCAACATTGGGAATGCAAATTTGTATCGACCAATTTTATGGGTTAACCAATACATCGCACAAAATTTAAATGTTTTTAATGATGTAAAATCCACTTCGTATAATATGTTTGACAAGATCTAATCTTAATACCATATGGTATTAGTGTCATGATGTGTTTATAACTAAATTATTATTTTTAATGGTTTTGTGCACAGTCAGTGTCACAAAACAAACAAGTGACACTTATGATTTTAGTGTCATGATGTGTTTGTAACTAAATGATTTTTTATTATTATTGTTGACCACATTGGATATTGTGGTGAAGTTTTGGTTTAATTTTATGTTGTGTTTTAATCCCATTCAATGGGACAGTTTTGGTTTTTGGTAGTTAAAAACAAAACAAAACTATTATGGAGCTAAGATGTAAATTGACATTGCATTAAATGACATTTGTGGGATTCATTAATTAGAATGACCTAGTTTTTTATAGCTCATAATGCTTTGAGTTTGGCATAGCAACTTCCTTTTCATGAAAGAATAAACTTAAGTTTTCTTTGACATTGCTTTCACTCAATTGTCCATACTATTATAGCCACTCAAATTAGGAAATTTACTCTTTGACATTGTTGGTTTTAAAAATGCACTCTTATTAAGACAAACACACTCTTCTTATCCATGCTCAGTACATCCCAAACTCTCATGTCTAACATTTTTAGTCATGGATACTAATGTGTTGACAATTTATGAGAGCTAAATACATAAAATTCATAAACAAACTCCACTTGACATGATGCAACTTTCATTTTCCATGTTTTTCATCCCTATACAAAAACATCTACTTTGGTTGCCTTGTGATATTTATTCCTGGCTGACTTGTAAGGTTTTGAACTGACATATCCTCCATATTTTCTTTCAATTTCACATTATTATTTAGATCATTTTCTTCCCTTAGGTTAACCTTTCCTCGATAATTCACCTTCAGAACCCTGTATAAGAAATTTAAACCCACCTCATTTAATAACATGGGAATAATATGGCAATGCATAGACATACTCTCTTATAACACTCACAAAAGGCACTCAAGGCTCCCTGAATATTGTCAAAGCTCATGCACATTCATTAGGGAAACAATCACTATATGTTTGAAGCATCACACCAAGTCAAGAAATCAAATTATCTCAATTTCAAAAATCCAAAAATCCCCATCCCAATAATTAGAAAGAACCAAACTCAATATCAATGAGTTCTCAATTACCAAATCTAGTTGCATTCATTTAGATATCATATGCTAGGTGGAGAAAAACATATATGGTTTGAGGCCTTTTTGGAGTAGTATTGATGTTGGCAATGTAAATATTACACGTCAACCAAACTAAATTTACTTTTACCAAGTCTCTTACCAATGGCTAAGGTTTTATAGAAACAAAATCACACACTTAATACGATTTACTATACTGCCAAGTATGTAGTTTTATATATGGATCTTGAGTAAGAAAAGTATTCACTAATGTGACACTTCCTATTCCACCCGGTTGTGTTGTTTGTTTCTATTACTTGTATCTTTCACACTTGTCACTCATACACCTAGTTGTGGTCAGGTCACATGGATCCCTATCGGCCAATCTTCGCTCATTTTTCATCAGCTGTCTCTGGACACTAGCACTTAGGAATGGAAACTAACACCCAAACGCTCCTTTTCATCTTGAGCGCTTGTGCCTTCTTTAGTTTTGATCTTATTTTTGACATTTGAGGTTAGCTTTTTTTGGTTTTCCCACTCATATCTTGAGGTATTATTCATCATGTCGGGTTATTAGTGCTGAAATTCAAGCAAGATATCACTATATAAACACAACATACATACCATTATAATGGCAGACAATTTCTATCAAGGGCTATCTATTTGCATATCAAGGGGACTACATATTGGGCTTATTACTCTACATACACACTGCGTATGAAGGGGAATTTCATTCTATTCCATCCACACATTTACATGTACATCTAGCTAATGCCCCCTATCTTCACATCATTAGCACAAGGGAAATCTAGGAGCACTATTGCACACACAATCACATAGAACTATATTTGGGTCTGAGATGTAGTGCAATGCTCAGTCATAAGTTCACTAGTTGACAACTGAGGACAGTTTAACCCCTCATTTTGCATATTTATTTTTTATAATTTGATGTCTTTTTGAGGGTTTTACAAGATATTTTTGTATTTCAGATTTACAGATACTCTGGTAGCTAAAGTGTGACATACATGCAATCATTAGTGAACAAGTGCAAAACCCTAGTGACTGTGTCAAAACCAGATCCTAAACTTTTCTGTAGGCTACAATGCCCACCATAGGTCTAGGGAAATTGTAGGCACCCTTGTCCCTATCCAGACGCCCGTGTCCAGGAATTTCCATTATCTTTGCATTTTACTGAGCGGTATTGTGAAAACTTGTGTTCTTATCCCATCATCTTTCCTAGCCCACACACACTTCGGGATAAATGAAATCAAGGTAAAATCCTTATCCCTTTCATTTGCTTTCATAATTAAATCAAATAAATTTCCTAACATGTTTATTTCATTTCATATCATTTGTAGCAATCGTTGTTTTCAGATTTAATAAAATAATTTAGATTTCATTAAATCATTTTGGTGAACCCGTAGCTTAGAAATCCTTTCCCTAGGATCTACTAAAACCCTAATGGCTAAGAATAGCTCTTCTTATACTAGGCAAGCCATGCATCATGAGAGTGTTAATCCTATCCTTGAAGATGGTACTAAGGCTAAATTGCTTGATCTTTACCGTTTTGTTAAATTTTATGATAATACATTATAAAATAACTAGATTTTAATAAACACATGATCCCTACTACTTTCAATCATTCTACTCTTAGGATTGTTTCTGACCCGTAAATATTTTCTGGATGTAATCCTTGTTCCTCATTTAGCACTAGGGTTACTCCACCTTCTTTTGTTTCTACTGAAACTCTAGATGATGTTATTATAGGTTGCATGTTTGGTCTTGATTGTAATAAAAATTATAAGGAAAATGTACAAGTTCATGATGTTGTCTCTCATACTAGACATGATGATTGTATTGTTGCATCTCATACTTCTCGCATTTCTGAAAATGTCTCTAATGATTTTCAAAATACATATCATGATAATTATTGGCCTATTTCATTTTATGCTGATAATACGCTTGATGAAATCTTTGCATGTGAATCTTTGTCTGAAACTGATGATACACATAATAGTTGCAATTCGAAGTATTTGCATACTGCCGAATGTGAATATTCCAGTCCACTTTCATCTTCTTCTAAGATTGTGTCTAAAAACATGCATGATGATTCTTCTCCTTCCATTACTTCATCTTCTAATGACTCTTCTAATGTTATTCATGTTGCTTCTATTAACATTCCATGTTCTTCACCACATATTACTTCTTTTGTACATACCTTAAGTGCTCTTATAGCATCAACAACCTCCCCTAATTCTTATAATATTCCTATGATTACTCGTAATGGAAATATTCAACCACTCAATACACCATTCACATTTGTCGTCATTCCTTCACATAAAATCATATCACTCATGCATGTTGTTGGAAAATTACAATATCAGGTCCAATCTCTCACTCTTGAAATCAAGGCCTATTATGTTTCTATCGATAATAACTCTTTACATGGAAATCCTATTCCTAAAAAGATTCATAATTCAACATTTCCTAAGGATTTTATCATGCTCACATTTTCATGCTTCGACGGTACTAGAAACCCATATTTACATCTCAAGAATTATTGTTTTGCTATGGATTATTACTCCAATGATCGATTATTGCTTAAATATTTTTGTCATAGTATTACTGATGATGCTCTCCAATGGTACACACATTTACCTTTCGGATCTATTAGTACTTATTGTGAGATGAAAGAAGTCTTTCTTCAACATTTTATACTTAATAATGGTCCTAGAGTCACACATGATCACTTACCTGGCTTACACCAAGGCAAAAAAAGACCTATTATTGATTATATTTTATGTTTCAATGCCTACATGCATCATCTAGTCTTTCAGCCCATTGATATAGAGAATCAATTCATCTTTTGTCGTGGCTTGATTCTTTCTTTAAAGAAACGCTTGCAATATGACATATATGATTCATTTACACTCTTATGCTACAAGGTCATTGATCTAAAACAAGATCTCATTGCTATACATGTTATAGATCCTCCTCCTATTTTTGCTACTGTTACATCATCTAGTTCTTCTCCTCTTCCATCTGTTAATAATTATCCAAGGCCTCCATCTCCTCCACCTCGTAAGAAATATCAATATTCTACATTTCATAAAATCCTTCATCTCCTCCACGGCGTTGGGATCCATATATGAATTTTGCATTTCCCCCATGGGAACCATTACACTTCTCTCCTGACACTAGGTCTCATGATGTGTTACGTGATTTTCTTGATAAGTGTTTGATTCAATTACCTTCTAATCAACATCATCCACCTCATCATTTGCAATGTCAAAGTGATCATCCTTATTGTAACTATCATCACATTAATGGCCATCGTGACAATGACTGTTGTTTCCTTTATGAAAGATTGCAACAATTAGAAGAGAAGGGTTTCATTACCTCTGAATCTTGCTTTCATGAGTGGCCTATGTCTCCAATTCCATGCAAGCATGTTGTTACTCTAGTTCACTTATCTCCTTTGCCTGCTTCTATGGTCATTTGTTTGTCCACCGCCACAGGTCATTATTCATGCTCACTCTCCACCTCATTCATCCACTATTGTACCATCCCATCCACCACATAATTCTCCTACTACACATTAGATTCCTAATCCTTCAGTATCTACACTTTCCACCGTCACATCTCCCATCATTTCATCAGGCATTCAGTTTGGTTCATACACTCATGTTGCTTCCACTTCACATGCTTCCACCACTCTATGCATGCTTGGTCTTTTGTAGGTGACTTTTCTCACCTTACCCCATAATGACACACTCGTGTTCTCACAATTCTTACATGAATATCGAGGGATTTTATATAATAATAACCTCACCACATCTTTATGTTATGCATCTCATATATATATATATATATATATAACATACCACTATATCACTTCCCAATGACACACTCTTGCTTTGAGGTTCATTCTTGACTACTGAGGGGTCTTATATAAATGAACCTCATCATCTACACAATAGGGGGCATCAATATTCTCCTTCCCCCTCTCTTCATCATACTAACACATTCTTATGTACACTTTTTCGACCACATCATTCAGATACTCTTTTACATCATTCATTTTATACATACTTTACCATTCATCATGACTCTATTCATATATACATGACACTTTTTCATCATTTATCTATCACATGGAACAATCACACTATATATATTTCATACACTATCTATTATCACATACACTATTTCATCACTTATCTACCTACGCTCACATTTAATATCATTATACATTAGTCAACACCAATTCCGCACAATTCAAATCAAATCAACAAATACAGATAATGCTCATCACATCACATGTCAATATAATGCACCAAAACAATACAATAATGAAAATAATCACATCACATATAAATAAACATTAAGTACAACACAATTACATCAATAATCCATATATATAGATAAAAAAACATAGTTACAAAAATGCTAATGTTAGGGGGCAAGCCCCCATGAATCATTACATCAATACATATAATACATCATCATCATTATCGATATATACAAGTGTGGGAGCTCTAGAACTAGAAGATTCACTTCTCAATCTACATCGCTGGTCGGGGCCCCTATAACACTCCACTCGCCTCCATATTATGATCAACTCACCCATCTGCTATGCAAATCCCCTCTACAACTCCACATATTGTGTAAACACATCTTGTGCTAGGGGACCTCTGCCCATCGCCTCTCTAGCCCATCATGTCTCCTCTTGTGCCTCATCCCTCTTTCTCAATAGCATGGTACAAGTAGCCTCCACTACCACCACTAGCTCAAATGGATGAACATGCTCACCCGCAATGACATCCACCCACTCTAGCATACCACCTTATATAAGGACATTAGTGGGCACATTCTACATCAATGTGTGGATCAAAGTGTCAAAAATCAATGACCAGTAAGTATCCCTTGCAACAATAAAAAAAATCATATTATTTCCTATCCACAATGTGATATTATTAGATAACCAAGTAAAAATCTACCACTATCAATACACATATACTCATGCTTTGTTGTCGTTGCCACCACATCATCACCACTAGGGAAAGTTACTTGTCCCCCTAGTCCCCCTATTAGAGGTGATCACACCATGTCAACGACTAGATATAGAAAAACCCATCAATGCGCTACCCACCATGCATTATACGTCTCAGTAAACCCTACATCATCCACCTGTATTGGCCCTATGGACGCATTGAAATCCTTTGGACCAAAAGGTACTAGCTGCACCCTTGTGGGACCTGGTATAGCTCTAACCCTCTTTAGTGCCCTCATGGCTCTCACCCATATATATGGCTCTGGGGAACATGTTTAGCCATACCAAACTTGTGAGATACACACTATCCCTTAAATAACTCCACCACCCCATGAAATGTGTCCTCTAATCACACAGTACATTGTATACATCTAAGCTCCACTGCATCCTATGGCCACCCTCCATATTCTCGATATGGCCTCCAAATAATGGCCCATTGTTGAGCAAATAAAATATTGCTCTAAGGTGAAGGCACATAAAGGATGCACTCGCTGGAGCAAGGTGCATTTGAGGGCATGAAAGAATAGCAGAATAAGCACGCGCCAAGACACTTTGAATTCAAAAATTCATTATTTTGTAGATAAGGGCTATTCTGGGAGATAGCGTGCTGAGCACAAAAAGACATGAAGACTTGCAGTCCATGTAATGGTATTTTGGGAACAAGCAACATATGAGCGTCATTCATAGTTTAAGCTAATAATAGGATTTCTACTCAGAGTTAACTATAAGAAGTCTATTCTTAAGATTACTTACATGTTGTGCATGTTTTTGTAAAGGAACATGGCTATTATTAGCATATGACCTATTTTTAGAAGTGCATGGGTGGTGAAGGGAAATTCCCCACCCCTATATGTGTGTGTGTGTGTGTGTGTGTGTGTGTGTGTGTGTGTGTGTGTTTTGTGTGTGTGTGTGTGTGTGTGTGTAAATTGTAGAGTTAGTGTTGTTGGTTTTGTCACGCGCATGACTCATGGAGATACTTATGTAATGTAAGAAGCTTCTTTGTTTTAGAGTATTTAATACAATGGTTCATATTGGCTAGATAATGGTGTTGAACATGACTGAATCTGGTTCTTGCATGGTAAATCTTGTTATAGTCATTGTTTAGTTCATCTTATATATATTCTAAGAACTAGATCTGGTTTATGCATTGTGTGTTGTTTACTATTGGTAATGAATCTAAATACCTATATGCACCATCATGCTAACATTTTGTACAAGAAACTCTAAAGAGGGACCTGGTGCCTTTGCACACTTTGGGTGAGTGCTCCGCTTAGGTTGAGTGATGTGCTAGTGCACCTGGGTTATGCATACAATAAATTCTAGGCTGCATCATTGGTTCCATTGCCGGGACCTCTTTTTCAATTATTTTTCAGGATGTTGCATGATGAAGATGTATCAGATGACCTTAGTAAGTGTTTTGGAGTGGATAATAGATCTGGAAGAAGAGTATACTCAGAGATTCAACACTGGATCTGAGTTTGATGTACGCATGTGGGTGGAGCAGAATATGTATGACTACTTATATGAGAGCTTCTTTGATATCTTCCCAATAGAGCTATACGAGTGGCTGGTTGCTTATGATTCTAAAAGGAATTAGAGGTTTTTCACACTTTTCTGGACATAAGAATAATTTTAGGCCCTCTATGATGTTGATCAAATTTGAACACACAATGTGGACACTTGGTTCCATGGTGTTCTGAATAGATATATTTTAGAGTGCTCAATTTCCACTTATTCTTTTGGAGGTAGCTGAGTTCCAATTTTTACATTATCCCAGGGGAACCTATCTGTACAATGCATTCCACTGTGATCAAAATCTTGATGGTAACCCTGAATTTGGAAGAGAAGTCGATGGCTAGCTAAACCCCACCATGCGCGGGGGCAGGAGTAGGTGTGGTGAAGGATGGTAGGACCTAGTGGTAGAGAGGAAAAGAGAAGAAAGGAAGCTTAATTTCAATGAGGTGCATGAGAGGGATTTAGAGAAGCAGTGCGAGATTGTAGAACAGATGGCATTGAGGAGAGAGATGGCTCGTGAAGGATTTAGAGCTCACACAGAGGACGTGGAGCCAGAGCATCTGGAACTCCCCCATTTGGGAAAGCATGACAGGGAACCCTCATCGACCTCTTATGAGAGCACACCAATAGAGACATGGGCCACGGGTGTGCATCTGAATCTACCTAGAAACCTAGCCCTTGCGATTGTTTTTCCAGTTTCTAGTACAACCAGTAGTTAACAAGATGGTTTGGGTAGTAGAGTAGCAAGAGGTAAAGTTGACTTATCAACAAGTTCAAGAGTGAATCAAATAACAAGTACATTTATGGACGGGAAGACATATTCCCTGTTATTTGGAGGACTGGTTAGAGGAACCTTTTTAGGCACGTCATCGACATAGAACACAGGCACAAAACTTTGGACTCACATTGGGGAGTAGCACAACTTCACAGACTATAGGAGTTCATTTTAGCACCACTGTTGGGACACAGGGTAGTGCATCCTCTAGTTCAATTCCTATTACAAGTGGAGGATCAGGAGGAACAGGTGGCTCAGGATCTGGTGGATCTGGTGGATCTAGAGGTAACACAAGAGGTTCTGGATCTGGTGGGCATGGTCCTCACCAGCCCCAAAATATTTACATGGAGATGTCACTTCATCTCCCAGAGTATAGGGGAATAGAATATGTTGTTGAGCATGTGCATATGTGTGAGATACTATGGTGCGTGAAAGGAATTACAGCTTCAGAGCACAAGGCCAGTCAGTTTACAACTACGTTGTAGGGACGCATGCACAGTTGGTACAAAGTTTTTGACCCTAATCAGACTTGTGTGGATTATACAATGTTACGAGATGCTTTCATTAAAGAATTTTATATCCCCAAGTTTGAGTAGAAAATTATAAGCGTGCTCAAGGATATCAAGTATAGGGCACTACTGAGAGTGTTTGGGAATATGATGCTCATTTCAAAACACTCTTGTCTAAACTATCATATGATATCCATGCAAGTCAACATGCACAGTGGTTCGTTGGAGGCCTGATTACACCTTTTAGGAGGGTGCTCTCACATAAGACATATATAGACCCATGTGAGGCACTTGAAGTAGCTTTGCGTGCTGAGGCAGTCAGGAGCATAAACACTGGAGTGAGTCCATTCTTGGAAGCTCAGATTGTAGTAATGACAAAATAGTTGGAGAAACTATCAGCCAATACAACACATGAGACACACAGTGGAATTTGGTGCATAGATTGTGAAGTAGAGGGGAATACTAAGGATAGTTGTCCTCGTAGATCAATGTGCTCCTTGTTACTAGAATTTGGGATATGTCATTTAGACCATGATGTAAGTTGTTGTCCATTGTTGCAATGTGCGATAAGAAAGAACATGTCCTGCTACTGTAAAATTTTCCAGTCCACGACTCACAATACTGAAGATTACAGGATGATTGATCATATTCATGATGCCATTGATATTGGTGTATGATAGATGGGAGTTTTGAATAACTCTAAGGATAAAAGTGAGCAACATGATCATGATCATACTCAAGGGTGCTATGATCAAAATGAAGGGTGCTTTGAGGGAGGTCGTGGTAGAGGTCGAGGATACCATGGTGGATTCAAAGGCCGAGGCCATGGTGGTGGATGAGGTGAGTTCCCTCATGGAACATGTTATACATGTGCATATCACCTAACCATTACAGGTGTGAATGCCCTCAAAACATTACTTGTTCTTTTTGTGGAAAGAATCATAACTATGAAGAGTTCTCAGACTTATATGAACATATGAGAAAGAAGCAAAAACAAGAGAACAAGGGTACAGGGATGGTTAGAATACAAGTGTCATGGAAAACCAATGGATGCCGAAGTTAGCACCGGATCTTGAGATAGTACCTATGAAGATTACTACTTGCGTTGAGGTTGTGCATGCCATAGAAACATTGCAACATAATCCTACCATCACTAAGGAGGAGGTTTTACATGCAAAATATCCAGAACCTACACATCAGAAGGAGGTTTATCAGGAAACCATGGAGGTGCTTAGAAATCTGCAGGGTGAAATACAATGTTTAAAGGAACAATCACGGAAGTTGGAACAAAAGAAGGCAGCTGAGACTTTCCAGTCAGATGTTGATGATCTGAAGGAAGTATGCAAGATGTTGTGTTAGGAGAACATTATTCCATTACTAGGGAGTTGGTTGAAAGGAAACACTTTGTGTGCTGGTATTGAGAATGGATGATAGATTTTGCATGCTAATCTCCCTCCCCATAGCTTGGATTATGACAAGGAGATCACTTTGAATGTTGTTGTGGATGGATGGATTTTGAGCAATATTTTGATTGACACAAGTGCATAAGTGAATGTGCTTACCTTAGATGCATGGGTTCAGATGGGAAGACCTCCATTGCAGCCATCTTCCAATGTGTTGTATATGGAAAATCAGACTAAGGCCATGCCAATTGGAGTATTGAAGGATGCATCTATTACTATATAGGGGGCCAAGTTCACTGGGGACTTTGAGGTCTTAGTGCTTGTAGAAGCAGACAACTTCCCAACTCTACTTGGGTGCCCTTGGTGTTATGCAAATAATGTTGATCTACATGGTTCAATAAGGGATATATCAGTTTTGAGAACAAGGAAGAACAAGTTATTATCCCTTTGATAGATGGGAAATCTACACCTTATGTTGAGCCCTTAAGTGAAGAAGACCTGAACAAAATTTATGTATGCACCATTCGAGATCCAGAAGCACTTGAGCCATCTAAGGAAGGAATTCTCCAGTGGGATGATGCATAGTCCATC
Organism: Taxus chinensis; assembly: GCA_019776745.2. NCBI lineage: Eukaryota > Viridiplantae > Streptophyta > Pinopsida > Cupressales > Taxaceae > Taxus > Taxus chinensis. The sequence goes on from CM034150.1 coordinate 289,399,203, forward strand.
AGTGATACTACAAGTATTTCTTGTGACAATTGGGCACATGGAACTTATGATATGGTTGGGCATGAGGTAAGAAGCATAGCTATGTGTATAAGTAGGCCACACTATGTTAGGTGATTAGGCAATAACATGGTACCTTAGTAGACTGGCGAAGGAAACCCTGAGGTATTCATGTGAGCCATGGAAGTACAGTGGTAGGATCAGGTAGACAGAAGGAATATGTTAATGTATACCCTGTATGGCATAAGATCACATTGGTGGATGGTTCATAGGGATAATCTCATAGAATGGAGAGAAGTGAGAATTTCTCTATCAGCCTGGTTTCTAAAGAGTAATGCACCTACTCAAATATGTGAATATCATGGTAATAATCTTGTTCAACACCATGTTCAACAGTGTGAGAGATTCTGGATAGAGGGGTAGGAAGCTTTACCACCTTCATTGTGGGTGAACTTTATTTCACCTTGCGAGGCTACGTGCGTGTTTGGTATGTTTATGCGGAGCTGCATAGAGAGATTGGAAATTGGCAAGACTTGACTGTAGGAATGATCCAAATTTTGACTACTTCTCCACTAAACCTCTGGTGAAAGAGGCATTACAGGTTATGAAGTGATTGACTATGGGAGATAGTGCAAAGGCTGAAGAACTCATTCAGGATTTATTTGGTGAGTCAGATCTAGAAGCACATTTTTACAAAGTAGATGAGAAAGATGCAGAACTACTTGAGTGTGCTTGCCTAGAGAAGGAGAAAGGAAAGATGGTCTATATGGTGGATGATGAAGAAGTGGAAAATTTGGACATATATCATTCAGAGGGTATGTGAGAGGTCTTAGATAGTGTAGATGAGAAGGTGTGCACCTACCATGAACCTATGAAGATGAAGAAAGTGAACATTGGCATGGATGCTGAACCTAAGGAGGCCATAATTAGAGATTACTGGTCTGACTCTGAAGTGGCTAAGATAATTGAGTTGCTACGTGATTTCCAGGACTTGTTTCCTAGGGGATACCATGAGTTGAAAGGAGTGCATGAATCTTTGGGTGAGATGAAAATTAAGTTAAAGGAAGGTGTGCACCCAGTTAGGAAGAGACCTTACAGGATGAACCCTAACCTGCATGTAAAAGTTAAAGAAGAAATTGACAAGATGTTGGAATTTGACATTATTGAGCCCATAGAGGAATCAGAGTGGGTTAGCCCTATGGTAATCAACATAAAGAAAGATAGAAGAATCAGGATTTGTGTGGACTACATGGAGCTGAATGTTGCATGTGTGATTGATCCTTTCCCTACACCATTCACTGAGGAAATATTAGAAGGCGTTACAATGCACAAAATTTACTCTTTTACAGATGGATTCTCTGGGTATCATCAAGTAAGAATTGCTAAGGAGGATCAAGAGAAGACAACTTTCACCACTGAATGGGGAAGTTTTGCATACACAGTGATGCCCTTTGGATTGAAGAATGTGCATGCAATATTTTCGCACATTGTGGTTCAAGCATTCCATGATTTTATTCACAAATTCTTGCAGGTTTACTTAGATGATTGGACCGTGTATGGGCTTATCAAGGATCATTGTGACAATTTGTTGTTAATGTTTGAGAGGTGCAAAAAGTTAAACATCTCTTTAAATATCAAGAAGTGTGTATTTGCTACACCTTTTGGAACTCTGCTAGGGCATATCATCTGCAAGGAGGGTTTATTAGTAGATCCAGCTAAGATTGTAGTCATTTTAGGCTTGGAGGAACCCACAAGTCAGAGTGAGGTGTGTGGATTCTTGGGCCACACAAGGGTATTAAAGAAAATTTATCAAAGGATATGCTAAGATTTTTGCACCCTTGGAGGAGTTATTAAAAGGTAAAGGGAAGTTCTATTGGGGAGAACTGCAACAACGTGCATTTGAAGCACTGAAGGAGAGGCTTACTACGATGCCTATTTTATGTTTTCCTTCATGGAATCTACCCTTTCATGTACATGTGGACACCTCTGGCATGGCCATTGGCATAGTTCTAGCTCATCCTGGAGAAGGTATTGTAGATCATCCTATCTGCTTTGCTAGTAGAAAGTTGACTCCTGCAGAATAAAATTATACAACTATGGAGTGTGAGGCTTTGTCAATGATCTATGTGCTACATAAGTTCAGACAGTACTTGCTAGCAACACCTTTTGTGTTCTATACAGATCACATGACATTGAAATACTTGGTAAATAAGCCCATTTTATAGGGGCACATATGTTGATGGGTTCTATTATTCCAAGAGTTTGACTTTACAGTTGTGGTAAAGCCAGGTAAAAGTAATTCTGGCCCAGACCACTTATCAAGGATTCAATTAGGAGAGGACGCACAGAGTATTAAAGATACAATGTCGGATGCATAGTTATACAGGTTGAACCACACACCCTCAGAGTTAGAGGATATTGTTGTCTTTTTACGCACATGTATGATGCCCGAAGGAATGAAGGCTTTGGAAAAGAAACAACTTGTAATTCGTGTTGCACCTTTCATGTTGATCAGTGGTGACTTATACAAACTAGGCCGAGATGAAGTATTGCATCGGTGTGTACTGGAGCATGAGCACATGAAAATCATGGAGGAGGCTCATGGTGGTATTGTAGGTGGACACTATGTAGGTGACGCCACCGTGCACAAGATTCTACTAGTTGGTTTATGGTGGGAAACCTTGTACAAGGATTGCAAGGAGTATTGTAAGGCATGTGATCACTGTCAGCACCTTGGAAAACCTAGGTAGAGAGATGAAATTCCTTTGAGGCCTATTACTAGTGCAGATCCTTTTGAGAAATGGGAAATTGACTTTATGGGTCCTATTTCCCCAGCCACGCGTAGAACTAGATCACACCACATCATCACTTGTATAAATTATCTTACAAGGTGGGTGGAAGAAACACCTACAAAGGATTTATATAACAGCTACAACAACAAGGTTCTTATGGGAAAATATTTCTTACAGGATATTATTGGATGTATGGATGTCTTATTTAAGTTTGATAAGTGATAGGGGAACTCATTTCCTTAATGAGACCATCAGGATATTATTGGATGAATTTATGGTTGCACACCATAAGACAACACCTTATCACCCTCAGGTAAAAATGGGACTATTGAGGATTTCAACAAAGATATTGAGCTAGAATTTGACAAAAAATTGTGATGTTGGAAGGAAATATTGGGATGATAATTTTTCTGTTGTGCTTTGGGCATATAGAACAACCTACAAAAGGTTGAATAAGGAAACACCCTTTCAGTTGGTGTATGGCACAGAAGCAATTCTTCCCATGGAATTCATGTTACCTTCTTTGTGTATTGTGCGTGCGGGAGGTCTAGCTGATGAGAAAGAATTGGAAGAGAGAATTGACAAGTTGATACAACTGGATGAGAGGCATGCCATAGTACGATGGAGTCAGAAGAAAGAAAAAGCCAGGAAAAAGGCATGGCACGACAGGCACATCAAGGACAAGAAGCTCGAGGTTGGGCAGATGGTACTTCTTTATGATTCAAAGTTTCTGTACCGCCACCCAGACAAGCTTAAGGTGCATTGGCTGGGACCATATGGTATCACTCATATACTTGACTTAGGTGCTTACTAGCTAGAGGTGCTTGATGGAACACAATTACCTGGTTACTTCAATGGGAGTAGGCTGAAGCCCTACTATAAATAATCCTTCTTGGTGTTTGTAATAAGGTAGTATTTCCATTTAGATTAGATTTCCCTTACTGTATTTTTCCTTAATGTGTTTCCTTCTTCGTCGCTATGCTTTGTCAATTTAGTTCAGTGTTTTGTGTAATAAGCGTGCTTGCGCGCTGGAAGCTGATTACAATCTGAAGTGTTTTTATGTGCAGAGGACTGCACATACCCTTAGTGTGGGGTGGTTGTCATTCAAACATGGGTATGCATAAGGAAATACTTGTGCATGTGATTTCTCTTGTTAGAAAGTGCAGATAGTATGGAAAGGTGCTGCTAGAAAGAAAATTTCTCCTAAAGAAGACCATAGTTGGAAAAAAAATGAATGCATAGTGTAACGTGAGGTAAGATGTGGCCATAGAAACTACTTAGAGGAAGGAACAGTGGTGAGGTACTTTGGTGCATGGAAGCACATGAAAGGAGGTCTGTAGCCAAAAGGTAGAAAGGTGTGCTAGAAGGTTATAGCTGTGGTGTGCAGGTGTATTGTGCATTTGGTGGAAATTTGGTAAATGGTCAATTAATGAGAGGATCAGTGGTAGGTGGAGGAGCAATAAATTTTTCCAAATCTATATAAGGATGTGATGTGGGTTCACTTTTACCTTTGCGATCATGAGTATTTGAGTGAGCTAATTATGACTGAGCTGAGAAAGATGCGTTGAGGTGCAGAGAGCTGTGAAACAAGGTGAGGAGAGTAGATTTGTGCATGAAATTGGCTTGTGTCCCCATTGGAGAAGGGTTTGAGTGAAGTAGAGGCATGCAGAGAGGAGAAATAGAGTGCTAGGGTTTGAGAAGAAGCTAGGGCATGTGATTTCAAGCTAGGGCATGTGATTTTGAGCTAGGGCACGAGATTTTGCTTGACAGAAGTAAAAAGGTGCAACCTTGTCTTACCATGGCACCAAGGAGAGCACCTGGAGTAGGAACAAAGGGGAAGAAGAAGGTAGAAACCAAGGTGGAGATTGAGGATGCCCTTGAAAGAAAGTTTTTCAGAAATGTAGTACCTAGAGGATGTAATCATGGGATGTGACTGGGATTCTCACATTTGCAGGAGAAAGGTAAGTGACTACAATCATCACACAACTGATAACAAGGAAGAGTTGGATGCATTGTTAAGAAGAAAGACAAACAAGCACACAGTCGATGACATGCCTATCTATGATGATACTGGAGAGAAATTGTTAAAGAAGGTAGGGGTCTTGTAGCTATATGAACTCCCTTACTTTGGAAAACCTGAGAAACTATATCAATGGCTTATGATCAGAGTCCATGAGGACTTATTTTATTTTTTAGGGTGATGGATGAGGATCACTGTGCCCTTAATTGTGAGCCTGACAGGTTTGAAGGGAACAAGGACAAAGATTACCAGTGACTTATCTGACAAAGAAGCTATTTTGGCCACCCATAAGGAGTTGGGTTACTCAAAGGGTCCACGCGGAATGGATATTTACAAGTTAAGGAAGTACCCTGTTGTGCAGGAGGCTGTGCACTTACTCACAAAGTTGAATGATCAGGAGAGGTGGTCACAAGTGAACACCATGTGGCTACACATTTCCAAGAAGATGTCACAGGGAGAAATTTACAACTTGGTAGGATACATAACAAATACCATCATTGAAGAAGCATGCAAAGGTGAGAAGATAAAATTTTGTGCCATTTTGTTATCTCTTGTTTTTGTTGAAATTGGAGTGCCCGATGGGCCAAAGAACAAGATTTGGGAGTATCCTACAGAGAATAAGTCTCTAGCAGAGAGGTTTGAGAAGTATTTATGTGAGGGATCTATGAGTGGCCCATTCAAGAAAAGGGCAGAGATGTGGTATGACAGACTTTGCATGGCCTTCGAAGAGGAATGGAGAATTCCTAAGGAGCTGCCATCAGTAGTTGGGAAGTTGGTACAATTTTTATGTACCAACACTTTTGCATTGTGCGTTTTGCAATGAAGGATGTGACATGGAGTCCTTGGTGTAAAATACCTTATGCCTTTACAATGGGATTCTTCCAGGTGACAACTCACAAGTTTGTCGATGCAGAAAGGTTAATCTACAATGCAGACAAGGTAGACTGTGACTACCATACCTTGAGAAAGACTTACACATACCCAGGTAGGTCTACTTATATTGAGAGGTTCATATCAGATGATATAACCATGAGGCCTATTAGTTTGGCCATTGGTGAAAGTGGGGCCACACTAATTTATATCCAACTTAAGCCTAGGATGGAAAATGGTAAGTATGTTGAAAATGAATTTATGCTACTAGGCCCGCCAAAGGGGAAACATACAGTTGGGAGCCTGGCGGCTGAAAATCCCACTTCACCATTAGAAGAAGAAGAATATGAACATGAGGACAATGGTGGTTTAGTGCATAGGGGATGGAGGAAGCCCTCAAGACACTAAGGAAAGTGAGCGTGAGATTACTCCTCCCCAACAACAAAAAGAGGAGGAAGACTTAGAAATAGACGTGCCAACCTTAGATGCAGACCCAATAAATGAGGAACACCAATTTAAAAGGGTGTTTAGAAGGATAAGGACTCAAAGAGTGGGGCCATCACAACCTCCACATGCAGATCACCTCAGATATCCCCTTAGAAATAAGTACCTGAGAAGAACAGGAGGAGAAAGTTAAAGCTTAAAGAGGATGAGTTTGGTGAAAGTGCACCAGGAAACCCGGTGCGGTTTGAAAATACAGAGGAGCCTCATGATGAGGAAATGAAAGATGATGAAGAGGGGTTAAGGAGACTGAGGAGGAGATGGGTGAGCCATCTGGAGTGCCTCACTCCACACAGGAAGGTGAAGGACCCACTACATATTCTAGCACCCGGGTTCCCAAGGGTAAGAAGACAAAGAAAGGAAAGGCAGGTGAGGACTATGTGACTCTGGCTATGGGGTACATAGAGGAATCCAACAAGATCATTCACGTCAGGTTCCAGAGCATAGTAGGGCCAAAGGATTTATATGGTTGGGAGTTAATGGACCCAGAAAAGGCCAATGCACAGACTAGAAAGTAGTTGTCCTGGTCCATGCAGACACACATGGATGAACCAAATTTTGATGTGTGCGAGGATTCATGTGTCTCACGCCAGGTAAAGAAGAAACCACAAATTAGGCACATGACTGTCAAGCCTCCTGTAATGTTTGATGAGAAAGTAAGCAATTCCTTGGTCAAGGTATCTACTGAAGTGGTGTGGAGGAACATTGATAAGGAAACCACCATTCAAGTGCTACTTGAAGATAACAAGGATAAGACTACAGAGATAAAGGGCTTGAAAGTAGAGAAGGAATGAGAAGAGGCAAATAATGAGGCCTTTGTTAGCATGGCTGAGGAACTTGGTGATCATATCCTTAAGGTAAGGCCTCATTTGGAGTCTAAAGTTCCTCAGAAGTTTCCCTCTGCAATGCATAATTTTCTCACTTTGGTGGATCTGGTTTTGAATAAAGAGCTCATTGTTATGGATGCACTAAAAGATCCTGCAGAAGAAACAACAAGAGCAAGGGCTACCATTGTTAGGAAAATTTCAAGTTTTGAGGCCTTGCTCCAAACATTGAAAGATGAGCTGAAGAAATTGGATCAAGCTTTGAACATGTGTGTAATGTTGGACACCATAATAAGAATCAGAACTATAACAGAGGATAATGAAGTGCTGAAGGCAATGAAGGATGAAACACTTGGGCACGCAGAGAGGTTAGCCCTGGTAAAACAAAAGTGTGAGGCCCTTACAACAACCCAAGATCCACACAAAGATAGGATCAATGAACTTGGGAAACTTATAGTGTAGAAAATGGACTCCATGGAGGGAATGGTCTCAAGTATGGCACATGTTTTCCAAGTACTATAGAATGAAAAGGAAAAGATCACTCAGGATGAAATAGATGCCATAGTGACAGACATTCTGGAAAATATAGGGAGCATGCTAAGTGACTGACAGACCTTGGAGGATGAACTCAAAAATGAATATCCAGAGTTAGTCCTGCCTGAGGAAGAGGGTACTGCAGAGTAAACTTCATTCTTTTGTACAGTGCTTCATTCATTATTTCATTCCTTATTCTTTATTGTTGGAGACATAAGAAGGAATTCCCATTTTTAGGGCGGCAATGTACTTTAGTGTGGGGTAATGTTGAGCAGATAACATATTTCTCTAAGGTGAAGGCACATAAAAGATGTGCACATTGGATCAAGGCACATTTGAGGGCGTGGAAGAATAGCATAATAAGTGCACACCAAAACACTTTGAATTCAGGACTTAGCCATTTTGTGGATAAGGGCTATTCTGGGAGATAGTGTGCTGAGCACACAAAGACATGAAGACTTATGGTCCATGCAATGGTATTTTGGGAACAAGCAACAACTGAGCACCATGCATAGTTTAAGCTAATAATAGGATTTCTACTCAGAGTTAACTATAGGAAGTCTATTCTTAAGAGCACTTGCATGTTGTGCATCCTTTTGTAAAGGTGCATGGCTATTATTAGCATGTGACCTATTTTGAGAAGTGCATGGTCGGAGAAGATAAAGTCCCCACCCCCGTATATATGTATTGATTTGCACGGTTTACATGTGTGTGTGTGCGCGCGCGCGCGTGTGTGTGTGTGTGTGTGTGTGTGTGTGTGTGTGTGTGTGTGTGTGTGTGTGTGTGTGTGTGTCAAATTGTAGAGTTATGCTGCTGGTTTTGTCACGCGCATGACTCATGGAGATACTTATGTAATGTAAGAAGCTTCTGTGTTTTAGAGTATTTAATACAATGGTTCATATTGGCTGGATAATGGTGTTGAACATGACTGAATTTGGTTCTTGCATGGTAAATCTTGTTATAGTCATTGTTTAGTTCATCTTATATATATTCTAAGAACTAGATCTGGTTTATGCATTGTGTGTTGTTTACTATTGGTAATGAATCTAAATACCTATATGCACCATCATGCTAACATTCTGTATAAGCAACTATAAAGAGGGACCTAGTGCCTTTGTGCACTTGAGGCCCGCTAAGCATTTGGGACAATCGGGCCAGAAGTACGCGGCGGGCGCGAGAAGCCGATCCGGCCGAAAGAGGAAATGAAAATCGACTAACTGATGAGAGGGACAGTTCGAGACAAGAGTACGCGAAGGACCCAAACCGGCCGAATCGGCCGAAATGAGCACAAACAGTCCGAAAAGCATTTGGGACATCTAGGACAAAAAGACTCGAACCGGCCGGATCGGCCGAAATGAGGAACTTCAGTCCGAAACAAAGTGGGACAAGTGGGACAAAAAGACCCGAACCGGAAGAATTTGTCCCACGAAGCACTGGGACATTTGGGACAAATGGACGCGAACCGGCCGGTTCGGCCGAAATGGGAAATTTCAGCACTGTGCCAAATGAGACAAAGGGACGCGTGGGACGCGAATAGCCGAAGGAGCCGAAAGCCAATCAAGCAGTGCCACGTGTCATCGGCCGAATGGGGACAAGGAAGCCCATTTCGGGCGGATCGGAGGTTTATGTCCCAAACGGTTTAGGACATCCGGGACAAAAAGACGCGAAGGGCGCGAGAGAGCCGACAGACTCGTCGACCAATCAACGCATGACACGTGTCACAAGGGAAAAAGTCAAAAAGTCAAAGGGCAAGTTTTGAAGGGTCAACCCGAACCAATGGGATAGTGCCACGTGTCCCAGCTAGGGCCCACAAGGAAATTTCAAAAGAAAGCCCGCCGAAAGACAGAGGAGAGAGAATCACGCGACCAATCAATGCATGCCATGTGTCATCCAGGTGGCAAAGCGTGGGAAAATATTTCAAAATCCGTTTTGGTTTGTTCCGTGCCCTAAATCTTCAGACCTCCATAACTTTCGATCCAGGGCTCGGATTTGCACGTTCTTTATATCAACGGAAAGCTTGTGAGATTCTCTGCATGATTTTGGGATCAATCTCAAGTTTTGGTGCGGTATGGAGATAGAAAATCAAGAAACGGCTCTGATGCGTGATAATGGCCAGAGGCGACATTTCAACAACCTGTTTTAATGCTAATGGGTCGCATTCTTCTTCAGCACGGCTAGAAGTGACATTTCAGCAGCCAAATTAATGCAAATGGGTCGCATTCTCCTCCAAATCGGTGAAAAGATGGCAGGGTATGGGTTGGTAAGGTATCCCATGCCGTTTTAATGCATATACAGTTAATGAGGAATGGGCTGACACGTTTTCCCATGTTTCTGTCCCCTGGGCTTGACCCATGCAATGTAAAAAGCCAGATTTGGCTCATTTGAAGAAGTTGTTCATTCTTTTCTGCTCTGCCCTCCCTTCTTTTCTTCTCTAGGGTTGAAAATGGAGTTCGAACCTCCTCCCTTGCTTTGTAATGGCGTTTTTTGCCTTTTACTATTGAAATGATGTTCTGTGCAAACTTCTGGAGCAACAAAACGTGTTTTGTGATGCATCTGTCCATCCTTGCTCAGTTTTTCTTGTTCTCTTCTTTCCTCTCTTCATTACAGGTATCTGTGCATGTTTGAATGTTCATTGCAGGTTTGGAGCTGTGTTCATGGAGTTTTGGGACATTTTCTGTGTGAAATCTATCCTTGGGCCTGTGATGCATCTGTCCATCCTTCCCATTTCTCACCTCTCTTTGTCCCATGGTAGTTTTGATAGATGTCCAACATTCTCCTTCTCTGGTGTATCACCGTTTTAGTGTAGGCTTTTGCTGTTTTTCCCTTCTCTCTCTCTCTCTGTCTACTTGGCATGGTTAGATTAGGATTAGATTAGCTTGCCTGCACTGGAATAGCTTGTGGCAGGTAGTTTAGGAGCAGGAACCAGCCTTATCTGGAGATTCCTCTCTTGGTTTTACAAGTCCCACGCTTGGAGAGAGGTTTCCATGTTGTGCAATCACACTGGATGCCTGAGTGATCAACCTAGAAGCCTGATCTGCATCCAGGGGTGCTGTGATTTTGCATCAACAGTTTTGGCACACCGGGTGGGACCTTAGAGGTCTTCCACTTCATCTTTTGCAGGTTGGTGTGTTCCTGTGAAGATTTCAGCCTTTGGAGGCACTTGCAAACACATCTGGCGACTCCATCTGATCAGCAACCCATTTCTCTGAGCTTGCAGACCCGTTTCCATTCATTCCCATCCATCTTTCTTTCCATCCCTTTCATTCTTTTCTATTCCATGAATTTGTGCAATCATGACTTCATTTCCATCATGGAATTCACATCAACAACAGCAGTATATTCCATCTCCAACATGTTTTACAAATCCTCCAAATCAGCATTTTGAGCAGATTCAAGATCAGTATGCATACCCATATGAACAGCAGTGCCAAAGTCAGTTTGGCTATGGAGCTTTCCAAGAGCAAGAGTATGCATACAATGAAGACCATCAGATCCAAGATGATGTTCTGTTGGAGAAAATCCAAAAAATGGAGGTGGGGATGGTGCAGTCCAGGGCTCAAGCACAAATGAAAGCTTTTGGAATCGGTTGTGGAGCACCCTGTCCATGGGTGGGACCTTTTCCAAGGCATTACAGCCCTTAGGAGAAGCTTGACTTCATGATTGCAACGCTGCCTTTGCTTGCAAAGTGGATTGAAGAAATAGAGGTGTATGAGAGGAGTATTCAACAACCTTGTCAACGGGTAAGCACACCTTCTCACGCCTTTTCTTTTCCTCTTTCCCAATCTGTTTCATCTCAGCAGTGTCAAGCTTTAAACTCTCCATCTACTGTCCCAAATGTTGATCCCATGTCTCTACCTCTCAGTCTTCCATCTCATCTCAATTCTTCTTTCCTTTTCCCTTCCAAACAGTCATCCCCTCCACAAGAGCTAACAGAAATCCCCCCTCCTCCAAAGAAACAAGAGGTTTCATCTCCTCCACCACCACAAAAATTTGTCAAATCAGTTGAGTTTCAACCTATCCCTCCTCTTGCATTCCCAAATCCATGTTGGGAGGATGAAAATCAGAATTTCAGTCAAGGAAAACAACAGTAAAAAGAGAAGCCAAACAAAGATGAAGAAATTCAAAGTCTGAAGAGTTGGGCTCTTGGATTTGGGATGACAAAGATCCCCTTGATGGTTAATCCTACAGAAGAGGCCAAGGTTAAAAAAATGGTGGTCAGGACTGATTTGGTTGCAGCAGATGAAGAAGATCTTGCAGTCCCAACTTGTCCTCTAGAGCAGCAGATTGAAGAGTTTGACTTGACAAACTTCATGCTGGAGGAAGAGTTCAATCAAGAGCAAGACTGTCTTCAAACATTGGAGGAAGGAGAAGCTGCTCCAAATCCAAAAGAAGAGGAGCACATTCTAGCTGAGGAGGAGAAAAGTGCAGATCCAAAGGCTTTGAGCACAAAGCAGGCTACAGGAGAACCTTCAGTTCTTCTTTCTACTTCAGCTCTCTCAAGTTCTAGTACTGAAGAGGAGTTTGATCTCTCAAACTCAATATTGGAGAGTGAAGGAAACCATGGTGGTCAAGTTGCAGATCAAGAGGACACCATGGAGGAAGTTGAAAACGAGCAGCAGGACAACAATGAGGCAGTTTACCTTGTCAGATTTGGAGGATTGTTTTGATGGAGAAGAGCCGGTTGAGTTTTCACCATTCTCTCTTTCATCATCCACATTCCAAACACCAGAGTCTGCTATCATGGAGGAGGGCATTCATTTGCAACAACCCGCATCTTACAGCAGCTCTTTGGAATCAAAATCAGAAGATTTAATCTTCCATGTTCTTCATTGGAGGAAGAGAAAGGACAGAAGGATTCCACCATTTCTTCCACGTCATCCATTCAAGAGGGTCTACAAGAAGACTCCATTCTTGGAGTTGAAAATCACAGCAATGGGCATATCAAACGGATCAGACCTTTCCCAATCAGGTATTTGGCTTCATTGGAGCCAAAGGAGAAGCCACAACCGGTCATGCTTGCTCCTGAGCATGAGGATGAGCTACAAAGTACCAAGGATCAGCTGCCATACCTCTCTAATCCAAATGCAGAGCAACTAAAAGAGGTATTGGATTTTTCAGTTGACACCTTGATGATTTGGATAGAAGACCAGCTTCTTGTTGATTTTCCATCCATCCAAACAGCCATGATCAGTGCCAAATCAATTGCATGGCTGCCAATTTTGAAGAAAGGAAGCTATTTTGCACAACCAGTTGCAGGGTTTGTTTAGCTTGCTTTTGCTTCCAGTTAGAGTAGAGTAGGTAGGTTTGCTTTCAGTAGAAGAAGTGCTTGTGCACACTCTGCATGTTCCATTTGGAACATGTATGATTTTCAGTTTTGTACATAGTTTTGGTGTTGTTGGTTCTGCTCTTGCACAGTTCGTTTCAGTGGCATCTTGGTGAGAACACTCCAGGTTCAATGGGTTTCAAGTGGCTCAGAGGGAAGTTTTCAAAGTTCAGATCAGTTGCAGGTTACAACTCAGGACTCCATGCCCAATGGATGCTTCAGGCAACTGGTAACTTCATCTAGCAGGCAGATGACCCCGCTGAGTCGCCAAAACTGTTATCCAAAATTCACCCCCCCAGGGTAATTTTGATAACATGCATCAGAATATTCAAGTCCCAGGCAAGTAGGTTGATCCAGAAAAAATTGTGAAAATCCACTAAGTCCTAGTCCTTGCAACAGTAGGGACGTGTGGGACAGAAAGACGCGGATCGGCCGAAAAGCCTCCAGGCGGCCCGCTAAGCATTTGGGACAATCGGGCCAGAAGTACGCGGTGGGTGCGAGAAGCCGATCCGGCCGAAAGAGGAAATGAAAATCGACTAACTGCTGAGAGGGACAGTTCGGGACAAGAGTACGCGAAGGACCCGAACCGGCCGAATCGGCAGAAATGAGCATAAACAGTCTGAAAAGCATTTGGGACATCTGGGACAAAAAGACCTGAACCGGCCGGATCGGCCGAAATGAGGAACTTCAGTCTGAAACAAAGTGGGACAAGTGGGACAAAAAGACCCGAACCGGCCGGATCGGGTGAACCAGAAGAATTTGTCCCACGAAGCACTGGGACATTTGGGACAAATGGACGTGAACCGGCCGGTTTGGCCAAAATGGGAAATTTCAGCACTGTGCCAAATGGGACAAAGGGACGTGCGGGACGTGGATAGCCGAAGGAGCCGAAACCCAATCAAGCAGTGCCACGTGTCATCGGCCGAATGGGGACAAGGAAGCCCATTTCGGGCGGATCGGAGGTTTATGTCCCAAACGGTTTGGGACATCTGGGATAAAAAGACGCGAAGGGTGCGAGAGAGCCGGCAGACCCGTCGACCAATCAACGCATGACACGTGTCACAAGGGAAAAAGTCAAAAAGTCAAAGGGCGAGTTTTGAAGGGTCAGCCCGAACCAATGGGATAGTGCCACGTGTCCCAGCTAGGGCCCACAAGGAAATTTCAAAAGAAAGCCTGCTGAAAGGCAGAGGAGAGAGAATCACGTGACCAATCAATGCCTACCACGTGTCATCCAGGTGGCAAAGCGCGGGAAAATATTTCAAAATCCGTTTTGGTCTGTTCCGTGCCCTAAATCTTCATACCTTCATAACTTTCGATCCAGGGCTCGGATTTGCACGTTCTTTATATCAACGGAAAGCTTGTGAGATTCTCTGCATGATTCTGGGATCAATCTCAAGTTTTGGAGCGGTCTAGAGATAGAAAATTGAGAAATGGCTCTGACACGTGATAATGGCCAGAGGCGACGTTTCAACAACCTGTTTTAATGCTAATGGGTCGCATTCTTCTTCAGCATGGCCAGAAGTGACATTTCAGCAGCCAAATTAATGCAAATGGGTCACATTCTCCTCCAAATCGGTGAAAAGATGGCAGGGTATGGGTTGGTAAGGTATCCCATGCTGTTTTAATGCATATGCAGTCAATGAGGAATGGGCTGGCATGTTTTCCCATGTTTCTGTCCCCTGGGCTCGACCCATGCAATTTAAAAAGCCAGATTTGGCTCATTTGAAGAAGTTGTTCATTCTTTTCTGCTTTGCCCTCCCTTCTTTTCTTCTCTAGGGTTTAAAATGGAGTTCGAACCTCCTCCCTTGCTCTGTAATGGCATTTTTTGCCTTTTACTATTGAAATGATGTTCTGTGCAAACTTCTGGAGTAACAAAACGTGTTTTGTGATGCATCTGTCCATCCTTGCTCGGTTTTGCTTGTTCTCTTCTTACCTCTCTTCATTGCAGGTATCTGTGCATGTTTGAATGTTCATTGCAGGTTTGGAGTTGTGTTCATGGAGTTTTGGGACATTTTCCATGTGAAATCTATCCTTGGGCCTGTGATGCATCTGTCCATCCTTCCCATTGCTCACCTCTCTTTGTCCCATGACAATTTTGATAGATGTCCAACATTCTCCTTCTCTGGTGTATCACCATTTTAGTGTAGGCTTTTGCTATTTTTCCCTTCTCTCTCTCTCTCTCTGTCTCCTTGGCATGGTTAGATTAGGATTAGATTAGCTTGCCTGCACTGGAATAGCTTGTGGCAGGTAGTTTAGGAGCAGGAACCAGCCTTATCTGGAGATTCCTCTCTTGGTTTTACAAGTCCCACGCTTGGAGAGAGGTTTCCATGTTATGCAATCACACTGGATGCCTGAGTGATCAACCTAGAAGCCTGATCTACATCCAGGGGTGCTGTGATTTTGCATCAATAGTTCCTACTTCGTGAACCTACCCATCTCTTGGAAAATATAGGTGGCCTCGCCAACTATGCACATAACCCACCAAACAACCTTTGAATCTGCATATGCTCATATGCCCACATATATAACAATGTGGTGGTACCTTGTCCACTCTCGTGCTCCTTTTGTGTGAACATGTATAGGTCCATGTACAAATGAGCTAATACACATCGTGCCCACACATATTTGGTCTCATCCTCCTTTATATGATGGTAAATATCATGCATCTTATACAATATTCCTACACCACCACCCTCAACTGTAACTAAAGAAGCAATCACAACTATTATAAAATTCTGCAACTATGGAACCTATGACCTCAGTATAAAATCCAGACTGATTTAGACCTCAATATTAACTCAGGTCCCTATAAAATATCACCTAGATTCCCTCCTATGTCTCTGTGCATTACCCACAACCATCACTTGAACCCTCTCGCCAACAATAGGCAAACACAATATATGATATAAATCCTCTAGATTCACATTCATCTCTCTGGTAGGCAACCGAAATGTGCACATATCTGGAAACCACCTCTCACATAATGCAATGATCATCAAAATATTATGGGGAACATCCCCCATCCTCGTTGTGTGCCACAAGTCAGCATGGTCCAGTACATCCCACTCATCATCTGATAAACCCAATCCTAACAATGTACTCAAATGACAACCACCACAAAACTCCCATGAAAGAATATCCCTATGCACAACACAAAACAACAACAAACACGACATCAATACGTAGTATACATAGAAAAAAACCTATCAACAACATCAATAATAATCTATTTCTACATTCATATCACTTTGGGCTACAAACAAGCCTTATGGGTCACCAACACCCAGGATTTGGATGCGGGTACCTAGGAGAAGGTCTCCAACACACATACTTGGGTGTTGGCATCCAAAATTTCATCAGCACCCTCGGTGCTCTTGCCTAGGTCAAAAATTCCTATAAATTTAAAAACATAAATTTTGCAAAATTTTGTGAAAATAACTAATTTCAACACAATTTTTGAAAAAAAATCACACTTACTAGCTTAGTTGTCGTATGTGATGCCAAAAATTCCACCACCATCTCAAATAGACTCAATCATGGTGATCTCACTTGTGAAATATTCACACACCCAGAGCTCAAAATAACACTCGTGCAATGGTCAAATTAAATACCTATTCACTCCTTCCTATTACTATTTATCATAACTCTCTATTTCTACCTCACTATAGTCACTATTTACATCTATTCTCCTAACTAATGCACATTGCATGATTTCAATCATATCTTAAGAATCTCTACTTCGATTCTTATCTTGTTCATGTTGTTCTCTTTAGAATTCCACCTAGTAACCTACTATCATATAGAAAACATTCCACAAATACTATATTTCTTCTTGATATAGTTCTAACTCAATATACACATTGTTTTACAACATCTACTATGTTGTGCTTCACTTACAATTACATCAGGACACATTTAATTTAGGCTCAGTGTTTATTCTCATCACCACTGTCCCTTTCTTTAAAAGGGGGGCATAAAATTATGGAATCCTATAATCCCCTTCACACTGTTACATGATCATTCTACATTTCTAATTCATCATTATCGAAAATTTTCTTGTACATCATGCGACATTTCACACCATTTTCTGCCAATTCCCCCTAATGAACTAATATGGGGGAAATAAGCGTAAAAATATCTACATGAGTAATCAATCACACACATTAAAATATTGATAAACAAAAATCTTCTACTATTCAAAATCACATCAATCAATTGACACAAACACAATATTTTTTCTCCCAAATGACTTAACTTGGGAGTTATATCACCACTTCCCTAGATGACCTAATAGGGGAAGTTATCTCTATATTTTCTATCACTTCTAGATGACCTAACATGGAAGCCATATCATACATACCACGGAACCCTTGGAGTGGGGGAAATGATACGCCATTGCCTTTCCTATGCTGCTCATATATGGGTTATTCATATTTGATCGAAATGAGAAAAATTTGGTCTTTTTCCATCTGCAAAGGCTAGATCTTTTGAGTATGTATTTAAAGTTGGAGGGTAAAACTATAACTCTCTCCCTACACTCTTCCTCTAGTGGTAAGACACCCAAATCCTCAGTATTTCACACATACAAGATCAGGTTGGGAATTGATCACTCCCTACCCCATAAAAATATCCACCAACAACAAAATTGAAATCTCCAATCACTCAATATCAAAATCATAAATCTCACTTAGTGATACTCACAAACATTCATTCTCTCTTTGTGCCACTTGGATTGACATTCTGATCCATAATTCACCATGCTATATGTGTATATTCTATGCATACTTCCGCGATAGGGATTTTCAAGACTTTCTTTAGGCATGTTCCTTACTTCTTTTACAGTACTTGAATTTCATTAAAATAATATAAAAGGGGGGGGGATGTAGACACAAAATCACACAATTACTACTATTTACTATACCACCAAGTATGTTGTTTTATATATGGATCTTGAGTAGGAAAAGTATTCACTAATGAAACAATTCCTACTCCATCCAACTGTGTTGTTTGTTTCTATTGCTTTTATCTTTCACACTTTTCACTCATACGACTAGTTTTGGTCAGGTCATAGGGATCCCTGTTGGGTAGTATTTACTCATTTTTCATCAGTTTTCTCTGTACACTAGTGCCTAGGAATGGACGCTAGCACCCAGGTGCTCCTATCCATCTTGGGTGCCTATGCCCTCTTTAGTTTTGATCTTATTTTTGACATTTGAGGTTGATTTTTTCAGTTTTCCAACTCATATCCTGAGGTACTAGTTGGCATGTCAGGTCATTAGTGTCAAAATTAAAGCAAGAGATCCCTATACAAACACAACATACATACCATTATAATGGTGGGTGATTCTTATGAAGGGCTATCTATCTACATATCAAAGGGACTGCATATTGGGTTTATTACTCTATATACATAATGCATAGGAAGGGGAAGTTCATTCTATTCTATCCACACATTTGCATTTACATATAGCTATTGCTCCCTATCTTGGCATCATCGACACAAGGGAAACCTGGGAACACTATTGCACACACAATCACATAGAACTACATTAGGTTTGAGATGTAGTGCAACACTCAGTCATGATTTCACTAGTTAATAGCTGAGGATAGTTCAACCCATAATTTTGTATCTTTATTTTTTAAGATTTTGATGTCTTTTTGAGGGTTTTGCAGGATATTTTTGTATTGCATATTTACAGATACTTTGGTAGTTAAAGTGTGACATATAGGTGATCATTAGTGAGAAAGTATGAAACCCTAGTGATGGCGTCAAAACTAGATCCTAACCTTTTTTACAGGCTAGAGTTCCCACCAGATGTCTAGGGTGCCCGCCGGTGCCCCTGTCCCTATCCAGGAACCCATATCTAGGCATTACCAGCATCTCTAAATTTTTCTAAGTGGTATTGTGACAACTTGTGTTATTATTCTATCATCTTTCCCAGCCTAGACACACTTTGGAATAGGCAAAATTAAGGTAAGTGGCCTATCCCTTTCATTTTATTTCATAATTAAATCAAATAAATTACGTAACATGTGTTTCATTGTATATCATTTTAGAAATCATTGATTTCATATTTAATAAAATAATTCTGATTTTATTAAATTAGGTTTGAGACCTCACTCAGAATGTCTAAAGGGCCTTCGACATGATCGATGTATAGGGTTTGATAAAGAAATACATGTCCATATAAGTAGCACTCCCAGAAAGTTACAAAGCCATTTTTAGAGCAGGTCCAAAACCATACAGTAGGTTCAAGACCATACAAATGGCCCTCACATAGTTTTATGGTCTTATGATAGAGAATTTTCTAGTTAGTTCCAAGAGTGAAGCACTCTTAGGATTAGATCTTCAAGTACCAACACTTTACACACCCAGAACTTCCCAGATCCATCTGTAATCAACTAAGTGTATTCATCCTCTTATGTTTTCAATTTCATATCATATTATGTACTTTAGTTGTAAGAATTAATGTGTTGTTTTGATATTACATAATTAATGTTGGAATTTAATTAATTATAATAACCTTTTATAGCTCCCCTTACATCTTTTTAGTGTACTTAACTCACTAAATCATAGATATAATTCTAATAAGGGTGTACACAAATATTATTGATTTTTTACAATGGTAACTGGTGATTTTAACCTAAATTAGTTAATATCTCTTAGGTGGTAGTCAATTAATGGTAGATAATCCTAGGGTAAGTGCACTAAGATGGGGGGCCAAAAGGTGGTAAAAAAGGAATACCTTTTTCCTGAAATCTACAAAACCTGAACTTCATCGAATAATTCGGCATGCCTATGCTCAAAATCTAACAAGGTGATAATAATAAGTACCATAGAGCTTAGAATCTAGTTTCTAAACTACTAATATTTTTTGAAAATGGTTGAGAATAGGCTCAAATGTTTTGCACACACAAAGTATGTCTATTTTTTTGTAAAAAAGATAATAACCTATTGTGTGTGTGCCCCCCCCATTTTTTGAGTTTTATATATTTTTTTCAAATCCCTTTTGTAGAAATTTAGCTAAGACCATGTACGAGGTCCCACTAAATTTTCATAATTTTTGGATGAATATATAATTTTTTTAAATTAATTTTCAAAGTGCATATATCTCGAAAAATGAAATATTTGTGTGTGCACCCCCATAATTTTGAGAAAAAAGTCATTTTTTAGTGTTCTTTTTTTTGAGTGCATGTAGAATAGAGTTTAGTAAAAACTACATTTTTTTTTAATTTGGATGAAAAAATCGTAAATTGTGCTCTAAAATGTATGCATAGGTTTTTTTGCAAGAAAACAAGGCACTAGTAAAATAAATTATGGATGAAAGCCTTAAACTAATCAGATTTTAGAAATAATTATATCTTCATCCAGGTAACAAAAAGCTTGACATCTTAGTATAATTTATTTTTGAATATTATTTTTTAATGCATGAGATATTGGGGTGCACACATGAAATTTTTATGTTTTTATGTCAAACATGGTTTTAATCATGCAATACAAAGTCTAAACCTCTGGTTTGGATATCTAAGTCTTTGGATTGGGTATTCCAAACCCCAACAAGATGAAATGCGAGTGATTTATAACGCACTCATGTTCCTATCTTCAATGTGAAATATGTCCATTTGGGAGGGATAATGTGGAAAAACACATAGAAAACCATAACACGAGCATGTTTCGGCTTGGTAAACCTGATTTGTAACGAGATCATGTTATAACACAACCTATATTTTCACTTTTCACATTATAGCATGAACGAGCCATAACGTGAGCGCGTTATGGCCACAATGGCCAAAAACTAGATTTGTGTCCACTTTTTGCCCCCCCATCTTTGTGCATACGCCCCCTAATCAATTAATTTCCAAGTATAATTGTTATAATATCGGGAATAACCATAAAGAAACAATACACAATGATAAACAATGATAGATAAAAGTACTTGCAATGAGAAAGATAAGGTAAGTTAGCTGATATATTACTCTGTGTACTAGTCTAGGTATATATGACAACTGAAACATGCTGGGAATGATCTGATTTACCTCTATTGTATGAAATTGTGCCCTAAACTATTGCACAGAACAAAATGGATAACACGGGCCAAATTATATGGATGTTATACCCATTTCTGTGTGTCATTTTCCCTTTGTGATTTCTACTCTTACAACTACCTATGTGTAATTAGTGCTAATTATTCCTCTCCTATATGGGATTTGGGCCTTCGATACCTTTTGATGCTTGTTGTATAACTAATTTTTTCATCAAAACCCTAGGTAACCAAGAATTCTTGCAAAAAAAACATTATGTGGGTTTTGAGCACCCTTTTGCACCACCAATGTTTCCACTACTTCGAAGAGGGATCAAACCAAATATCATTCTTTCCTAGCATGTGATATCTAGAATGTATACATCCAAATAGATAGTCATGATCTTGCAAAAATGATATTATACTTACACCTTTTCCCTAACTTGACTTGGAGTGATGATATATTATTTTTACTTTCATATCAGAGTGGATGATTTCCATAGGATGAGTATGTAGATTATATGGAGCTCAAGGGAGTCTTGGAATGGCCTTGATTGAGCTTTCTCTTAGTGTGTCCTCATGAAGATATTTGGGTGTCAAGTATTTATGATCTCCTCATTAATAATGGATGAAATGAATAGCTTATATATGTGTTTTGAATATGAAAACCTTGAATAAAGCCAATTAGGAATGAACCAAAGGAATTTGAATTAGAAAATGTGTCATAAGAGGAGGAGGGACCAAAGTGGCTAGGTCAGCCTATAAAGTACAAGTGTTATGGCCCTCCCTAATTTTCATGGTATCGAATGTTTGTGCGAGTAATCTAGAAGTTAATATTGTAATAGTTGAGGGCATAACCCAATTTGATGGAGTAATATGACCATTATGTGAATAGATAGGTTGTTTTTGAAAGAAATAATGAGTGAGATACATCTAAGGTTTAGATAATTGGTTAAGTTGGACAAGTGTGGACTAGTGCACAGGCATTGTACAAGTTATATTGTTATAAGACATGAATTACCAAAATGAGTGTCTACATTTTGCCCCTTTGAGTATGGCATTGAAAATTTTGTGCTTAAAATAAAAGTCACCTAAGTGTGTAGACACACTTTGTCTTCACTCGGAGTGCCTTGTGTTTATGCTAGGATTTGTTTCTTCATTTTGGTTGTTTTTTTTATAAGGATGTGTATATCTAGAGATAAGAGTATAGTCAATGTCCATAGTATATGAAATCAAAGTTTAACTTGAAAAATTTGAACTTGATGTGAAAATAACAATATGTAAAAATTGAAAAGAAAAGGAAAGTGTACACCTGATTATTTAATGAGAAAGGAGGAGAGAGTAATCCTATTACCGTTTCCATGGAGATTTGTTAAAAATTTAGTTTATAGCTGGTTGGAAGGACTTGGCAGTGATCAGTCCCCAAGTTGAATGTGCCAAATAGAATTGAAAGAAGTGGAAATGCACCCCGTATGGTGAAGAGAATTGTATGCGGCATGTTCTAGTTACTCACATTCCTCTATAAAAAATGAGCAATAATAAGTCTATCCTACAATGATATTAGTGAACTCAATAATTTTGAAGACCCATGGATAAGTGCCACTACAGATAAACATGAACCCAATTGATTTGTAAATGATGACACAATACACCAAGGTAATGTCATTTTACATGTTGGATACTTACATGTAATAATAAGTCGACTGATTTAATAAAAAATTAATTAAATACAATTACATAGTAAGTAATGTGATAAATGATATACAAGTGCTAATATATACTGAAGACACAAGAAAATTAGCATGCAAATGTAAAACCCTAATCAAGAGAGGGAGATAGGAAGAATTATCTGATTTTGGAGTAGACAGAAAGTGATCTAGGCAAGTGAATAGTTTAAATAGACTAGGTAGAGTGTCGAAAATGCTTAATGGAGATTTTGAGGCTCAAGATGACATGGGATAGAGGTTCCCATAGGAGGGTAGGAGCACTCATTCTCTGGTGAGTGTGAAAATACTCAGGAATTGATTTATTCTGTGTGAGATGAGGTTCATTGTTGGTTCCTATTTGTCACATGTGATTCACTCCTTGATCGCCTAAGGTACTTGTACCTTGCAAGAAATAATTTCACCTACACATACCACAAAATGCATCAAACCTAATAAGACTAGGTAGAGTGTTACAAATGCTTACTGGAGATTTTGAGGCTCAGGATGACATGAGATAGAGGTGCCCATAAGAGGGTAAGAGTGCCCAAGTGCTAGTGACTGTGAAAATTCTCAAGAATTGATTTATTCTACATTAGATGAGGTTCATTGTTGGTTCATGTTTGTTACATGTGATTCACTCCTTGATCACCTAAGGTACTTGTAACTTGTAATAAGAAATTTCACCTACACATACCACAAACCACATCAAACCTAAAAAGACTAGGCAAAGTGTCTTAAATGCTTACTGGAGATTCTGATGCTTAGGATGACATGGGATAGAGGTTCCCATAGGAGGGTAGGAGTGCCCATGCATTGGTGACTGTGAAAATGATCAGGAATTGATTTATTCTGTGTTAGATGGGGTTCATTATTGGTTCTTGTTTGTCACATGTGATTCACTCCTTGATTGTCTAAGGTAATTGTAACTTGCAAGAAATAATTTCACCTACACATACCACAAACCACATCAAACCTAAAAAGGAAAATACAAAATGGGGAGTTGGACTGACCCAAAAGGCCACCCAAAGAGTGAACTTATAACTGAGTGCTATAATACATCTTAGAATCTGTGTAGTTCTTGTGTGTGTGTAGGAATGATGCAGTAGGATGCCCTTGTACAAGTTGCATAGTTATAGCGGGATATGTATAGAATGTATCAAAGTATAGAATGTGTGGGATGGAATAGAATAAACTTCCCCTTCCTATGTTGTGTATGTAGAAGTGATGTAACCCTTGTCCCTTATATGAGTTCTAGATGGATGCCTTTGATGCTCTTGTGCCTTTTGAATTTATTATTAGGTGGTCGTATGTAATGCTTAGTGCTTGGTACCTTATCTTGAAGACATAACTATGTATTTATATGATTCCCTTGTTTGAATTTCATAATTGAAAACTGAAAGTCTGACCCAAAGTAGTAAAAATAAATTAAGAATCAAAAGAGATCCAAAAGGATAATAAAGATGTAAAGAGAGACATGAGAACCGAAGAGGATAAGAGCGTCGAGTGCTAATGTCCTGACTGGGTGGGCGCTAGTGTCTGAGGCCATATAAGGGTAAAATAGTCAAGTTCCAACAAGAATGTAAGATTCTTAAAGCCAATAAAAGTGTAGAAGACTAATTAAAAAGTTAAAGGCAATTTTCAATTACTAGATTTCTCACTTAGGAATCATGTAAATGCTAGCATGCTTTTAGGACCTAGAAATGTACCCAAGTGCATATATTTTGTGTCTACATTTTCCCCCACTTTATATTGTTGAGTGAATAATCGATAGAATAAAGTAGTCAGAAGATCTGTACCTTATGATCCTATAGAGATCACATCGAATAGCGTGTCAAGTGGATAAGTGAAGCGTGAAGTGATCTCAAAGTAAAGAGTGGAGACTAGGAAAATGAATTGGACCCTAGGGGTGAAGCATATGCATAGTAGTGTGTTTTGTTTGATGATGTAAGCTACTCCTTGTTGCTTATTAAGGATGGACCTATAAAAAAAGAGTGAAAAGGTAGTCAAAATTATGTATATGAGAAATCAATGTACCAAGTGTATAAACAAGTAAAAGTGTGAAATTATATAAAAGAAAAGTGTGCACCTGATGTATAAGAGTATAAGAGACAAAAAATTGTCCTCATTTTTCTGAATTTGTTTTCGATGGTGAGTTTTTTGAGAAATCTCATGCTAAGAGTGATTTTTTTGGGAAATATCATGCTAAGCGAGAGTTTTGTGGGAAATCTCATGTTAAGAGCAAGTTTTTGTGTGATCTCACACCAAGAGAAGAGTGTTAGGGAGAGAGGTATAACTTTACTCTCCTTCTATGACTGCTTCCTGAATGAGCACCACTAAATATGGTATGTCCCTATTAGTTCTGTGTTGTTCCATATTGTAACTAATTATAGGAGATAAAATGTATTCTGTAATTAGAGGTAAGTTCTTGTTACTTGAGAACTTTGTTGTAGACTATGTTGAACTGAGAAAAATGATTGTTTCTTCCCCCAAGAACTTAGCTCCTAGGGGATGATAGGAAAACCTAGGTGCTAGTGTCTAGGTTTGGGTGTTAGTGTCCACTCTTTGTGTAAAGTCCAAGTCTAATTCTAGACTGTTCCATGACTTTATGTCTATGTTGTTTCTGTACTATGTTGATATGAAATGTATCTCTAAGCTGCTGCAGGGATGATTCATTTATCCAATGTATATCCCCATCATTTTAGGTGTATGGAATGAATGTAGGAGCATGCAATCCAAAGGATAAGACTTGAAACTAATCTAAAATGGACACTTGCAGGGGGTAAGGGATGTGCACGGTTAAAACCAAAGCACATGAAAAAATATAGGCTAGTAGTGAATGTTAGTGCAAGAAAAGCATGTAATAGAAAAAATGTAACAAACAAGTGTTTAAATAAGATAGAATGTGAAAAGAAGGTTTTATACATGGGACATCACTCACAATGTCACAAGAAAATTAGGGCCAAAGGAACCATAAGAAAGAAAAGAATGATCAACGATACATAGGGCATAGCCCGTAAACAATAACAAGCAAAATTTGTTAGATAACCATGGTTGTAGAAATCCTGCAAGGTCAATGCTACACATGAAGCACCCATTAATATGTTATAAATATAAATAGTATGTCAAAGAGTGTATAAATCAACAAAAAGTAAAGTGACTATAATGAGAAGTAGTGAATAATATAACAATAAAATTTGTGATGTGTAGAATTTGAAAGTAGTAAAAGTAGATGCCCCCAGGAGCCTTAATGAGACTGGTAAAAGATACACTTCTGAGCATCATTGCATCATGTGAAAAGCTATCAGAGATATTAATTCACCTCAAAATACCAAGTGAACATGCATGTGTGTATATATAGAAAGATAATGACATACTGAGTATCTAACTAACACAGTAGGCAAAGTGTAACATGTAAACAATATAAGCTAATAAGAATAAATTCAACCAAGATATGTAAATGTAGTATTAGTGTGATGGTAGGGTATGCAAGATGTGAAGATGGAAGGAACTGTGTTTCTCCCCAAGAGATGTGTATGAAAGGTGGTTCATTTATAAATACCCCCTCAGTAGTCAAGAATGAACCATAGAACAATAGTGTGTCATCGAAAAATGGGTTTTTCATGTGCGAGTAGATGCTAGAAAATATATGTAATGAAGAATAGAGTGTGAAGTGTGTAATGTGAGGTTCATTGATGTAGTGAGCCCTCAAAAACTGAGTGTGAACCTTACCACGAAAGTGCATCATAGAGTAATAAAATAAAGAATGCTTAAACGTAATAACGTTTAAGATTTACGACATTGAGCAGATTATTTAGTGGTTTTCTAAGAAGAGTGGTGAGGTGATATAGATTATGTCGTAACTTATCAGTTATTACATAAGGCCCTAAACAATTGGGTTTGAGGTTTCCTTTTACTCCAACATCAACATTAGTATTTTTCTGATTTTTTTTAGAACAAGATCACCATTATTGAATTCAGGGGAGTGTAATTTATTATTATAATCTTGTGTAATGCATGCTTGATAAACAAAAATATGCTCCTAAAATTGAACACAATGAGATTCAAGAATTTTAATTTCATACAATCAATGGTCATGGTATTTGTTATCTTTTAGAATTCCTTTGACGGATACTCATAATGAAGGAATTTCGAGTTCTACAGGAATAACGACATCAGTGCCGTAGACAAGTGAAAAAGGTGTAGAATTAGTTGGAGTATGAATACTAGTGTGGTAATCTCACATAACATATAGAATTTGATTGTGTCAGTCATTACAAGAAGAATCAACAATTTTACGTAAGATATTAACAATAGTTTCATTAGTAGCTTTTGATTGGCCATTTCCATGTGGATAATAAGGATTAGGAAAAGAGTGCTTAATTTTGAACTTGGAACAAAGTCATTTAACATCCTTATTTTAAAGGGTAGGGTCATTATCACTGATGATAGTGGATGATACACTGAAGTGTGTAATGATGTGAGTAGTAATGAATTGGCAGATGTCATCACTAGTAGTGGATTGTAAAGGTGTCACTTCGACCCATTTAGTAAAGTACGCAGTAGTGGTAATGATGAACTTATGGCCATCAGTAGATTCTAGATTGATTTTTCCAATGAGGTTGAATCCCCATAAGAAAAATGGCCATGATGAGGTAATGGATTGGATTTCATATGCAAGTGCATGATGGAGATTGTTTTACTTTTGAAACTTGTCACAAAATGTGGCGTATTCCAAACAATCATGTTCTATGGTGGGCTAATAATACCCTTTTCATAAGAGCTTTTAAGACATTTATTTTCCCAAGAAGTGTCCTCTACAAGGTTATCATGAATATGGGAAAAAAATATAGCAATATCATCGACACCTAGACAACGTAATAAGTGACCATTGAATTCCTTTTTAAAAAGTGAGGTTCAAACGATTACGTAATGTGTGGTTTCCCGCCGTAGTCAAAGAGCTTCATGAGATTGTAGGTCGGAAGGGATGGTTTGGCAATATAGGAAATTAAATATCAGGGTAAACCATTCAGGGGTGTCATGGTTGTGTGTAATGGCGCAAGCGTCTAAAAATAGACTTTCAATAGAGGGATGGTGTAAATGACGGATTATAAAAGTGGCTTGATCATCAGTGGTATCTTTGGGGATAAGAGAGGGGATAACAGAGGCAACATTGGCCATGGTGTCAGCATGAAATTTTTCTTTGTGACGAATGATGGTGATAGAATATGAGTCAAATTTGGCTAATATAGCTTTTACAAGGTCATTGTAGGGGATGAGTTGTTCTTCTTTGGTTTGTTATATGTCATTGACTTGATTAATAACTAGTTGAGAGTCACCCTGAATATGGATATTACGAATGAGCAACTTGCGAGTGACAGTGAGGCCAAGAATAAGAGCTTCATATTAAGTGATATTATTTATACAAGAAAATCCTAAGCGATAAGGAAAAGGTAGATAATCACCATGAGGAGTGATAAATATAATGTCAGCTCCGGTGCCTGAGGCCCAAGGTGCAACAAGATCCATCAAAATACATGGTCCATGTATCATGATCAGTTTTATAATATGTGAATTCATCATGGATATATTTGTGGATGGGAGAAGGATCATGAAGAGGATAATCTGTTAACTAGTCAGCAATGACTTGAACCTTTATGGATTTTTAAGGGATAAAATTGAAATCAAATTCTGTAAGTAACATGAACCATCTATCAAGGCAAAAAAAGAGATGTGTGTGAGATAATAAGTATCGTAAGGGGTCGACTTTGGTGATAATATGAATCTCATGATTGAGAAGATAATGGTGCCATTTATTCGTGACATATAAAAGGAAAAGGAATAATTTCTCAATATAACTATAATTATATTCATAAGGGAGTAATAGATGATTAATGAAATAGACATCTCGTTCGTGATGATCATTATTGTGTTGTGAAAACAGGGCTCCAAAAGTGTGAAATATAGTAGAGAGCTATAAGAGGAAAGGCCAATCAGCCACGGGAGTCACAAAAATTGGAGGATTCAGTAGAATTTTTTTGATATCTTCAAAATAATGATGACAATGACCATCTCGGACAAACTCAGTGTCATTTTTCATGAGGTGCATAAATGGCTAGGTTTTGTTAGCTAACTGAGTAATGAAATGATATATAACTTGTAATTTTCCCTAGAGTGAGCATAATTGATGGATATTTTGTGGAGGAGGCATGTTAACGATATCATAAATTTTCTTAGGATCAGTCTTAATGCCACATTGAGAAATGATATAACCGAGGATTTTTCTAGTCATGACCTTGAAAAAATAACTTGTAGGGTTTAAGCATACATTGTATTATTGCAAGCATGTAAAAAGTGTTCATAGATCATCAATGTGAGTGACATGATTATAAGATTTAACAAGTATATCATCAACGTAATCCTCAAGGATTTTGTGGATGTGATCATGAAAGATATGAGTCATTACAAGTTGATAGGTGGAATTAGCATTTTTAGGTCAAAAGTCATAACAATATAACAAAAGGTACCCCATGGTGTAGTAAATGATTTTTTCTCCTGATCAGAGGGCTCGATTTTAATTTGATTATAACCAGTGAAGCCATCCATAAAAGAAAGGATGTTGTATCTAGTTATACAATCGACAATAGCATCAATGTGCGGTAAAGGGAAAATATATATGGGGAAAGATTTGTTAAGATCATGAAAGTCAATGTAGGAACAAACCTTTCCATCTCATTTCATAATGGGGACAATATTAGAGACCCATTCGGAGTAATCCACAGTGTGGATGAATCCTAATTCCAATAGTCATTGTATTTATTCTTTGACTAATAGAGAAACTCTAGGATGATTTTTTCTAAATTTTTTTTAATAGGCTTGGCTCTTGGGTTAAGGACTATACTATGCATGGTGATAGAAGGATCTATACCCAAAATATCGCTATAGTCCCATGCGAATACATCAGAGAAGTCATGATGTACTTGTTTTATGTTAGCCTTCTTTGAAGGTGTAAGAGAAGTGACTAAGAGAAAAATGTGAGGGTTGTCCTGGGTACTAAGGTTTCATTGAATGGTGTCTTCATTTAAAAGTGCAAAGTTGTCTTCAATATAGGGATCAATAGGAATAGTATTGGGAGTTTTAGTATTTGTAATAGGATGGGCGAATTCCCCAATGTAAGTGGTAACATTAAGTACAAATGGAAAGCATTGGTACCCAAACTTAATCTCCTTCACAACTCAAGCTGCATCATGGATTTGCACAAGACACTCAGAGGCATATAAATGATTTGTATGTCATTTGTAGCCACAGAGACATCTATCTGACTTATTAGCACTCAAGATTTAAAGGATTGGGTAGCACCTTAGAAGGATTTTGATTTGATCCTCACTATTTTAGGTTGTGCCTATCAACAAAGGCAAGAGAGCATGTATTGTAGCCTTTGTTTGGTGAAGGGGGTGGAGATATCCTTGTATTTTGCATGTGGTATGGAAGGGGCATTGGGAAAACATGATCAATTCTCCATTATTCAAACTCAAAAGAGTTGTCACTACTAAATGATGGAAATGTTTTCAAAACAAGGCAAAGGCTGCTAGAGACCTAGTATTTTCCTGATTTACTTTGTGCATTTTTGTAGATGGATTGTATTCTCTTGTTAACACACAATGCAATGCAGGGGTAGTATAGGGTAGGGTTAACTACTTTGAATGAAATTTTGTTGGGAGATATTAGACAAGACAAACCAGAAAGTACCAAACTCTGTAAGGACCTTCGCAAGAAATTTGTACCTAAACAATATAAATGTTTTAAAAGGTTTAAAATAGCCCTTCAACTGGGATATGTGCACAAATGGAGGCACAGATCTGCACTCTTCCACAAAATATTTGACAACCTGCTATAAAATCTTGAATAAAATATACCAACAGAATATCTAGAAATTCCTATTTGATCATGACCTAAGGTACCCCCAAAGGTTTAAAAACAATCTCAAGATTCAAGGACGATAAAATGATTTTAAATTTGTTTATCTTCTATTAGATGAAGGATCTTCTGAGTATAAGATTGTAAATGCCATTAAACTATCAACAAGAAATGAGACCCTTTATAATCAAAGAGATCCTAAACATAAGATTGCAACATGAGTAAGAAACACAAATTGAAATCATTTTAAAACATAAGCATATGCAAATTCTGCCAAGAGATAACACCAAATAATCCAAAATTTGATCAAATACATTAGCAAAGGAGTGTTATAAGAACAATCTAAGAGATTATTGATGGATTTACAACTGAAACCAACTCAACATGATGAAATCTGATACAAAAATGGAATTGAAAATGGCTCTTAGGTGATTTTCTTAGAGAAAATGGGCTTCTTCCTGTTTTTTCCTTAAAAAATTTACGTTCTTTTTCTCTCTCTTTAAAATTTCTCCCAAAATGCATGATATAACTCATGCCATCATGGAGTCTTCCTTCCCAAGCAAATAATATGCTTAAGGGATCAAATTTTTTACAACTCTTCATGACTCCATGAAAATGACATCAAATTGGAAAACAGTTCGCAGGTTGTCAGGAATGGATAAATTTTTTAAAATATTACACAAATTTGGATCCTTATCCATCCCAGGGTTACATTTTTTTCATTCAGGCATGCAAATATTCTTTATCAATCATTTTTCACCTTTTACCTTTTCAATTTTACCTCTGCAACCTTTGATTTTGACTTTTTACGTTTTTTCAGGAGCTAGGGAAAAAATTTCATCAAAAACACCATAGATCATCAAATTAGCTTATAAAAATGGTTTCATTGCACTCAGAAGGCTGAGATGATGCAAAATCATATAAGGTTTGATGCAATTTGATGAAGAAATGATGAATCCACGTTTCTTGGAGCTCCCATGGTGGCCAAAAGGGAGAATGCATAGTTGCCGTCGATTTTGATCAACTTTTAATGCCAGCCCTCCATGTGGTAGCTGAGATCTTTGAATATACATTTTTGACCATTAGATAAGGTAGTATACATGTCAAAATACCATTAGATAGGGCCCTTTCCTTTAAAATTTGCATTTGTGACCTTTTTGAAATTTGGAAAATTTTGTAAATTTTCCCCGCCTGCCTTCTGGGCCCACCACGTGTCCATATGTGGGCCCCATTGCAAATGTGGACCAATTCTATTAATTTTTCCAAAAGGGAAATTTGCACAAAATTCTTCATGGGCCCGAACACCCACTTCTTTCCTGCCATGTGGCATCCTCCCATTTTCTGCAGGTCCAAAATTCTAATACTTCCTTCAGACCTCCCTGCCACATTTGCAAAGTTTCAAAATTCTCCCCGGTCCTGCGCTCGCACATTTCTATCTTTTGGAACACATTTCCTTTTCCAAATCATTGTGGGCCTTCGAGCCAAACCTTTCCTTTTTACCATTTGAAGTTTAAAAACTTCAAAGTCATCACGAAGCCCGCTGCTACCTTTTACTTTTTTGGACACGTGTCCATCCGCCATTGGATGAGGGCCTTCAGGTCAAAAATTCACTTTGACACCTTGAGCAAAAAAACACAAAATTTCACCAACTTCTTCCACCACCCGCATGTCTCCCAAGCCATGTGTCCTCTTCCCATTTACTACGGGCTTTCGGGCCTAGAATTGACTTTGAGAATTTTGCCAAAATGAAAGCCAAAATTCTTAAGGTAAATCCACCACTCCTCGACCAATCAACATGTGCCACGTGGGCACCCTTTATAAAAGGCAGAGCCACAGACAAAATTTTTCCTTTTAGCCAAAATTTCAAAAATGACAAGTTTGGAAAACATTTCCTGACCACCCCTGGCCAATAAAAACCTGCCATGTTGCAATAATGTTATGATGATGAATTTGACGGGTATAATACGCCCGTATGCCCGTCAAAACGTCAAAAATTCACCGGATGCCCTGGAAGTCGAAATTTTCGATAAGGAAGGCGGATTTTTATAATTTTAAATCAACTGAACCATTTTTGACATTGCTTTCAACCCTAGGATTGGGAAAATACTTGCACAAATTTGGGATTTGATCAGACTCAAGTTTTTGCATGATTTGGCGATGGAGAAACAACATAGCCCGAAAAATTGAAAAAACTAAGGCACGAAAAGGGGCATACATGGATTTTGTTCAAATTAGGGAAAACAATAACATCTTAGGCATTTGTGAAGGTATTCAATTGGGGAAGACGAACTACAGACCACCAAATCAAAAAATGAGATGTTTTGAGCAAAATCAGACATGAAAAATTAGGGCACATTATGAAAACTCAATAATGGGACCAACATTGGCTCTTGCCTAGGGATGGGCACTCCCAGCGAGTGCCACAAGGAAAAAATGTAGACCAAGTGCCAAAAACCATTGGGAAAAGGATTCAAAACACAAAGGTAGCCCAAAAACCAGAATTACCACCAAAAATGGACCAAGAAAACCAGCCAAAAATGGTTGCCAAGGACAAAAGGGAAAACCACACACCAACCAATAGCAAAAAACAAATCAAGAACAAAGACTATACAAATATACAACTTGTGCATACCTCACTTGGGGATTTAATCCAAGAAATGTTTTAAATGTCTACCATTAACAGGAAGCTCCAGCAAATCCCCATCTAGATCCTTGAGAAAAAAGGTGTGCTCACCAATTCTGATGTCAATGGCATAAGGGCCCATCCATAATGCATCAAACTTGCCATGCTTTCCCTGGTCTTCATGCCTACTATCCCACAACAAAACTAGATCTCCAACATTGAAGGCTCTAGGAGTGACCTTCTTATCAAACAACTTCTTCAATTTCTCTCTGAATCTGATATGCCTCTGATGGGATGCTCTTCTCTCTTCATCTAACTCAATGATCTGATTAATCCTTGATTCATATGGGCCATGTTCTTTATCTTCTCACTGTTGAGAAAACTGAAATGAGGATAATTGCAGATGTAAGGGCAACAATGCTTGAGTTCCATACACCAATTCAAATGGGCTCTTACAAATTTCTCTTTTAGGAGTTATTCTATCAGCCCAAATTGTAAATTTCAACTACTCTCCCCACTTCTTCTTGCTGATTTCCAAGGTCCTTCTAATGATCTTGAGCAAGTTCTTGTTACTTGACTTTGCCTATCCATTCCCTTGTGGATTGTAGTTTGAAGAATAAGTTAGATTGATTCCATATTCATTGCACATTGCCATCAAAGGTTTGGATTTAAAACACATGGCATTATCAGATACAATCTTAACTGGAACTCCAAATCTGCATATGATATGATTCAACAAGAAATCCATTACCACTTAGTGTGTTGCCTTTCTAGATGGAATTGCTTCAACCCACTTTGTAAAATAATCAGTTGCTACAAGGATCCATTTATGACCAGCACTATAAGGATCTGAAATCTCACCAATGAAGTCCATTCCCATTGTTTGAAAGGGGTTTCAATTGATACAGGCTGAAAAGGAAGGGAGTTTGAAGCTTTCAGTATTCCAGAGAAACGTTGGCAACTATCACACTTTCTAATCAACTAGGTTGCATCTTTAAAAAGATTAGGCCACCAATAACCAGATCTCAAAATCTTATGTGTTGTCACCATCCCAACAAAGTGTCCTCCGCAAACTCCCCCATGGAAATAAGAAATTATCTTGGGAGCTTCATCTTCAGTTATGCATTTCAAGAGGACACCCTCAGGGTTCTTCCAAGCCAGCCCAAGGTCTATTATGATATATTTTTGAGAATCCAGCTTGAGGGATCTTTTAAGATTTTTGTTCAAGTGACTAGGACAACATAGGTGCCTAAGGTAGAAGATAACATCTCTGTACCATTCATAACTCATCAATTTCTCAAGAAGATCTACCTTTTCTTCCTCTAGCTGATTCACTTCTACATTTTGCAAGTTGCTCTCAGCCATGAGCTTAACAAGACCCAAACATCTTACTAGCTTTGTTGTTTGGATATCCATATCATATTCTTGTAGTTTATTGACCCATCTACATCTCTTTGTAACACCTTGAACTGTTGTTACTTCCTCCTGAGTACTCAAGTGTTGATATATGATTTCTTCTGTATAAGGACGTGTTCCTTTGATTGTGAAGTCATGCTTGATCTGGATTGTATCTTATTTGCATATGAAGATCTTTGACTGAGTTGGAATATGTTTGGACTCTTTTATTTCTTTCATTTTAGCACCTGAGTTTAATTCAAATTCGAGAGGAATTGTGGATTTATCTGTCTTTATGACTCAGCTTTGGAGCAATTGCATTGATCCAAGAGATATTTTAAGTTTATTCTGGATGAACAAAAATTATAGACCTTACGAAAGTTGCAAGGTCTGAATGTGTTGAATAAGCAATTCTGGAGTCTAACTCAGGCTGATCATGTTAAATGAATTGGTTCCCAATATCGTAATATCAGGAAGGCCTAGACCTTAAGCCAGGTAATAAATTATGGTGTATACTGCAAGCTTTTTATCAATGCCAGATAGAATCCATTTCGGGAATGTTATACCCTGTTGGTTCTTATACTGTTTGGTCCTACTTGTGAGACCTAGAATGGATTCGTTAAGGTTAATAACCTTAACCTAAACTATAACCTATGGGTTGAATTATTGCTAATCTAACCTAGCCCTAAACTATAGGTTTAATGCTCCTAAGGTTAGCGACCTAGCACTATGGAGGTAAGACTAAAGTATTACCTTGTGATTTAACCTATGTTTCTAACCTAACTAATGATCATGGATAAAGGAGGACCTATGAAGGGGTGCGATTCATGGGTGGTGGTTTCCATGACATTAAATGGGGTGAATAAGCATGAAGGACAAGGGATTTGGTGGAGGTTGTAAACATCTATTGAGACCTGACGTGGCGGTATCACCAAATTTGGAAATGGTTGTTTGTGTTCAATTGGAAATCACCAACTTTGGCAGTCGGTGGCAATGGAGATTAGGTGGGAATATTGGAGTTAATGTCATTGATGAACTTCGGTTCCCGAGCGCGGATTGCTTGGGAAGGCATGCAAATGGAAAATTGGTTGGAATTTTGGTTTTCCATTCACTCCGTTTTTCTCTCTGTTTGATCACTGGTTCTTTGAACCAGTCTACTTTGTGTTGCATGGCAACTATGAGAATATCTAGCTCTTTTCTCTATCGGGGAAATTTTATAAGACATGAAGGTAACAAATTATTATTGTTGAATCTATTGTGGAAGAAGAGGAGAAGGCGCATGCTCATTCAGGGGTCTTCTTCAGATTTTTAAGTGACATTACCAGGCATGATTGGCCCTGAATTTTAAAAATCTTGCTTTACTCCAAATGCTTTCATTAAAACAACTCTGTTCAGGTGATTTCAGTTCAGTTGGTTTGAAGCAATGTATTGGTTCTTCTTTTCCTGTGGAATTAGGAATCTTGGGTGTTTCGAAGACTTTGATGGAATGGTTACTGTATTTATTCTTCCTTTTGGATTCATTTTGATTAAAGACCGGCTGTGCTTTTATTGTTGATTGAATCCTGTTGAATCTTGCTGTGAATTCTTGAAGTTTCTTTTGTTTGGAATGCTTGCTGTGATTATACTACTTGAATGCGACTATTGTCAAGGTCCTTACTGTGTTTGTGATTTTGGGTTAGAATCTGTTGAAAGTTGCAAGGATTAAATATGAAAATGACTCAGTGTGAGTCTTTGTAATGTTTCGTATGTTCGACTTCTGTTGAAGTTTTTTAGTGAATACTTTTTAGCATGATATTGTTGGAATTTTTAGTGAATATTAGTATGTTTCGACTTCTGTTGAAGTTTTTTAGTGAATACTTTTTAGCATGATATTTTTGGAATTTTTGAAATGGATAGTATGTTTCGACTTCTGTAGAAGTTTAGTTGAGAATACTATATGGTTTCGAATCCTTTTGAGTCCTTGAAACGTAACTTATGTTTTTAACTTCTGTAGAAGTTTTGTTGTGCATACTATTGGAATCCTTGAAATGGATAGTATGTTATTGACTTCTGCGGAAGCTTGTTGTGGATACTCATTGGTTTTGAGTCTGTTGGAGTCCTTAAATTGTTGTCGTATGAATTCGATTTCAATCAAAGCCCTGGTTGTGAGTACTAGTTGTATTTGACACTGTTGGAGTCCTTGATATGTTGCGAGTTGGCTTGATTCTCGAATTAAGTCCTCGCTGTGCATGCATATCGTATAGAATCTTTCTTAACATTGTTGTGTTATGTTCAGTTCACTTCTGTGGAATTAAAAGATGGGTTTTCTTTACAAACTTGACTCTGTTTGAGACCCTGTTGTATTTCGTAATAGCTCAACTTCGGATGAAACTTTGAGGAAATTATTGTTATGGAATTCGGCTTCTATGAAGACCTTGTTGTGATTATTTTTCTTGAAATCGACTTCTAATATAAGTCCTTGCTGTATAATCGTAGGGATTTGTTTAAGTTGAATGAAGCTGTGCATGTTTGTGTTTCGAATCAGTGTGAATGTCACTGTATTTGCATATGGAAACATTATTTGTTTTTAATGTTACCTTGTCTCGAGTTTGACTGAAACAAAGAGCTCTTAGCTGTACCATGTCAGGCGATGGCATTGGGTATTTTCATGTTGATGAATGATATGGAAAAGGTTTGTTGAGTCTTTCATGGTTGGACTATTTTTCTTTTGCTTTGTCGCGAGAGCTCTTGTAATGCTTAATAGCTATAGGTGATTTTTATTAATGAATATAGATGAAACTGTAGTTTCTTCTGGTGATCTCGACTGTTTTAAATTACATGTGTAAAAGTAATTGTGTTATTTTAGAGGAGTCGGTGCAGTCCAGAACATGATTGAAATGGGAATCTGATTGACTCTGTTTCCTTCTCCTAAGCTGTAAATTATATGTTGATGTGTAATAAGAGGAATAAGGAAATACTCTCTCTCCTAGTCTGGAAACTTTGTGTGCTTTCTTCTTATATCCTTATGTGATCTCTACGGTAAGGGCATAACAAGAATAGACTGTGGTATTGTATGGAGAGACTGGTATAAAATGTGTTTTGCTGTATAAGTAGATATACTCGTCAATACCATTAAAATAATGTATGATTGAAAGGAAATTACGACAGTTGAGCTTGTTGAATGTTATAAACTGCCTTTGAGTAATTGTTAGAAACATTCTTGTAGGAGTTTTGCTGTCTTTAGAATGGTTGTATTCATTTGTTCTTAGCCTCTAACATATAAGATGAATAGCTTGATTTATGTTTGGAACTTGAAGAAATGATTTCATTTAAACAGGTTGTTTAATGAGAACAATTGGTGGATTGCAATTGTTTTAAGAATTAGTGCTTATCATGCTTAGTTCACCGAATTGACCCGTGTTGACAATTTTTGTAGATGGTTTCTGTAAGTGGTAAAGGCATGCAGATCTGATATGATGTTCAAATTGTTTGATTTGGTTTTATGATGAATTCCAACTTGATTCTCTAAATGTACTACTTGAAGAAAGATGTTCTTTTACTGTTGAGTATTGTATCAAATATGCTGAATGCATAAATTGTATTTGATTAGCTTAGAAATGAATGAAATGAGGGAATTGTTACTTATGTGTTTGAATTCGTATCTTAATGGATTGAACTTCTTCGGTTCGAATGATTTTAAGTGCATTTTTATTATTGTATACCTTGGAGACATTTGAGATTCTTGCAAAGATTATGTGACTGAATACTTGTAAATGTTTAGTAGTTCTGTTATGTTCTATATATGGCTAAATTCAAAATTAGTTCACTGTCTTTCGAGAAGCTAAGGTTAAAATAAACCTCAATAGGAAGCTGAACGGGGAGAATAAATTATTACTCCCTAATTCTTGATTTAAGTCAAGACAATGTTTAATTTGGTTTTAAATCACTATATCTTAATACTAATAAGTAAGATATATTTCAGTTTTGAGAACTGATATAAACCTAATAAGGGTATGGTTAGCAACCTTATGAGAAGACTTAGGGCTACTGCCCAATTTCGTTGATTTAGATTATTGTGTATCAAAGAACTCCTTAATGAAACCTCAAATCTTATTAACTTCTCTTTGTGAAATGGGTCTTAATAAGAAAGGAAATTCTAAGGTGAGGAACCCAGGGGTTGGGAAAAGACTACCCTTAAAGGAGCGTCTTAAAGTATAACTTTAACTCAACGTAAGTAACACCTTAAAGTTAAGTAGATCTTTTCGAGGCGGATTTGAAGGTTGATGGCACAAGTCAACTACAGGGTTGTACCTTCAAGAAGATTAGGATCTTCTCGAAGATACAACAATGCAGTTGACTTATGGCGACACCCTTTGCATTGATCGTTAAGATTTACACCTAAATCTCGAACAAGTTTTTACTCCGGGATTGGTTAGGAATGTGGTCATGATATGAGGCTACCCTGGAGACTTGGGGTACCTTGACACATAGGGTTAACTAGGGTTGACCCAATATGTCAGCGTATCCCTAGTTCTTGAGAGCATCCTTATATCATTGTCATATTATTAATCTGTTCCTGAGTGAATAACTTGGGACAGGGGAGGCTGACAGAAGTCAGTGTAAGACATTCTACATAACATAGGAATGGGGTGAAGGACGTATTCTAGATTGACGAGTATGCCGTCAAGGAATACGAGACATAAGCAGTATGTTTCAAATCTTTGGCCAAAGTATCGCAAGCTGCTGATTGCGTTGTCCTATGTCACCTAGTTTGAGGGACGAGATGCCGATGAATAATGGTAACAATTATTCAGATAGGTTCCTTGGACAGAGCATTCTAAATCATAGATTAGGGAAGAGAACCGTAAGAGGGATGTGTTAAAATAAAAATGCCAACTCTTAGTACTCATGAATAGATCGGTAGATCACTGAGTCATGATATGAATAGATAGGAGGTACTCCGAGTCATTACAGTTGCATATGGTTATCTGTTATAAGAATGATTGTTATGATCTGAGAGTTCTAAATTATGTATTTAGAACTAGAATGCTTCTATCAATTTTTTTTTTCTTGTTCTAATGTACTAAAATGGGGATGTTACACTCTTGCTTGAGATCTCCATTTCTGATAATATGTCTTTCACCATGGTGTGGGGAACATAAGCAACAACTTTTAAACTCAATATATAAGGCCTGAAAACTTTTGTTGCTTTCACCAAGGTAAATTCTTGTTTCTTCATGATTGTATGCTTCAACTCAGCTTCTTGTTAAGCCTTGCTAAAGAAGGCAATAGGCCTCTCAGCTCCATTATCATCCTTTTTTAACAAAACTGAAGAAATAGTAAATTCAAAGGCAAAAGAAATGGTTTGGAAAGGCCTCTTATAGTTTGGAGC
The DNA here is from genome assembly GCA_019776745.2 of Taxus chinensis. Lineage (NCBI taxonomy): Eukaryota > Viridiplantae > Streptophyta > Pinopsida > Cupressales > Taxaceae > Taxus > Taxus chinensis. The sequence goes on from CM034150.1 coordinate 289,439,094, forward strand.
TGCCAAAATAGGTGCATGCTTAAGTGCATCCTTTATTCCTTCAAAATATTGAATAGAAGCCTCCTCCCACCTGATAACTTGATCCTTTTTTAACATGCTTGTGATTGGAAGAGTCATCTCAGCAAAATTGGGAACAAATCTTCTAATAAAATTGATTTGGCCAAAGAAAGACTGGATACCTTTCTTGGTTCTTGGGATAGGTACTTTGCTAATTACATCCACTTTTTCAGGGTCTATCATGACACCATCCTTAGACACAATATGTACCAACAACTTGGCCTTTTTCACACCAAAATGACACTTCTTTGGATTAAGAAAAATGACATACTCCCTATATCTGATCAACATCTTCTCTAGGTGTTGTAAATGGTCTCCTCGCTGCCTTGAAAAAATAGTCACATCATCTTGGTAGACTGCAATAAACTCATTGATGTAACCAGTAAAGGCAACATCCATTTCCCTTTGAAAAGTGACACCAGAATTCATCAATCCAAAGGGCATCCTTACAAAAACATAAGTTCCCCAAGGTGTAGTGAAGGCTGTCTTAAGTCTTTCTGATTCTTTAACAACCACTTGATTGTATCTGGAGAAACCATCCAAAGTAAAAAGTATTTCTGACACTGTCACAAGTTGCAACATATTTTCCATGTTTGGAAAGGGGTAGTTGTCCTTCATGGATGCTTTGTTTAGATTCCTAAAATCCACACAAAGTTTGATGTCTCCATTCTTCTTTCTAACTGGCACAAGGTTTGCAACCCAAGATGAATACCTAGTGGGCTGAATGATACCACCATCTCTCAATTTCTTCAACTCTTCCTACATTTTCATGGAGAGAAGTGGATTAATAGGCCTTTGTCTCTATCTGAATGACTTAGTATTGGCCTAAAGAGGAATCTCATGTTGGAACAAATCTTCTCTATATGCTTTTAGCTCTGAATAAGACCAATTAAGGCAGTCTTGATATTTTCTTTAAGAGTTGGGCATAGGACTTTTTTTCCTCTTTGCTGAGATTTCTGCCCAACCAAATCTTCCTTGGTTTATCCTTGGTTCCCAAGTTGTGCTCTTCCACATCCCTTGAAACAAACATGTTCCTATTAATGATGCAATCGGCATTGCTAAAATTTGATTCAAGTGCAACAAGACCTTTAGGAATGGTATTTGTTTTTAATTATATAATATCCTTATCAAACAAAGTTTCTCTCCTCTCATTCATGCATACCATTAGCTCCCAATCAATGTTATGACCAGAAAACTCACCTTGGCATTGTAAAAACCTCAACACTTGTGCATCATCATCAAAAATTTGCCAATGTTTCACATTATCCGGGACAACTGGCCTTGTTAGCACTTCAATGTTATATTCACAAAAAGGTGAAACACTACAATTTTCAAATCTAGAGCCAAGTACAACCAACTTATCAGCAGCAACATTAAGACTTCTATCATGGTAAACAATGTTAAAGGAATCAAACATTTCAATCAAGTCCCAAACAACATGTTTATATTGTTTCATATGCTGATTTTTTGTAGCATATAACTTCCTTACTTGCTTGAAAACTAGCTCTGAATCCCCCTTGGCAACAATATCCGTCACTCCATACTTCCATGCAATCCTTAACCCTAACAACAATGGCTCATACTCAGTAATATTGTTAGTGCATTCAAAATTAAGTTTGAAGGAAAAAGGAAACTCTTCCAAACTAGGAGAAAGCAAAACTATACCGGCACCATTTCCAAATTTGGAGCAAGCTCCATCAAATAAAAATGTCCATGGAGAACCTACCATATCAAGGCACTCTAATTTATCCATCTTGTTCTCTTTTTCATCAGCAAAACCAATGAAATTGTCAATATCTACATCAGCAAACAACACTTCATAAGAAGCATTGTTGGGATCTTCAACCAAGTGCAACATCTTCTTTTCACCATAGAGTTTGACAAGGCTGCCCTCAATGGGAATGGTGGCAAAGGAAATGTCCATTTGAACACTACCACCAATACTTGCAGCCCATTTTCTTGACAAAAGCATACCCCATTTGGCAGGGCAATCAACAATTACAACATCAAGTTTCAAGTTCTTACTTGGATAGGCTGCAAGTTGCACTATTAAACCCTTCACACAACCAACAACCAACACTTCCCTTGAATCCATGGCTGTACATTTCCCATATGCTACTGTCACTTTGATATCCAACTCATTCATGACTTCTAGAGGCATGACATTACATGATGCACTGGAATCAAACAGGCAATTGTGAAGTAACCTATCTTTTATGAGAAAAGTTGTGAAAAATGGATCAACATTCAATTGGGAATCAGCCAAGGATGTCCCCAAATATACCTTAGGAGTATCTCCAAGATCCTCCAATGCTGATGGTGTTCCAAGGTCTATAATAATTGGAGGAGGATCCTCAACAATGTTTACATTGCTACTTGGTATACTCTTTTCTTCCTTCAATCCTAAGTATTCAAATGCTCTCTTCTTGTTCTCAGGTATTCTAAGCAACTCAATGATGGGAACACTCACTTTGATTTGACTCAATACTTGGGCAATATCATATGGAACATTATTTGGTAGGACAACATTGGGAGGGACACAAGTAGATTCATTAAATGGCAATGAACTCTTGGCAGATTGGGCATGAAGAGGGCTGATATCTTTGCATGGGATAGCAGGGCTCTTGGCAAGTGTTTATTTTCTAGGATTATCTTTTGGAATGCTTGTGAGCAAGGGTGTCTTTGGCTTAGCTTGAGGACCAGCTCCTCTAACAACTTTACTTCTAGTATTATACTCTTTCTCTTGACCAACTACAACATTCATTAACAATTGTCTATCTTCCTCTGATGGAATACCACCATCATACTTCTTGATCATTAAATCCCTTAGATATTCAAAGTCATTATTAGGAATTTCAAAAGCTTGAACAACATCTACCTCATGAGTTTGAGAGGAGGAAAGAATTGGTACCCTCTTTATGCAATCCCAAAAGGTTGCGGTAGTCCTTGCACTTATCACATTTGTTGATGTTGCTGCTTGTTGCGAGCTTGAAGATCTACCCACCATACAAATGTCATCATCCATTTCATCTTCATTATCACCTTCAATAAGTTGCTAGTCCATTTCACATAGAGGATGAGGAAGTCTATCACACCAATCCATATCAGCAATTTCTTGAACAATAACAACTCTTACAGTTAGAGGGTCAGGCACCACTCTATTTTCACATGCTTGGGGTTGTCTATTTCCCCCACCAATAAGCCCTTTACCTCTATCATCTTGTATTTGATCACCCCTAGGATGATTTCGAAATCTATCATGGTTTTGAGTTCTTTGTTGTCCTTGTGAAATTTTCCCAGTTCCTTTCTCAGCATGGGCTAATTTGTAAGAAATTTCTTTGACAGCCCCTGCCAAAGTCTTGACAACATCTTCTAGATCAACACCCTTTCTAGCTCGAGGCTCCTCAGGGTTTATTAGCTTCACACCATCCCTCTTAAGTGGTTTACCAATATATTTAATATTATTTTCAATTTGAAGTGCCATGGTGAAAACTTGCCTCAAGTTTGTAGGATTTTTGTCTCTCAAGTAATAGGCTGCCTTTTTATCAAATGCATCTGCATATTTGATCAAACAAGATTCATCACAAGGCTTCAAAATGATAGGCAACCTTCTCAATGTTTTGTTAAACCTTGTATTGAAGTCATGGACTATTTCATTTGGGTTCTTCTTGATATTCTCAAATTCAGACAAGAGAAATATAGGATCAGTCCTGTCACCATATTGTAACCTAAATGCATTTTTCATTTCAGTCCATAAATCTATAGAGTTATCAGGTATAGCCTTGTACCAATCCCTAGCATATTCTTCTAGTGTATGAATAAAAATCTTAATATACACATCCTCAAACTCTATCTCAAAATCTTCCATCATATTATCAAAAAGTTTGAGATGCTAATCACCAGTGATGGCATTGTTAGCTTGGAATTTTGGCAACCTATTTCTGACATCTTGTGGGACAGCATTTGGGTAACCATCCATTCCTCTAAAATTTATAGGACCAAAGGTATTAACAACAAATGGAGGTATAGGCTGAGCCATATTGTTTGGTGGGGATGATCTTGGAGGTGAAACAAGCTGGTGAGGAGTAAAATATCCTTGGGGCTCAAGAATGTGATTCACAAGACTGGTATCTTCTAGGTGTTGATTTTCTTGGAAAGTTTGATTCAAATTAAAACACAGAGGTGTAGATTGGAGAAGGAACTTACCAGGTATAGCAGGAGGACCTTCACCAAATGAGGCAAACAAGTTTATGAGAGGATTTCCTGAATCAGAATCACTTTAAGAAGAGTGATAGTTTTCTAGCAAAGGCTGATCCCTCTCACCAATGACTGTATCTTTTCCTGATGTCTGGGCTTTAACCACTTTCCAAACTCTTCTCCCTTCCAACTCTGAATTTCTTAAGTCTGAGAACAATTTTTTAGTGGAGTCTTTAAGGAAGAGAGATCTTCTTCCCTCCAGTTTTGTAGAGATCAATAACACAAAGATAAATGACATAAAGCTCAAGGCACTGGTATTTCTAAATTCAAATCAGCATGGAGTCACCACTAAGGAATTTCACCTTAGTTGTGTAAGAATGCACTAAAATAATTTTGTCAAATGTTTGCTAGTACTGATAACTTTGCAAGGTTTTATAAATCAGACCTTCTTCTTCCCAAATCAACCAAATATAATGCAACAAAAAGCATCTAAACTACTGGGAAATGAAAAAGGGAAGGCTAAGCTTGAAAACTTTACTTTAAGACTTGCAAATTTGAAACATAGGATGATAACCTGAAAATGCAGTAGCTCAAATACCTGGATACATCTCAAAAACACCAAGAAATTCCAAGAAGTCCCCAGCAGCGGCACCACTCTGGTGTTGGTACCCAAACTTAATCTCCTTCACAACTCAAGCTGCATCATGGATTTGCACAAGACACTCAGAGGTAGATAAATGATTTGTATGTCATTTGTAGCTAGGGAGACATCTATCTGACTTGTTAGCACTTAATATTTGAAGGAGTGGGTAGTACCTTAGAAGGATTTTGATCTGATCCTCACTATTTTAGGTTGTGCCTATCAACCAAGGCAAGAGAGATTGTAGTGTAGCCTTTGTTTGGTGAAGGAGGTGGAGATATCCTTGTATTTTACATGTGGTATGGAAGGGGCCTTGGGAAAAAATGATCAATTCTCCATTATTCAAACTCAAAAGAGTTGTCACTACTAAAGGATGGAAATGTTTTCAAAACAAGGCAGAGGTTGCTAGAGACATAGTATTTTCTTGATTTACTTTGTGCATGTTTGTAGATGGATTGTATTCTTTTGTTAACACACAATGCAATGTAGGGGTAGTATAGGGTAGGGTTAACTAATTTGAATGAAATTTTGTTGGGAGATATTAGACAAGACCAACCAGAAAGTACCAAACTCTTTGAGGACCTTTGCAAGAAATTTGTAACACCTAAACAATAGAAATGTTTCAAAAGGTTTAAAATACCCCTTCAACCAGGATATGTGCACAAATGGAGGCCCATATCTACATTCTTCCACACAATATTTGACAACCTGCTACAAAATCTTGAAGTAAATATACCAACAAAATATCCAGAAATCCCTATTTGATCATGACCTAAGGTACCCCCAAAGGTTTACAAATAATCTCAAGATTCAAGGATAGTAAAATGATTTTAAATTTGTTTATCTTCTATCAGATGAAGGATATTCTGAGTATAAGATTGCAAATGCCATTAAACCATCAAAAAGAAATGAGACCCTATATAATCAAAGAGATCCTAAACATAATATTACAACATGAGTAAGAAACATGAATTGAAATTAGTTTGAAACATAAGCATATGCAAATTATGCCAAGAGATAACACCAAATAATCCAAAATTTGATCAAATACATCAACAAGGGAGTGTTATAAGAACAATCTAAGAGCATGTTGATGGATTTGCAATTGAAACCAACTCAACATGATGAAATCTGATACAAAAATGGAATTGAAAATGGCTCTTAGGTGGTTTTCTTAGAGAAAATGGGCTTCTTCCTGTTTTTTCCTTAAAAAATTCTATCCTTTTTCTCTCTCTTTAAAATTTCTCCCAAAATGAATGATATACCTCATGCCATCATGGAGTCTTCCTTCCCAAGGAAAGAATATGCTTAAGGGATCAAATTTATTACAACTCTTCATGATTCCATGAAATAGTTCGCATGTTGCCAAGGATGCATAAATTTTTTAAAATATTACACAAATTCGGATCCTTATCTATCCCAGGGTCACGATTTTGTCATTTAGGCATGCAAACATGCTTTATCAATCATTTTTGACCTTTTACCTTTTCAATTTTACCTCTGTAACCTTTGATTTTGACTTTTTACATATTTTCACGAGCTAGGGAAAAAATTTCATCAAAAACACCATAGATAATCAAATTAGCTCATGAAAATGGTGCCATTGAACTTAGAATGCCGAGACAATGCAAAATCATATAAGGTTTGATGCAATTTGATGAAGAAATCATGAATCCAAGTTTGTTGGAACTCCCATGGCGGCCAAAAGGGAGAATGCATAGTTGCCGTCAATTTTGATCAACTTTTAATGCCAGCCCTCCACGTGGTAGCTGAGATCTTTGAATATACCTTTTTGACCATTAGATAAGGTAGTATACGTGTCAAAATACCATTGGATTGGTCCCCTACCTTTAAAATTTATAGCGACCTTTTTGAAATTTGGAAAATTTTGTAAATTTTCCCCGCCTGCCTTCTGGGCCCACCACGTGTCCATATGTGGGCCCCATTGAAAATGTGGACCAATTCTATTAATTTTTCCAAAAGGAAATTTTTCACAAAATTCTTCGTGGGACCGAACACCCGCTTCTTTCCTACCATGTGGTATCCTCCCATTTTCCAGTCCAAACTTCTAATACTTCCTTCAGACCTCCCTGCCACATTTGCAAAGTTTCAAAATTCTCCCTGGTCTTGCGCTCCCCCATTTTTGTCTTTTTTTACACATTTCCTTTTCCAAATCATTGCAGGCCTTTGGGAAAAACCTTTCCTTTTTACCATTTGAATTTTAAAAACTTCAAAGTCATCACGAAGCCCGCTGCTACCTTTTACTTTTTTGGACACATGTCCATCCGCCATTGAATGAGGGCCTTCGGGTCAAAAATTCACTTTGACACCTTGAGCCAAAAAAACACAAAATTTCACCAGCTTCTTCCACCACCCACATGTCTCCCGAGCCACGTGTCCTCTTCCCATTTGCTGTGGGATTTCAGGCCTAGAATTGACTTTGAGAATTTTTCCAAAATGAAAGCCAAAATTCTTAAGGTAAATCCGCCACTCCTCGACCAATCAACATGTGCCACGTAGGCACCCTTTATAAAAGGTGGAGCCACAGACCAAATTTTTCCTTTTAGCCAAAATTTCAAAAATGACAAGTTTGGAAAATAGTTCTCGACCACCCCCAGCCAATAGGAACCTGCCATGTTGCAATAATGTTATGATGATGAATTTGATGGGTATAATACACCCGTATGCCCGTCAAAACGTCGAAAATTCACCGGATGCCCTAGAAATCGAAATTTTCGACAAGGAATGTGAATTTTTATAATTTTAAATCAACTAAACCATTTTTGACATTGCTTTCAACCATGGTTTTGAGAAAATACTTGAACAAATTTGGGATTCGATCAGACTCAAGTTTTTGCATGATTTGGCGAAGGAGAAACAACACAATCTGAAAAATTGAAAAAACTAAGGCACAAAAAAGGGGCATATATGGATTTTGTTCAAATTAGGGAAAAAAAATAACATCTTAGGCATTTTCAAAGGTATTTAATTGGGGAAGATGAACTGCAGACCACCAAATCAAAAAATGAAACGTTTTGAGCAAAATCAGACATGAAAAATTAGGGCACATTATGAAAACTCAATAGTGGGACCAACTGAGAGCATTTTTATGAGGATAAGGGGATAAAGTGTCATAAGTTCCCAAATGTTCTAATAATTCATAATCAATGTAGAATGTATCTAATTCTGGTGAAGGGAAAGAAGTAGAGTCATTGATGATCTTAGGATACAATAAAGTGAGGTGATGAGAATGAGAAACATTGCAAACTTCAAGGGGGATGGGGCAGTAAATATGATGCCTATTTTGGTGGATTGTGTGAGGATGGAGAGAGGATCTATGATGCCCTTTCCATACTTTCTTAACCTGATGCCAGTGAATCCATAATGAAGCATATATTGATATTCGAGACCATATTTAGTAAAAGTGGGTGAAAGGTTATATTAGGTAGATTTCAGGTCTATGATATCAAGTACAAAAAGTACCTAAAACTCAAAATATGGTAGGGTTTATCCATACTTGTGCCGAAAATTTCAATTTAAGGAAGATGAGGTGTGAACTGTGGATGAGTGCTCCTCCTTTCGCCAAGTGAAGAGACCTACAAGCAAGGACAATTAGACAAGAGATACTAGATAAATGGGATGATAAGCTGGTCGGAAAAGGCCGATTCCATGAATCCAAAGGGAATTCCTTGGAGGATGTCATCTCATTTTGATATAATTAAGTGAGTTGATAATAATGATGAGATAAGTAATGATAATGATAAGGATAGAAGTTATAACTCTAGGTGAAAAGAAAGATCCTACTTCACTTCGTACATGGCCTAGGATAAAGTGGTAGAAATATTGATGGCTTCAAAGTAATTGTACCAATAATTTACATTTGCTTGTTGGATTTAATAGAGGTATTCAATTTTTTCCTCAATGTATTCCTCACTCGGTGTGAATATGATAGCACATAGTGTAAGCTCACGGAGGATATCAAACTACTCCCATAAGAAGGGATGTTGGATAATGGGGAGATCATAGATTCTCATGATTGGATGAAAATGACATGGAACAATCATATACAATAGTGACATGTTTGCAAAAAATAAGTAATACTAGAGATACATATTGTAGACACTAAAATTAGGTCACACTCCCTTTTGGTCCCTCGACAAATAAGCAACTTCATCACATTCACCTAGCCATGGCCCCCTTCACCCCACTAATATTAATTTAATTAAATTAATTCATTATCCTCACCATATTTATTATTTAAATATCTTAATTTAAATAATATCCACACATACACTTCACTTAGACACCTCATCAAGCAAACTCAACCTAAAACCTATTCTTAGTAAGTTACCATAACTAACTAAGACTTACCTAAACCCTAAAAAATCAATTTCTACATTCCCTCTAACCACATTCACTCATGCTTATAAGAGGATCCCAGTCTAATCCGTGGGTTAATGGCACAAGATCTAAGGAAATCAAGAGGATCTCCCTAGTTTAGTAAACCTATGAAATCCCACCTTGACTGATGCTGGTTACCCCTAACCTTCACCGGTTAAGCCAGAACTACCGTCGGTTACCATTTTAACCCTAAAAAGCCTTATTCTCAAGGTTGGCAAAAGGTTGGGAAATGATTGGAAAATTTGGTGAACCTTAGTGAATTCTAGTGAGAACACACATGCAAGGAAGGAGATCAAACATCTTTTCCTGCACAACCATCCCAGTAATGATCTGATCTAACCAAGCAAAGAGGAATGTACATGCAGCCCATGCAGAAGATTTCCTTTAGTTGGTGATCACCTGAAGCCATCAAAACCTCTCATCAGCACCTCCATCCCTCACTCATAGGCATCCAAGACCAGAATCCAAGTAAGTAAATGTTAAACTTCTCTAGTTTATTCCATTTCATCATTATATTATCATCTTTTGTTTACCTAGCCACCCATTGACCTCCCCCAACACTCACCCCTCCATATACCCATTTAAACCCCACCACATCCTACCTAAATCACCCAATACCTCATCCTGACCAACCAAATTCCATAGTGCAACCACGAAGGAGACCTAAATCTTGTTTTGTGGCACTCCCAAAAATCCACAGTAACCGACATTGGTTACACCTAACCACTACCGGTTACCCTTAACTGACATCGGTTACTGTATTCTCCCATACAACCTAGAATAATGACCTATCCACCTAATTATCTTTCACCCTCATTCATCTGCGATCTACCTGAGACCTCTCTCAGACCTGCAGAGTCCCAGAACCAGTTATGTGACCTTCGGACCCTATTCTAACCTAGTTTGTTAGATTAGATCTTTCTTATTGTGTTTTAAGAAAGATACCTAGATCATTTCGAACTACAATAGGATTTACTTTATTTACCACATTATATTGTTTAAAACAGTGGACTGACAACTATCTAGGAAGTATCACACTTCTCGGATCTAGCATACGCTAGGCAATTCACTGCATATATTGTTTAGATTTTTTTGGTGGTCTTGCTTTGTATTACAGGTAGTTCCTCCTAGCCAAAAGGAAGCTCTCACAATCAGCTATGGATTTAGAACTCATACACGTGTAACAACCCATTAACCAACAGTTGAACAAGTATTCCTCCTACGATCGTTACCCTATTTGTTTCGTCAATACTTCAAATAAATGATCTAGAATCAGGTGAAACATTTTGGCATGCCCGGTGGGACCCATCTGGGGTTCCTTGCATTTCATTCATTCCTAGGAAAAATTGTGTGTTTTTTTCCCTTCTGAAAAGCATACACATTAATCTTATTAGTAACCCACCTTTTCTTTCTATTTTCTCTAAAGGAAACCTTTCCTTTTGTGTAATTAAAAAGAACCATTTCATCGTGTTTTCTGCATTGTAGTGAAAGAGCATCCCTCTTCCTTTTCATCTCTTTGTGTCATCCAAATTCACACTTCGATTTGGGATTAAAAAAAAGTGCATTTCATTCTGATTTGTTGCTTTAGCTCACATTAATTAAGGGCAACCTATGCACTGGAAGTCATGACCAGCTGATGGTTGACAAATGAACCGTAGAAAGCACTTTCTTTCTCTCTCTCTCTCTCTGAGTCTTACCAAACCTCACAAAAATAAAAAATACACACATTCTTATAAAAAATCTTACCTGGAAGAAGATGTAGGTGATCACACAATCACGACACAATGGGCACCCAGCTTGCTACTCTATCGAGTCATACTTCGAAGTGAAGCCTGCCCCCACCATAACATACATAAAACCTTACCTTTTAGATCTCCTGTTTTGTAGGAAGCCATCCTCACCAAAAGATCTATTTCACAATTCATGTGTCAGTCCTTAAATAACATAAAATAAACAAACATAATAGAAAAGGCACTCCTAGGATCACATTTTTCTTAGTGTTTCTGCTTGGCTTGCATTTTGATGTGAGAGATGACGTTATTCATTTTTCTTGTTCATCCTTGCACGCTCCTCATCACAGCTGGTGTATTCCAGCTTCACCTGAGTGTGCTTGGGCCATAACATCATCATTCTCATAATTTTGGGTCTAATTATACATCAAATTTTGATTCACAACCACTTTTCTTTCATCACTATTTCAATTTCATAGTAACCATCGTCGGTTATCCTTTGACCATCGTCAGTTATACCCAACCGACATCGGTTATAGGTCCTTTTGTTAACATACCCAAAAGGAAATTTTATTCATTTTCTTCCACTTTTCACAGTCCCTATCATTGCCATCATTCTCATTGACATTGTAAAACACCATTAGATTTGGCATACCTGTTAGATTTGATCTTCTGCCTAGTTTTTCACTCACTGACTATTATCTACAGTGACCGGCAGCAGTTACCCCTGACCAGCGTCGGTTTACCTTAACTGGCATCAGTTAGCCTGTTTCACTTTCCAACCACCATTTGGTACCTAATCCACTTTTTACCATTAGTTTCACCTGTTCATGTTGTTTTCTGTGTCATTTACGGAGAAGCAACCCTACCTGATCAGTACCGGTTCACATGGTGTTGACTTGAAGACAAGCAAGTGCACTTGTGTTTCATGTTAGTTGTCAACCACTCCCACCTAATCCCTCACCACCTTCCATTTTATCACCAGCCATAGATCCCATCAAACCTATCACTATCGCTACCAGAGATGAGGAGTTCACACGAATCCTTGACCAAAACCCTGCCGCTTTGCAGTTTTACCTTTCCCACTCATCCACTCCAGATGCCTCAGGTCAGTTGATATATGGAATGCCCATATCTATCCCCCTGAATCTCGCTCCCACTCCTACATCGACCCCATCTAGCTCTGTGCTACCCGCATTTACCTTACCCCCAGTCGTTTTGCAGCTAGGTCCTATACCCACTATGATTGCTACGTCTACCACCTCTATAGCACCCGCCACATCCACCATACCCTCGACAACTATCCAAAACGTAACCTCATCCACCCCTAATGTCTCGCACATACCTGTAGCTACACTACCACCTCTCGTGTCGGTGACCCCTACCCCTTTTCAGAACGCGGTCCTTTCTATTCCACAATCATTAGCCCCCATTGCCACTAGGGTTACCACGACCCTTCCACCTCCATATACATACTATTAGCCACCTCTTGTTTCCTCCATTATTCACTCAGGGTACGTACCTCCTATTTCACTATGCCTTTTTCCCAATCAACCTACATGGCAGCACCATACAATGGAGTGCCACCCTTATTATATGCCCAAAACCAACCTCTCTCACGCTACAAGAAGCTCCCAATCATTGTAACCTACCAGTGACCTAATCAAATTGATGTTAGACAAGATGGAGACATTAGAGGCATTGATTTCCATGGCTCCCGCAACACTCTTACCTACGACGAGATTTGTAATAAGCCCATCCTCCCATCCATTTCTTTCTGCCCATACCTCGTGCATTGGGAAATGCCTAAATTCAATCATTTCAATAGTAAAGAAGACCCACAACAACATTTGTGGTCATTCAAACACGGGTGTTATCTGATCGCTCATGATGATGCATTACTCTTAAGAACCTTTCCCATGTCTCTAACTAGACATGTATTAGATTGACATAGTGGTTTACCTAGACACTCCATATTCTCATTCAATCAAGTAGCCCAAGCCTTCTTGGATCATTTCTCTATCAATATCATCAAGAAGGTTACCATGACTGACCTATACTCCATGCATGTCCATATGAGGATGAATCTTTTTCACAATCTGTCACTCACTGGTGTAGCTTGATCAACCAATTCACCTTCCAGCTGCCATAAATAGAACTCATTGATCTCTTCAAAAGGGCTTGTGCTAGACATATCTCACCAACCATTCATGTCAAAACCTTCTGAACATTTAATGAAATGCATTCACTATGGCAAAAAAGTTAGAGATTCAGCCCATCGAAAAGAAGAAAATCCAATTATGCAGTAAGAATTCGGCATTCAAGTCGAATGATACCTCTTCTTCTTCCAAACCACAAACCAATTATTCAAAAGCTAAGGGCACCACTAACGTAGTTGTACTTAAGGCTGACCCAGCTCATCCGTCAAATCAAGCTACCCCTTCATCTAATCTATCACCTTTTCCAGACTTTTCAATTTAGACGAGAGTCAATAGAAATACACCCCAATTGCGGAACCTTAATCTTCTGTCTTAGAAAATCTTATCAAAGATGGAGCCATCACTCGTCCACCCATAAAACCACACATTGGTTTTGACCCTGCTCACCCTAATGCCCGCACGGTATAAAGAACATGACTTCTGTAACTATCATCGAGTAAAGGGTCATAGTGACAGATAACTGCATCACTTTCAAAAATATTGTCAAAGAAATGCTTGAGAAAGGCAGAGTTAAGCATGGATAATCCTAATGCACCTGTCCAACCAAAACCTACACTATCTTTAAGAAACCATTTCCCAACCATGCCCCTTCATTTGATCAAACTGATGAGACCTCAACTCATGATACCCATACGCTGTGAGGTCCACGCTATCTTTAATGACGTACCTGTCACCTGCCTAATTACCTCACATTCCTTCCATAGAGGAAATCCTAGCCTGAAATCCTCCTTCTGCATTAGAACCAACCTCCCCTATTCTTTCACCCATAGAGGAAAATATTTCATCTCCTTCATCACCTATGGAGGATTCTTCCACTAACATCGAGACTATGTCACCCCTAGCTTCTCCACTTAGAGAACCTTTACCCACAGTACCATCTCCACCCATAGATGAGCACCCATTACCTCCTCCACCCACAGAGGAGCACCCACTACCTCTTCCACCCATAGAGGAACACCCATCATGTCCTCCGCTTATCATAGACCTAGTTGAGATATCGTTGCCTCTTAGTGAGAATTCTCCATCTGCTACCCAGAATCTTGACAGACCTACTTTCAACTCTCTTACCCACGGAAGCTGAAGCTAGCTAATTTCCTATCTCTAATACACATTTTATGGGAATTTCCATTAGGTTCTCATCAACTCCACCTACAGATGTGTCATTCTCATGTTTGGTTGATCACTTGGATTATGTGGATAGAGCCTTACTATGGGAGACACCTTTTGCTTCCCATCTCAACGCAGATGTAGAGGTCACTTGCTGATACCTCCACTATCTACGCAAAACTATTTCGACCAATCAAACCAAACACAACCACCTGTATAACAATTCCTTCCATGACACCTGTCATATATTCACATACACCCTTACCCATAACCCAAAGTACATCTAAACCTAAACCCACACCTATGACATCATCCTCGACTAGACCTATTACCACTTTAGGGGTCACCCCGAATACTAGCCTTACTCATCCACCTATCAAACTGGATTTAGCTACATCCTCCAAAGACAACACCACACTTGTTCTGACACCCAAACAGAAGCACTAAACCCATAGAACTCATACCATGGCTACACCAATCACACCTACACCTATCCTGTTTGTCTTAGGATATCAGATTCCTCACATGGTCAAGAAACCTCCACCCACTAATAAACCACAAACACAACAACCCATTCATTCCTCACAAACCTCTAATCTCCCCAGATTCCCAACATGACTTACACCAACACCTGCAACATCTTTACCACCCATACCTCCAATACCCTCAGTTATTGCTTCACTACCCACTACACTTTAGTCATTGTCTCTCACACCCCAAGCATGACCCGCATCATCTACCTTCACAGCGCCCCCGTTATCCCCATGGGTAACTCACCCTCTTCCCCCATTTGCTTTTCCTTCTAGACCTCATACACCCATATCGACCTTTACCCAAGAAGGTGCAATCCAAAAAAAAACTCCACTACCCCACAATAAGGTAGTCAAAACAACCACGCACCCTCCTACCCGTCCATCTACTATACCCCTACCTAAACAAGCATGACTGACACCCAAAACCATGCTAGCACCCAAACCCATAGCTTGACCCCCTCCTCCTCTTCCAAAAGTTGTTCCTCAACAATCAACTACACCTACACCCAAACCCATGTTCACTTCCCATTGCAATCCACTAGCAGGGTCCTATGCCAAAATTTTAACCAACCTCCTTGAGACTTCTATCATCACATTACATCCACTCAGACCTTAAGACCCCCTCAAACCCAAGCCAAAAGGGTTTGATGATACTAAAATTTGTGGCTACCATCGTGTGTGCCAGGGCATGATGTGGAAAATTGCAAGGCCTTGAAAACCATCCTTATCCAGTTATGTCCCTCTGGAAGCTAACTTTGACGACGATGACCTTCTCGATGAGGACCCTACTTCACCAACACCCATTCCCACACTACCCACTCAACAACCACACACTCCATCCTCATAGCTCCTAGAGCCACCCCCAAGATTTGAAATTAACATGGTTTACATTAGAGAACTTGCCATGCCATCACCCAAATGTCGTTGTGCCCAACTAACCTCACAGGTTTTTTCTCCTTCGATAGTAGGTTTTTTCCCATTGTGTCGTTATACCACTCACCCTACACCTTCTCCATTTACCAACTCCCCTCAGATCAACATGATACACGTCACTACATGTGCTCAGAAGGATAAGGGCAAAGAAAAGGTAACTGACCCACCAACCAATCCTATACCCAACATACCATCTGCACCCATACCTAAAATCACTATCCACGGCCCCACGTACCCCATTTCTAATGGCGTCACACATCGCACCATGCTCAAAAAATTACACCAGTCTCCCCTTAAAATGTTCCTTTATGACCTCATCCAAACCTCAGAATCCCATCGTCATGATATAATGGAGGTTCTTCAATCTATTGAGGGTTTACCCAATGAGCCTACACTTGTGGCATCAATTATCACACCCCATCATGTAGCCTCTCTCACCATATTACCACCTTCATCTTCAACCCCACCCTATACACCAAGTGGCCTCCCTTAACTTCTTAGAGGAAGAGATCACACCACACCAAAATGATGACCTAGACCCAACTCTCTTCATCTCTATCCACATCGATGAAATACGGGTATGCCATGTGATGATTGATGGGGGTGCTAGCATTAACATCATTTCATACCATGCATTCACTCAAATGCACATACTTGACAATTGCATGCATAAAAAACTAGTCATGTTGCGTTCATTCAATGATGCTATCACCTCTACACTAGGTAATGTCATCCTCCACATTCGCGTGGGCCCTCACACTATTCCAAAATTATTTTACGTCTTGGAGGGGGGATTCCAATATAACCTATTACTTGGATAGAACGTAGATTCGTGTCATGGGTTATGCGTTCCTTCCACTTTGCATCATTGTGTAAAGTTTTACCATGAAGGACACACTTATACCATTCCAGTTGACCCATCACATTTTAAAACATGCAACATGCTTTACCGACCCAATGATGTGCTCATATCTATTAAGCCAACTACCTCCACAACTATTACTTCTTCACCTACACCTCCACTTACCAGTACAACCTGTTGCTTCTACTGCACATACCTCATCCATTCCTATCGCTTCCATAACTTCCATGGCTGACCCAGTCAGCTTCCCAATCCATTAAATCCACCTCCACATCAAACTTCAACACATCATCCATTCCAGCTACCTACATACCAATCATTGATCCCTTTGAAGGTGTTTTTCAACACCTCACTCTAGGGGAGTACCGCCTATATAGTGTCAACACATTCCTTACTCCACAAGAGTATGGATGCCTTCACCAACACCCTCGCTATGATCACTGCATTAGAGAACACCTCCTCTATGGTCATCATCTCCATACCAGTCTCACCTATGGGGGACTTGATACTACGACTTACACACCCAAACCACCACCACAAACTCACCCCTTTTCCATTGACTTCCAATAACTTACCAATTTCTGTTTCACCCACACCTTCTTGCACTGATGTGTGTGGAAGGGTTTTCGTTTTGGATTTTACGAGCAAGGACCACCATACCATTATTCCATGTACCACCTGCAAACATAATGACCGTAGTGGTATCGACTTTCCTGAACCACCTACTAAATAGGCCCGCATTGAACTCATTAAGGACACTAACCCTTCTCCACCTTCTTCACCCACTCCACCTTCATCTCTGCCCGCACTGAAGGAGTCAATGGATCCTGAATCTATCCCTCTTAATTTTTTTTTCATAAACACCATTTCCTTGGGGCCTCTGACTTATCAACGCGAGGGCAAGGCCCCTTCCACTCTTCCCTTCCTATATCCTAAAATGATCGATGACGATACACCTTCAATTAACATCGTTCAATGTTAGGATGATGAATCCATACTCACCTACCTTGGTGTAGAAGACTCATATATTCATTGGTCATTACCTTTTGAGACACAAACCATGTTGAATGAATCGACTATCGAGATCAACATTCATACTCAGGACGACCCGCACATCCTAAAGATCAGATCAATCTTTAGATGTTGCTGAACAGGAAGCCATCACTTCTTTTCTCAGAGATCATAACCACTCTTTCACTTGGTATTACGTAGACATGCCCAGTATTGATCTCACCATAGTGGTCCACAATATTGTAACCATTCCTGATGGCAAACCCATTAAACAAAAGCTGAGGAAAATGCACCCTCACATTTCCCTTCTTGTCAAAGAGGAAATTCAATGCCTTCTTTCTGTTTCCTTCATCTTACCCATTGATTATCCTTGTTGGATTTCTAACATTGTCCCTATCACTAAGGCGATAGGAGGAATTCGTATTTGCATGGATTTCTGTGACCTCAACCTAGCATATCTAAAAGATGACTTTCCTTTACCTGGTATTGACCTGCTTGTTGACCTTACCACTAGCCATGAGATGTTATCACTCATGGATGGCTTCTCAGGTTATAACCAAATCCTGCTTGCCCCAGAGGATCAACACAAAACCTCATTCATCACCCCTTGGGGGACCTTCTACTATTGAGTCATGCCTTTTGGACTTAAAAATGCTGGTGCCACATATCAGCGGGCTATGACTTACATCTTCCATGACATCATGCATCGCATATTGGAAGATTACGTGGATGATCTCTTGGCCAAATCTAAATGCCACTCTGATCACCTTGCGATCCTCAAAACCATCTTTGATTGTCTCATTAAATATTACATCTGCCTTCAGCCTAAGAAGTGTGTCTTCACGGTTCTCTTAGGAAAGCTCCTGGGATTTATCGTTTCCCTCCATGGTATAGAAGTTGACCCTGCTAAAGTCAAGGCCATTCTTGAAATGCCTCCACCTACTAACCTTTGACAACTCTATAGCCTGCAAGGTAAGTTGTAGTCCATTCACCATTTCATTTCACAATTATCTGGATCGATGTCAACCATTTCATCATCTACTCAAGAAGGATGTCTCCTTTAAATGGGATGATGACTATCATAAAGATTTTGAGGCCCTAAAACAATACCTTCTCCAACCACCCGTACTCATTCCACGTAAATACAATCAACATTTTTACCTATATATATTAGCTACTGATCATTCCTTGGGAGCCATGCTCACTCATCGCGATGAAAAACATAGGGAGCATGTAGTGTATTACATAAGTCATACTCTTTTGGACTCTGAAACCTGATACACCCATCCCCAAAAAACTTTTCTTAGCCTTAGTTTTTGTTTCCACCAAACTCCGTCATTACCTACTCAACCAAAAAACCTATGTTGTGACCAACACTGACCCCTTACACTTCATGTACGCCAAACCTTATCAAAATCAGCATGCTGCATGATGGCTTATGCTTTTAGCTGATCTTGACCTCGAATTCATTCATCAAAAGTCCATCAAGGGCCAAGCTATCACTGACCAATTGGCCGATGCACCTATTTCTAGGGATCAACCCTCTAATTTTGACTTTCTAGATGAGTCGATTGCTACCCTTTCCCTGGATGAACCCCCTTACCAAATGACACTCTTCTTTGATGGTTCCAAGTGTCAGTATGGGGGTGGGGCTGGTATTATCCTCATTCCCCTTGATGGTGAACCCATGCCTTTTTCTTTCAAACTAGATTTTTAATGCACCAATAATATTACTGAATATGAAGCGCTCGTACTAGGTCTCCAAGTTGCCTACACCTAGATGTCAAATCAATCAACATCTTTGGTGATTCTCAATTGGTCGTAAACCAAGTCAATGGTATGTACCAATGTTCATAACGAGATACTTCAAAAGTATAAACATCATGTAGACATAATTTTGACCACCTTTGATCGTTACACCCTTCAAACCATCCCACATTCAACCAATAAGTTTGTAGATACCATGGCCTGCTTAGCTTCCCAAATACCCGCTTCACCTACCAATTCTAAAATCTTTGTCACCGTATAATGACTCCAATCACCTTCTTATTTACCTCATGATGTTTACTCAATTAGAACCGCTACCCCTGACCTGAGTGACCTTTGGTATAAAAAATACTCTGACTACCTTTCTCTCTCCATCTTACCTCCTAATCTCACCCGTAACGATACAACGCACCTTCCTTAAAAAGGTCTCTCATTATGTCATTCTAGGGGGTCTCCTCTATAAGCATGGCTTTGATGGTATTCTCTTACGATGCCTCACAAGTTCTGGAAATTCCTTATACCATTAAGGAAGTTCATGATGGCATATGTGGAGGTCACTTCAGTGGCCTTGCTGTTGCTAAGTGTATTCTTCACCCTGGGCTATTACTGGCTGACCCTTAACCATGATTGTTGTGACTACGTCAAACGTTGTGTAAAATTCCAACAACATTCCAATCTTCATCATACACCCAGTCATGCCTTACAGGTCACTCGAGACCTTTGGCCCTTCTCTCAATGGGGTTTGGATCTTGTCGGAAAGATCAACCCTCATTCTTCCCAATGACATCAATGGATCATCACTGCTACTGAATACTATACAAAATGGGTGGAAGCCATACCACTCATCTCCACAAAAGATGAGAAAATATGTGAGTTCATTAACCACCACATCATTTGTCGCTTTGGTGTTCCTCATCGCCTCATCACTGACAATGGAAAACAATTCAAAAACAAAACATTACAAAAACTTTGCGACGCCTTCGGCATTCAACTTAGTTTCTCATCACCTTATTACCCACAAACCAATGGCCAAGCGAAATCCACTAACAAAACCTTAAACAAAATTCTTATGAAAGTGGTTGACGATACTGGGAAGGATTGGCATACACACATTCCTTTTGCCCTGTGGGCATACCGCACTAGTATTCGCACTTCCACTGTGGCCACACCTTTTTCTCTTGTCTATGGTACATAAGGTAGTCCTGCCTCTCGAAGTCTAAATACCCTCACTCTACATTTCTCTCCATGACATGCTCAATGATGATGAATTTCGTCAGGACCATTTAGCATAGCTAGAGTTATTAGATGAACGTCATCTTAACGCTCTGGATCACCTTCAAGTTTATAAAAAATGTATCAAACGTGCCTATGAAAAACATGTCCATGCACACGAACCTTCCAAGTTGGTGACCTTGTCCTGAAATAAAATCAACATGTAACTAAAGAAGAAAAAAGTAAACGGGCAAAATTTTCTCCTAATTGGCTTGGACCATACATCATGACTCATACCTATGGATCAAGTGCTTATCGTTTATCTTCACTCGATGGTAAACCTGAACCTGAGCCCCTTAACACCTTGCATCTTTGACCATTCTATTATTGACTTGTAGTCCTACCTCACTTTTGTCTCTTTCCATGCTCATCCCTTGAGCGTTATTCACTTCATACACCTCACTAATGAATTAAACAAGAATCATGTGAGTACCCATCACTTATTACCTTCTCTTGAATATGTGCACCATGACACTACACATAGGATGATTCTCATGGATACTTTTCTTCTACCTTTAGATGAGATCCCATGGTCGTTTCACCTTGCCTTTTGAACAAGAGTCCTATTCTCCACCTTGGTCTTGTCCATGACTTCAAAGCCCTCATATGGGACCAAACTCCTTGAGTCAAACTTCTAATAAAAAGATGAATCCCTCGAAAGGACATCTTCCTCTCAACAATTACTAATATAAATAGACTACTCCCTCGAAGGACAACTATGCAAAGCTCTCTTATAAATAAAAATGAGAGTAGCCAAAGCTTCCTACATTGATTAGCTTCACGAAGACCTCAAGGAGTTAAATTTTCTTCATCCCATATAGACTTCCCGCATCGATCAGTCTATTTCAACTATAAGTCAAAACACTCAACCTTTTTTTCATGGACTTGCCCATTGTGAGCTAGGTTCTCTTGCTGGAAAGTGCATGCTACCTATACCATATAAAAATTACCCACTTTTCACCCTTCAAACCATGCCCACTCTCACTTCCTACTGCCTCAAGGGACTTCTTGGAACTTAGACATTTGGTGATCATGTGACTACTTTTCACCGTAGAATAGTCCATCATGCAATGTCTTTAGGGTCTTACATTCATCACCTCCACCAAGGTATGATCTACTCGATATGATCCTACCCAATCAGGTGGCTTTATTGCCCCCTCTTATCTTTTAACCATCTTTGTTTACGTTTTGATTACCTTATACAGGACTTGGTCCTTGATGCTTACTTTTGGGGTAATCTTCTTCTTTCATCATAATCACCCTCACCTACATAATTTTACCTATTATATACCCACACCTAACAAACCTAAACCCACAACATGCCCAAAAACCTACCAACTCATTTTCATACCTCCTCATATTCTTCCCTAGCTTATGGGAGAACTACATCGGCCTGAGGTCCCTTTTTACCGGGACTATGTAGGCAACACTCCAAGGGCATGGGGCCCTTGGAGGTTAGCTCGGCCATCCTCTACCCTAAACAATTCATCTTCCATGTGCCTCACATTACATCACACCTAACTTTGTTTCCCTTTTATACCCAAAA
Organism: Taxus chinensis; assembly: GCA_019776745.2. Lineage (NCBI taxonomy): Eukaryota > Viridiplantae > Streptophyta > Pinopsida > Cupressales > Taxaceae > Taxus > Taxus chinensis. Next base: position 289,461,369 of record CM034150.1, read on the forward strand.
TTGGAAATTAAACCACATACATAACAAGTTGGTCATATTTTAAACATTATCACAACATACATTATTACACCTACATTTCTCTATCATCACTATGCATAGATTACACCATATCTCACATATGACCCATATTATCATTCATTGCATAAAATAATGAATCACCACTTCACCTACTTTGGACTCAACCATGCCTAAACAAACCTAACTCAACCATGCCTAAACTAACCTGACTCAACCATGCCTAACAAACCTGACTCATCCATGCCTATAGCCTGACTCAATCCATGCCTATAACCTGACTCAATCATGCCTAAACCAGCTTGACTCAATCCATGCCTATAACCTGACTTAACCATGCCTAAACCGACCTGACTCAATCCATGCCTATAACCTGACCAACCTGCCTAAACTGACCTGACTCGATCCATGCCTAAACCAACCTGACTCGATCCATGCCTAAATTCATGCATATACCAAGCTGACTTCATCATGCCTAACTCACATAATTTCTATCCACATCAACACAACAAATTCATATCTCATAAACAAATCAACAACTCAAATAATACCATGTATCTCATCAATACATCAAAAAATCAAATAATACCACTGATCCCTTGGAACTCCACCCACCTCCCCTATCCCCTTTATTACCCTCCCCATTCCTCCTTTTACCCAATATTCCCCCATTCCCAAATTTAATTTGTGCCCACCCACAAAACCGCAAAATAAACAAAACCCTAATATACCCCTAAAATAACCTCTAATATAACAAATCAATAAACATAGCGTAGGGTGCTTACCTTGTCACGCTACTGCCATCTTGGTGGCACATCTAGCTGCTATACCAATGGCCCGCCCAATCCCTCTCCGGTCTCTTCCATCACCGAATAGCTACCCACAACCTCTCACCAATCGAATCCCTTGCAATGATCCTATGGACCCACTTCTCACCAACCAATCACTCGTCAATCACACTGCCAACTTGCTGTACCGTTCCATCTGGACACTTTTCTCACTTTTTTCTCCTTTTTGCTTCAAACAATAACAAATGAATAACATGTAGATTTTTTACATAACAAACCCGACTAACCGACGTCTTCTTGACAACGTCAGGATCGCGTATACCACTGTCATTGGTTTCCCTCTACCAACGTCAGTTATCCATGACTGGCATCGGTCACCCTCACCTACACATTAACCTCAATTTTAACCTCTACCCTACCCCTACCTCCCTTTTTGCCCCACCCAACCTTCACCCTGATCATTTACCTCACCCCACCTTTACCCTACCCCCTTACCTCACCTTTCCTGACCAAATTAGTTACTACCTCCCTTCATCCTCCTTTGGGGACTCATTATTCTACCCCTACCTTGGCCTTACCCATGCTGTGACCTAGATATTTGGACCTGGACCATCACTAGAGACCTTTGACCTCATGTGTTTGCTATACCTTGTGACACTGTTACCTATGTTGTTGACCTAATGACCTTACCTAGCCTATTGCCATGACCGTTTATCCTGACCCTACCTTTGGTGTACCGGAACATACCTAAATGTTCCTGTGCCTAACCTACGTTGTGTTTCCTGACCATATCCTATACCTTGGATACCGAAATCACTTCAACCTTGTTTGGATAAACCTATCGACCTTAGAATGATGTAGAGTTTTCCTGCTCTTCAACCTGGTAGCGTGTTGCAGTTTATACATGTGCGTGCATTTGACTATTTCTACCTTTGACCCTGACCCATTACCTAGATTACCTAAGTAGACCTTCGCTCCTGTTTTTCCCTCGTTACCCACCTTTCTCTTTCACCACATTCACCTTTTATCAAACCACTCACCGATTCTGCCTTTGGCCTTGTCAGTTCTTGGTTTGAGGGGGATCACCTTCACCCACACATGGGGCAACCACATCTTATTTTTGTTAGCTGTCGCTTACCAATACAAGCTATACAACAAAAAGGGGAAAAATGTAGACACTAAAATTAGGTCACACTCCCCTTTGGTCCCTCGACAAATAAGCACCCTTCATCACATTAACCTAGCCATGTCCCCTTTTCACCTCACTAATATTAATTTAATTAAATTAATTCATTATCCTCACTATATTTATTATTTAAATATCTTAATTTAAATAATATCCACACATACACCTCACTTAGACACCTCATCAAGCGAACTCAACCTAAAACCTATTCTTAGTAAGTTGCCATAACTAACTAAGACTTACCCAAACCCTAAAAATCAATGCCTACATTCCCTCTAACCACATTCCCGCATGCTTACAAGAAGCTCCCAGTCTAATCCATGAGTTAATGACATGAGATCTGAGGAAATCAAGAGGATCTCCCTAGTTTAGTAAACCTAGGAAATCCCACCTTGACCGACGCCGGTTACCCCTAACCATCGCCGGTTAAGCCAGAACCACCATCGGTTACCCTTTTAACCCCAAAACAACCTTATTCTCAAGGTTGGATAGAAGGTTGGAAAACAATTGGAAAAGTTGGTGAACCTTAGCAGAGAATTCCATCTTCTGAGAGAACTAGTGCATGCAAGGAAGGAGATCAAGCATCTTTTCCCGGATAACCATCCCAACAATGATCTGATCTAACCAAGAAAAGAGGAATGTACATGCAGCCCATGCAGAAGATTTCCTTCAGTTGGTGATCACCTGCAGCCTTCAAAACCTCTCATCAGCACCCCCATCCCTCACTCATAGGCATCTAGGACTAGAATCCAAGTAAGCAAACATTATACTTCTCTAGTTTATTCCATTTCATCATTATATTATCATATTTTGTTTACCTAGCCACCCATTGACCTCCCCCAACACTCACCCTTCCATATACCCATTAAAACCCCACCAAATCCTACCTAAATCACCCAATACCTCATCCTGACTAACCAAAGTCCATTGTGTAATCACAAAGGAGACCTAAATCTCATTCTGTGGCATTCCCAAAACTCCACAGTAACCGGCACCGGTTACACCCAACCGCCACCGGTCACCCTTAACCGACATCGGTTACTGTATTTTCCCATACAACCCAGAACAATGACCTATCCACCTAATTCCCTTTCACCCTCATTCACCTGTGATCTACCTGAGACCTCTATCAGACTTGTAGAGACCCAGAACCAGTTACTTAGCCTTCGGATCCTATTCTAACATAGCCTGTTAGATTAGATCTATTTCTTATTGTGTTTTAAGTGAGATACCTAAATCATTTCAGAACTACAATAGGATTTACCTTATTTACTACATTAAATTGTTTAAAACTAGTGAACTGACATCCATCTAGGAAGTATCACACTTCCTAGATCTAGCATATGCTAGGCAGTTCATTGCATATATTGTTTAACTTTTTCTAGTGGTCTTGCTTTTCATTACAGGTAGTTCCTCCTAGCCAAAAGGAAGCTCTCACAATCAGATATGGATTCAAAAGTCATACGTGCACAACAACCCATTAACCAATAGTTGAACAGGTATTCCTCCTATGCCCGTTACCCTATTTGTTTTATCAATACTTCAAAGAAATGATCTAGAATCAGGTGAAACACATATAATGATTAAAAAATATAATATTTAGATAAAGGAAGCTGACTTATAGAAATCACAAGTTATTCAAAGGAATTGCTAGCAATTTAGGGGAATTGTGGGTGATTCATGTAAAAATATTGATTTTATTATAAGCAATAAACTGATGAAATCAAAGACTTGGATTGATTGTGTATACTTTCTTTGGTGTGTAACTAGAATAGGAATAATAGTGAAGAGACAAGAGATTAGATTTTGAAATGAAAATGATTGTAATGATATCTGTGAAGGTTGAATGAGTTAGGAGGGAGCATTGGTTTCTTGATTATATGATGAAGTCTAGATGTTTAAGCTGCTCCAATTAATAAGTTGTATCTCCTTGGAATAACAAAGATTTTTTGTAGAGCTTGATGATGGGCGAGGTGATAGAACTTCTTTGTTGATTCAAGAAATATCAGGAATGAATATGCACAAAGGTCCCAAATTATCCAAAATATCCCTGAAACAGGAGATTGGGAGCGTATTTATAGTGACGGGTGATTTTTTGGAATCACTGGTGATCCAAAAAAATTTAGAAGACACCATTTGGAAGTGGTTTCAACCACTTCCAAAATGGAATTTTTGGGTATGGGATGAGGGAAAATGGTTAGGGAAGAGGATAGATGAGGTTAGAATGTTAGGATGAAAAGTGTTAAGATAGGTTAGAGATGGTTGGGTAGGTTATGATAAGTAAATATGATTTACGAGGGGGAGGGGGGTAAAAATGATTTTATAGGGTGAGTAGGATGATTTAGATAATGTTTAAAGTGATAATTTTTAATATATTAATGTTCATACACTTAGAATAGGTGGGTGATAAAAGCCCGGTGTTTACATTTGCCCCCTTTTTTGAGTGGTTTGTGGTCGAAAAACTGTTAGAAAAAAATAGTTTGAGATGGCTTGATTTGTTCTTAGATGAGTGATCAGCCCTTGATTAACTAAAATAAGATATTTATTATGTTAATCTAAACTAGTAACAACAATCGATCAATTGCTATAAATATAACGCAAATAATAAATCATTTTAGTTGATATTTTAAATGAAATCAAACAATGGAAATGGGAGGGGATAAAGTACTAAATTGAAATTAAATTACCTCATTGTGTGCAAGACTAGATAGGATGATGTAAAGACATGACAAAGAATGATGGTGCTACCTAGGAAATTGTAGCAAATGAGGATCTATCTAGACTGGGGTGCTTGGGAGAGGACTGGGGTGCCTGAGTCCCCCTGGTATGTAGTCTGGGCACTGTGGTCTTTGAAAAAGATCAAGGTATGAATCCAATAGTGTCACAAGGTCTTCACAATATCTTCACCTTTGTCTTTATGTTATCACAATATCCTCACTTATGTCGCTGTGGTTGTGTGATGAAGATCTACCTGTAAAACCCCATACATAACATCAAATTCCTAAAAAAGAAAGATGCAAATGAAGGGGTTAGATTGACCTTAGTTACCTCAATGGGGGAATAACAACTAAGTGATGTACTAAATTCTTGACCCAATGTAGTTCTGTGTTCTTGTGTGTACAATTGTGTGCCTAGGATGCCCTAACATCAATGACGCAGAAGTAGGGAGACAATAACTAGATGTAAGATGAAAATGCTGGATGTAATAAAAGGAATACAACCCTTTCCCCCTATGCTTATGTGATGCAGATGTAGAAGATGACTAAATTTAGTCCTTTTCCTTAGTAGATAGATATCTCTTGATAGTAGATAGTCCACCCATAACATAGTGAGCATGCTATGTTTATATAAGGATCTCTTATTCAAATTTTGACACTAATGGCCAGAAAATGCTGACTAGCACCTAGGAGAGTGTGATAAAAAAAATGTAAGGACTGACCTCGAAGCTCTAAATGAGAATAAAGTGAATCTGAGATTGGGGCACCCAAAAAGAGGACCAGAGAACCGACATGATCCCTAGTACCCTTCTAGGTGCCCTAGCTAGAGACTAAAGATGACAAACGACCAAATAACAACAACTAAGACCTTTTAAAAGATGACTAAAACTGTGCAAAAAAATGATGAATGTGTCATACAAGTGACGAAAATGACCAACTAACTGATGTCAAGAATAAATGATGAGCCATTAGTGATTACTTTTCTTGCGCGAGATCCATATATAAAATAACATACTTAGCACTATAAATATAATAGTAAGTACGTGATATTGTGACTACATTCACCCCCACTTTATGTTGTAGAGAGGAAATCTTGGTAACATAAAGTAGATAGAGATGTGTAACTGAAAGAAGTTGTAAAAGTTGATGCCATAATAGAGTGTGCAGATGTGTAGTAGAAACATGTCGAAAGAACTAAAAGTGTTCCCAACCATAGATCAACAGGTTGATCCATGTAATGTAACGAGAGTGATGATTAGGACTTATGATGATTTAAAATGTGTATAATGATGATGAGGTGGGGGGGGGTAGGGAGTGATCAATTCCCGAACCAAACGTGTGTATATGAATTATCAACTAGGGGATTTGGGCATCCTGCTGCCAGAGGAAGAGTGTAGGGAGAAAAGTGTGTTATTCTCAAATCTATAACTTATTCCTCAAGATCTATCTACTATAGATAGATTCAGATCAAATATTTGATGGTTTCTGGATTTAGACAATTTTATAAAATAGTTAACCCATATATGAGTGGTATAGGAAATGCACTCTCATCCCCACTCCATGGGTGTCACCATAATGTAATTGCTTCCAAGTTAGGTAATCTGGAAGCAAGCGAGAAATGTGAGATGGTTTCTAAGTTAGGTCATCAGGAAGCGAGAAATGAATGTAATTTCCAAAGTTAGGTCATCTAGGAAGCCAATTGTGTAAAATTTATAGTGATGATATGATTTCAATTGTTAGAAATTTGAACGCATTGAATGATTGATTGTTCGATTGATTTGATTTATTACTCATGGAGAGATTTTATGCTACTTGCCCCCATTTTAGGTCATTAGGGGGAATCGATAGAAATTAGTGAATGATCACATGGAAAGGTTTTGAATCATTTATTTCCCCCATGTTAGGTTATTAGGGGGGATAAAATGTTATATAGAAAAATTGTATATTTGTTGCCCCTAGATTAGGTCATTAGGGGGAATTGATGATGAAACATCACACAGTGAATTAGTACATGTTTTGGAGTTTGTCAATCGGTAGTGTTTTAAACACGTGATAATATAAGTGAAATTATAGGATGACCCCAATGATATGCCTCCCCTTTTGGTGAAAGGGGAAGTGATGAGAGGAATGAATATTAAGCCGAAAGTATACGCAAAATAGAAAGAAAAGTGATAAAAATCACAAAATATATATGATTTGGTTGGAAGATAAATGTAATGGGAGGTAATGTGCATGTAATGTATTTAATATGTTGGTAGGAGGAATTCTAAAAATAAATCCACAAACAGGGTGTAAATCGGAGTATAAAAGCTCAAGTTATGGTGAGAATTGTGTAATGTATTTGCAACAGTAAGAAGCACAAAAAATTAACTATAGTAAAGTGGGTGAGGAAAAAGTGACTATAAATAATAAGGTGAAAAATTTATTTGTCACCTTATTTTTTATTTACATGATTGTTAGAGTGAGTACGGGGTGAGTGAAAATTCCGCAAGTGAGAGCAGTGCATTTTAGCCTGTTTGAGAGGGTGGCGACCACTGTAGCATCATGCACAACTGTGGAGTTGGTAAGTGCCTTGTTTTTCACAAAAGGTATGGTGTATTAGATGTTTATACCAAATTTTGACAATTTTGACAATTTTAATTTTCTTTTCATTTTTCCTGGGCAATAGCGGTGAGGGCGTTTGTGACCTCTAGGACAGGAGCACCAAGATATGGGTGTTAGTGTCCTGCTCCTGGGTGCCCCAGTCCTGCATCTATACGTCCTGGTCTAGAATGTGTGTATTTCATCTAGGATGATGGAAAATGAAATATGTTATGTATAAAAACATGATAAGTGAGTGTGTTTGTACCTATAAGGTGTTTTAATGAAGTGTTTGTTACCATTTTTTGTTCTAAAGAGGGATATTCATTGGAGGGAGTTCCGCGATGGGTGTCATTTGAGTTCATTACTTGGATTGGGTTTTTAGATGATGATTGGGATGTTATGGACCATGCTGGGCCTATGACATATTATACGGATGGGGATGTGCCCCATAATATGCCGATGTTGACTGCACTATGTGAGAGATGGTATACAGAAATGTGTACATTTTACTTGTCTGTGGGGGAGATGAAAGTGATGTTGGAGGCTATACATCATATATTGTAGTTTACAATTGTTGGGGAGAGGTTATAAGTGATGTCATTTGAGGACATGGATAGGCAGATGCAAGCAGTGAGACAGTATTTTATAGGGACTCAAACACCTACCGAGGCTCATATCAGTTTAGATAATATTTTGAGGTATGGTGTTTCACATTTTTAGAAGTTCATAGTATTTGTTATTGCTTCATATATGTCGGTGGAGGGAGGTGGTGTGGGAATCTTGTATAAGATGCATGACATATGCCAAAATATAGAGGAGGAGAGTACTAGATATGCATGGGCTCAATGTGTGTTATCTCACCTATATAGATTTGTACCAATTCACTCATGATGAGCACGGAGGAGGGATATGAGCTACTACACTGTTACATGCGTGGGCATATGAGCATATAGCAGTGTTGAGGCTCATTGGGGGCCCACGAGAATAGTGGGATAGGCATGAGATATTCATGAGGAGGTGGATTAACATTTGTGGGCATATTGTGGATACTGATACCTGTAGGGCATTGAGAGATAGGATGGGACCCAAGGCCATGATATGGAGACCTTATTGTGATTATGGAGGATGGTTTGAGGATGTTGTAGAGCTACGATGTATTCAGAGAATGATGTGGTTGGAGGATAGATTTCTAAGTGTGGTCAAGATTTTTCCGGTGGAGAGAGTATCGCGCTAGTTTTTTATGGCTTAGGATGTGACCCCGGAGCCATATATATGGCTGAGAGTTATCAGAACACCAAGGAGAGATGGTGTTAGACCAAGGGCCCAAAATTAAGTAGATAGAACCTCCTAGTCTAGATGAGGTAGATGCAACGATAAAGATGATAGACATAGATGACGCTGGTAACACAAAGGAGTACTGTGCATGGTGGGAAACACATTGATGGGTATTTTTGTTCCCATTTTTTATAGATCCAACGGGGTTACTGCATGTATGAGGAAGAGTGGGGGAATCATATGTCCTTGACCATGTGGAAATTTCTGTAGTGGAGCGTATCTACATATAGTTATGTTATTTATGTTGTTTTCTAGTTTTTGATTTAGTAATGGTTTCCTAACACGTTGGTGTTGTTTGTTTTGTAGGTGATGCATATTGGTCCCTGATAATCAACACACACATCTACACCTTGATGTGGAATGTGCCAAGTGATATAATAAGTGGAGGTATATTGGAGTGAGTGGATGATATCCCGGACGAGTATGCCCATCTATTTGAGCCAGTGGCTATAGCGGAAACCACATGTACTGTATTAGTAGCTGAGAGGGATGAGGCATGCGAGGAGACTCAAAGGGTCTGTGAGGCATTGGTTGGTGGCCCTTTAGTGTAGGATGTATTTTTATAAATTTTGGAGTTGCAGTGTCATTTTATGGACCAATCTATTTAGAATACCTTATTGCGTAGGAAATTAGAGTGATATCGAGGCCACAAATGGTGGCGTAGAGTGAGTTGTGAGGCATCTATTTCTAGGGCTCTTATAGTACCCGAGAGTTATAATGATGATGAGGTTTTATTATCATGATTTTATATGATGTAGGGGAGTTTCCCCCAGTGATGATTATATTTTCTACCTATGTATGAACACGTGTGATTTATATGTGATGATTTATTTTGTGTTGTATCAGTTTTGCATGAGTTGGGATTATTATTGGAATGTGTGTGATGTTTTTGTATCTTGTTAGTATTGATAAATGTAATATTCATAGAATAATGAAAAATGGAATGTACATGTGTGGTGGGTAATGAGCTAAGTGAAATGTATAGTAAATAGAATGTGTAACACATAGTTAGTACGATGATAGTAGAGTAAATGTAAAAATAAATGATGTAGGATGATAAAACTAAAGTATTCTAATGAACGTGTGTGTTAATGATGCAATGTAATCATAACGTATCAATGTGATGAGTGGTAGAAGGGGGGGAATAAAAATTCCCCCAGTGTATGGAGGATTAGGTTTATTTAGTTAATATCCCTCAACAATCAAGAATGAACCACGAAAAACAAGAGTACTGTTACCCAAAATGTGCCTCCTGCTCATTTTCTGGCTAACTCCTTTCATCTTTCCTTCTCTTGTGCCTCAGACATAAAATTTTGCTTTTCAGGCACTCAAAATTTTCTAGAAATGGCACCATTGGATAGAGCTCTTTCTCAAATTTCTAGAAAGGTAAAGTTTTCCTCCTAACTCCACGTATTTTTCAAGTTATGGCTCGGCGGAGTTTTTGTGGGAAATTTTCCCCTAGAAGGCCCGCAGCCAATCAGGATGTGCCACGTGTCCAGGAAGTGGCGGGGGTCAGAGGAGAACTTGGTTTTTTGCCAAGTTTTTTGGTGTAGGTTTCAAAAGGAAAGTTTTTCCCGTGGGACCCGACCGACGAATCAGGAGCTGCCACGTGTCCAGGGCAAAAATTGGAAAATTGGCTAAGTGTTTGCGCAGGGAAAATTTTGGAGAGATGGCCCCGTACGGCCAATTAAAACAAGACACGTGTCCTAAGGGACCGGAAAAGTGGGGCACAGAGGGGAGTTAGAAATTTTGGCAAAATGTTTCGCCAAAAAATCCAAAAGTAAATTGTGATCTGCCTACCCGCCGACGAACCAGAACATGACACTTGTCACCAGGAGCCGGAGTTTCAGAGGGCAGAAGAAAAGTTGAAATTTTGGCAAAGTGTTTTGCTGAAAATCCAAAAGGTGAAGTTTTGGCCCGCTGCCCCTGCCAACGAATAAGAACATGCCACGTGTCCCAGCTGGGCGGAGCACAGGAGAACTTGGGAAATTTTCCCAATGGGAAAATAATGGAAAATTCAAGAAGAAAGGCCCGCCCCCTTATTGCGAGCCAATAGAATCTCGCCACATGTCTAGTTGAGGCAAAAAAAATTCAGAGCAAGCCCGAATGGGAATTTTGGAGGGTCAAACCCACACCAATGGGGTTTTGACACGTGTCCAAGCCAAAAATATCGAAGCGACCCGCGGAAAATTCAGGAGAGATAGGCCCAAGCCAATCACATCACGCCACGTGTCTTCACCTCATCGGCCTGGCGGGGGAAATTTTGAAAAAATTTCCAAAGGAAAAAATGAAGTAAAATGGAGCAAGAAGGGCCCAAGACCAATTAAAATGTGCCACATGGCACCTGAACTAGTGGGGCATGTGAGGAATTTTTTGAAAATTTTTTGAATTACCAAAAAGGTAAAAAATTCAAATTTTTTGCCCGCCGACCCGATTTGGCCCTATTTTGCCCTAAATTTTCAAATCACCATATATTTCGATCCAAATCTTGGATTTTCATGTTCTTTATATCAATGGCAAGTTGGTGAAATTCTCTACAATATTCCGGGGTCAATTTTGCATTTTGATGGAGTTTGGAGAGATAAAATCAAAAAATGCTTCTGGTACGTGGTCATGAGCAGAAATGACGTTTCAACCACTGATTTTAATGAAGAATGGCTCGCATTCTCTCCCAGCATGGTTAAAAATGTCAGGAAATGGGTCTGTCAGGATGCCCATGCTATTTTAATGCATTCTTGGTCAATGGTTGAATGGCTCCCATGTTTTCCCATGTTTCTCTCTCCTGGGTCTGGTCCCTTGCACTATAAAAGCCAGATTTGAGTTCATTTTTGCAAGGTGGACACATTTTTTCAGCTATTGCAGGCTTCCCTTTTCTTCCTCCTTTAGAAGTGATTTGTGGAAGTATTTACCTCTTCCATGTAATTGTAACATTTTTTCTTGCCTCTTGGATCACTGTAATGTACTGTATTTGGACAGTGGAAATGTTGATATGCATGTTCTGTGATTAAAATCCCTCAATCCTTTCATTTGTCTATGCATTGCTTCATTTCAGATCTTTCATTACATCTTATGAGCATTTTGTGCATGATGTTTTGTACTGTTGCATTCCTTATGGATTGTGTCATTTCTGCATAAACAAGAAGTGTCTCACAACTCCTTTGGTGCATCACCTTATTAGCTTTAGTTTCAAATTTTTGCACTTTCTATCTCTGTCTCCTTGGAATCTAGAGTAGATTTAGGATTTAAACCTCTGCAATTGTGCAAGTAATAGATCTGATCTAGAGGAGTTGAGGAACCAGCCTCTAAACTAGAGATTCCTCTCTCACTTTACAAGTCCCACACTTGGAGAGAGGTCTCAATGTTGTGCAATCACACTAGATGCTTAGAATGATCAACTTAGAAGCCTGATCTACATCCAGGGGTGCTGCTGATTTGCAACAATAGTTTTGGCACGCCTGGTGGGACCTTAGAGGTCTTCATCTTCATTGCAACAAAATTGATGTGCATTTGTTGCAAGTTTCTTGCTTTAAAAGAGCTATAAATTGCACATCTGGCGACTCCAAGGAAGAAGAATCAGCTGGTTTTAGCAAGTGCAGGCCTAAAAACTCATGAGAAGAATCACCACAAGGTCAAGAACTGGAGAAGAAGAGGTGTTGTTTGAATATCTGTAGTTATCTCCAAGAAGAAGGTAAAGAGGGAGGAGAATTCAAAGGTCTCCATCTCCACCAAACAAAACTCTCTCAACTCCTCCACCTGGCAGGCCTTTCATTCAATCCACAAGGGTTCTAAGGCCAATCAGAATGGCACAAAACAACCCTTATGTCAATTTCACTGGCAGTAGCCCACTTTCTCTCAATGCACAAAATCCAATTCCAGTTGCAGCATTGAAGAACATTCCATACTTCACTGGAGAAAATCAGACTACTCCTGGTGATCATGTCAAGGACATTGCTAACATTTGTGCAATCCATGAGATTAATGAGATGCAAGTTGTTGTCAAACTGTTGGCTCTTCATTCAAAGGGAAAGCTTTGCAATGGTTCAAGAGTCTTGCCTCAGGTTCTATTCAAAATTGGAACCAGCTATGCATTGCTCTCCATGAGCAGTTTGGGGAGAAAGGAGACAACTTGTCCCTTTTGGAGCAGCTGACAACCATCAAGAGAGCTCCCAATGAGCAGCTGACTAATTTTAACTTCAGATTTCAAAGGACTTAAGAGAGAATTCCGGTGGCAGTCAGGCCAACAGTAGAAGGTGCTTTCCTTTATTACCTTAAAGCTTTGAATTCTGATATTTCTATGTTAATTCAGTCCATGGGAGGCACAACTATCCCCATTGCTTATAGCATAGCCATTAGAGCTGAAAATTGTTTGATTCAAGCTGGCAAGCTGGCTCCTAGACCCCCAATGCCATTGTTTCCAAGTTTAGAGAGCCCAAATACTAATCAAACGCTTAATTTGGCTCCTATCCCCACTCCTAGAAATCAAAATTCAAGTGAAGCTTCCACTTCATCTTCTAGTGCCTCAAATGAACTTCAAGAAGTTATGAAGCAATTGCAAAACCTAGGTAATGAGCTGGTTACACTCAAGAGGCAGCAAGCCCAAGGTTTTAGACCTTCCTTCCAGCCTCAAACTCATCCTAACAGGCAGCCATACCAGCCTCAAAGACCACCCAATCCAGCTGCAAATCCAAATCAAGCAAGGCCTCCTGCCAATAGACCATTTCAGCCCTATAATCCCAATGCTACATCTGCCTCTAAAGCATTAGTGCCAGTACAAAATAACATAGCCCAAGAGTATGATTGGTGTTTTCCATGCAATGAACCTCACAACCAGTCCATGTGCTTCAACAGTGCCTTAAATCAAGCATTAATGGTGACAACAACTGGTGTGGAGGGTGAAGGTAGTCAAAGAAATGACCAGCAACAAGAAACATTCCAACAGCAATCAGCCCCAAATGATACCACACTTGTAAATTGGCAGGCAGAAGATTTTTGTCGCATGAATCAAATGGTTTCCCAAAGTGTTGCAGCCAACACAAGGTCAAAAAGAAGAAATTTAGGGGAAGAACATCCATTAGCTCCAAGAAATTCACAACCTTCTATGGTTCCAAAAATGGTTGGCAAACAAAATCCAGTTTCAAATGCACAAGGGCAGCCAAGGACAGCTCCTAAGCCAACTCAAATGCCAGTTGTTGCTGCCCACATGCAAGGGATGAATATACAAACCAAGGGACAGCAAAGAGATACTTCATCACCATTCAATATCATTGATCAGATGAAGAAGACAAATGTAAACATATCAATGTGGGAATCACTATCTATCCCAGGACAAAGAGATTTGCTACAGGCTGCCATGAAGGACTGGTCAACTTCAAATCAGCAAGTCCAAATGCAAGAGAAGGTGCTCACAAATGCTGCCCAGCCTGAGGGGAATCATGGAGGACAGCAAGGTAAAATTTTGAAGCCCCCTCCATTCTATGTTTCATTGATCATTGGAAATCAACTAGTGCACAATTGCATGATTGATTCTGGAGCAAGTAGTTCAGTAATGCCCAAGCAAATAGCTGATCAGTTGGGAATCCAGTATGAAACCATATCCAAAGGGGTAGTGCAATTGGATGGGACAGCAGTAACAACAGTTGGAGTGATAAAAAACTTGAGTCTTACCTTGCATGCATGTCCCAACGTGGTTGTTTTGCAAGATGTATCAGTAATAGACCTTCCACCACTCTTTGCCCTATGTTTGTCAAGGGATTTCACAGCCAAGATTGGAGGTTACTTGTCTGCTGATTGGTCACACATGCTGTTCAGAACAAGATATGGAACCAAGGCCACAATCAGGTCTGAACCTATTGCAAACTTTCACATTGAGCCTTACACTCCAAGTCAGATCAATGCCAATTGTTCAGTGTTTGATCAAGAAGATCACCCAAGCACAAATGAAGCTGACACAAAGGTAGGAAGCATCCCAGATCTAACTCTTGATGAATGGGCAAACAAGGTGCATGCTTTTGATCCTTATCAAGAAGTAGAAGAATCTGAGCTAGGAGTTTATTGCATACATGAAGAAGATCAGCCCATTCCTAGAATCACCAAGCCAGACCACAAGGATGAAAATGAGGTGTGGCAGTTGTTTTTTGATGGATCAAGAAGTAGAAAAGGTACCGGAGGGGGAGCCATGTTGGTTTCACCTCAAGGAGTAAAGTATTATTCAGCTTTTAGATTTCAGTTTGCATGCTCTAATAACACTGCTGAATATGAAGCTTTAATACAAGGATTGCATTGGGCAATCAAGAGAGGAATAAAGAACTTGCAAGTCTTTGGTGACAGTGAGTTGATTGTCAACCAGGTCAAGGGGCAGCATGCTGTCAAGAATGATCTACTTAAGTGCTACAAGAACAGGGTGTGGGACCTCATTGAAGATTTTGAGGGTTTTGGCATCAAATCAATTCCTAGGAAAGAGAACCAAGCTGCTGACAGGCTCGCAGTAGTTGGGGCAGCCTTTGACGTTGTGGAAAGCATTCAAAAGGACAAGGTACAGCCAAACATCCACGTGATTGTGAGGCCTTCAGTGCCGGACAACAATGTAAGTTGGCAAGTGTTTGAAAATGATCAGCAAATCATCCATTTCTTGCAAGAAGAGGCTAAGTTCTCAGCTAAAAATCAGGAAAATTTGGAGCAGCAGTATGGTGATCAAGTGGTACAGCTGAGAACCAATAAACTACCAAAAGGGACTTATTACTTTGGAGTCCATTTTCAATCCTAATGATCAGTTTAGGAAGGAGAAAGAAAACATCCAAGTGAAGAGAGAAGATTCAGTGTCCATCTCGGTGGAAGAAGGAAAATCACTCCAAGTTGGCAAGATGACAACCGAACAAGAAAGGTATGAGTTCATACAACTTTGTCAAGAATTCCCTGACGTGTTTTCTTGGAGCTATGAAGATTTGAAAGGTTTCAATCCTAAGTTAGCTCAACACACTATTGAATTGGACCCAAATACTAAACCCATCAAGCAAAAAAAAATGCCAGTCAATCCACACATGGAGCCTCTCATGAGGAAGGAATTGAATAAGTTGATAGAATCAAGAATCATATTCCCAATCAAGCATTCTAGTTGGGTTGCCAACTTGGTCCCAGTTAGAAAGAAGAGTGGGGAAATCAGATTGTGTGTTGATTTCAGAGATTTGAATAGAGCATCTCTCAAGGACCATTATCCACTTCCTTCTATGGAGCAGATTTTACAAGTTGTTGCTGGCTCTGAAAGGTTTTCATTGCTTGATGGCTACTCAGGGTACAATCAGATTATGGTGAAGGAAGAAGATCAGTTCAAGACAGCCTTCACAACCAAATGGGGAACTTATGCATACAGGAAAATGCCATTTGGGTTGTCTAACGCTGGAGCTACCTTCCAAAGAGCAATGGACATGGCGTTCAAAGGTTTGATTAACAACATGGTGCTGATATATCTTGATGATATCATTTTTTTTTTCAAAAAATGCAGCAGACCACCTCCTTCATTTGAGACAAGTATTCACAAGGTGTAGAAGATTTGGAGTCTCCTTGAATCCTAAGAAATGTGTTTTTCTAGCCCATGAAGGAAAGCTCCTTGGCCACATTGTCTCTAAAGAAGGATTGGCAATTGATCCAGAAAGAGTTGAAGCCATAAGAGCACTACCATTGCCAAGCCACAAGAAGGCCCTTCAGAGTTTCTTGGGGAGAATAAATTTTGTTCGGAGGTTTGTCCCAGATTTTGCAGCCCTTGTCAAACCTATCACCAAGATGTTGAAGAAAAGCATGGCTTTCAAATGGACAGCAGAAGGCAAGGAGAGTTTTGAAGCAATCAAAGAAGCCATCTCTCAAGCACCAACTCTCATCAACCCGGACTTCTCCAAGGATTTCATCCTCTATGCATTTGGGGGTAATGATACCATTTCTGCCATTTTGGTACAGCAGAACAAGCACAATGATGAGCAGCCAATTGCTTTCTTCAGCCAAATCCTGGAGGACTATGAGGTGAGGTATTCTTTTATTGAGAAGCATGTTCTTGCAGTAATCAGAAGCTTGAAGAAATTCAAGCATTTAGTCTCAAACAACAAGGTCCAGTTGTTGGTTTCTCACATGGGAGTTAAAGACTTCCTCCTCAACAAAGACTTAAATGAAAAAAGGGCAGGTTGGATCACTCGTGTCATGGAGTATGACATTGAGATCAAAGTCACCAAGCTGGTCAGAGGGAAAGGATTATGTGAGCAGCTGATTTTGAGCAAACAAAAGGAAGCATGCAATGAAAAGGAGACTATTTTGGCGTTGCAAGACAACCATGAGCAAAGTAGTAACCAAGGAGAAAATAATGGTGTCCCCACTCCTTGCTGGACTCAAGGTATAATGCACTTCCTAAGCACAGGCCTATGCCCTCCGAAAATGAACAAGACCCAAAGAAGACACTTCAGATTGCAGGCTGTCCCATATGCCCTTGTTGATGGTGTTTTGTTCAAGAGAGATGTGAATGGAGTGCTGCTGAGATGTGTTGGCACAAATCAGATTCAAAGGATGTTGGAAGAGTTCCATGGTGGACCAGCTGGTGGTCATTTTGCACCAAGAGTGACAGCTCTAAATATCATGAGGGCTGGTTATTATTGGCCCAAGATTTTCAATGATTGCTACGCATGGATCAAGAGGTGCAAGAATTGTGCATTCTTCACAGGTAAAGAAAGACTAGCTGCCCTTCCATTGCATCCAATTTTAGTTGACCATCCATTCATGCAATGGGGTTTGGACTTCATTGGAGTCATTAATCAAAATTCAAGTCAAGGGCACAAGTGGATTTTAACAGCCACAAATTACTTCACCAAGTGGACTGAAGCAATAGCACTCAAGGAAGCAAATGAATCTAGCATCCTAGATTTCTATGAGGGAATAGCAACCAGATTTGGCATACCAGCTACAATAATATCAGACAATGCATTGGCATTCATTGGATCTAAGGTGACTGAATGGGCTGTCAAGAATGGGATCTACCTAAGTAATTCATCAAATGATTACCCTCAAGGCAATGGCCAAGCTGAGTCTACAAACAAGAACTTGTTGAGGATCATTAGGAGGACTCTTGATGAGAATCAGAGGTCTTGGCATACCAAATTGAAATCAGCCTTATGGGATGATAGGATAACCCCCAAGAGATCTACAGGTAACTCTCCATTCAAGCTTGTTTATGGAAGAGAGGAAATCTTGCCCATATCACTTGAGTTGCCAACATTGGAATTCATGAAACAGTTGGAGTTGTTGGAGTTTGAGCCCATGGAGGTTAGATATGTAGAATTGATGGAGCTCCAAGAAATCAGAAATCAAGCATCCCAAACAATGGAGAAGGATCAGGCTTTGATAAAGAAGACCTTCGATAGAAATGCCTAGAATAGATCCTTCCAAGTTGGAGATCTAGTGTTAAAATGGGATGCAGAAAGAGCAAAACCAGGAAGGCATTCAAAATTTGATGTCATTTGGAGTGGCCCATACATGGTCACAAAGTGTAAGGACAGCAATGCCTTCCAATTGTCTTCATTGGATGGCAAAGAACTGTAGATTCCAGTCAATGGAATCCATCTAAAGCATTGCTACTAAAGGGAAATTATCCACCTTGTAAATATTAGCTTAAGTTTTTATTCCTCCAAGTGCTTGTGCACATTTTTTTGTTGTAGGTTAGTTTTACTTTCCCTAAGTGCTTTAGCACAGCTTGTTATTCCTGGGAATGTGTTTGCAGGCCTTGCTCCATCAAGTGATATTCCATCTTCCTCCTTGCAACATTCTAGTCAGTTGGGGTATTAAATAGAGAATCAAGTGACTTCATGCCCAATGGATTGCTTCTAGGAAACTGGTAACTTCATCCAACAAGCAGATGACCCCTTTGAGTCGCCAAAATTGTTACCCAAAATGTGCCCCCTGCTCATTTTGTGGCTAACCCCTTTCATCTTTCCTTCTCTTGTGCCTCAGACATAAAAATTTGCTTTTTAGGCACTCAAAATATTCTAGAAATGGCACCATTGGATAGAGCTCTTTCTCATCTTTCCAGAAAGGTAAATTTTTCCTCCTAACTCCACATATTTTTCAAGTTATGGATCGGTGGAGTTTTGGTGGGAAATTTTCCCCTAGAAGGCCTGCAGCAAATCTGGGCGTGCCACGTGTCCAAGAAGTGGCGGGGGTCGGAGGAGAACTTGGTTTTTTTCCAAGTGTTTTGGTGTAGGTTTCAAAAGGGAAAAATTTCCCGTGGGACCCGCCGACGAATCAAGAGTTACCACGTGTCTAGGGGCGAAAATTGGAAAATTTGGCTAGGTGTTTATGTAGGGAAAAATTTGGAGAGATGGCCCTGCGGCCAATTAAAACAAGACACGTGTCCTAAGGGACCGTAAAAGTGGGGCACGGAGGGGAGTTAGAAAATTTGGCAAAATGTTTTGCCAAAAAATCCAAAATTAAATTGTAATCCACCTACCCGCCGATGAACCAAAACATGACACATGTTACTAGGAGCCGGAGTTTCAGAGGGCGGAGGAAAAGTTGAAATTTTGGCAAAGTGTTTTGCCGAAAATCCAAAAGGTGAAGTTTAACTCACTGCCCCCACCAACGAATAAGAACTTGCCATGTGTCCCAGCCAGGTGAAGTGTGGAGAACTTGGGAAATTTTCCCAATGGGAAAATAATGGAAAATTCAAGAAGAAAGGCCCGCCCCCCTTATTGCGAGCCAAAAAAATCTCGCCACGTGTCTAGTTGGGGCAAAAAATTCAGAGCAAGCCCACATGGGAATTTTGGAGGGTCAAACCCACACCCAATGGGGTTTTGACACGTGTCCAAGTCAAAATATCGAAGCGACCCACAGAAAATTCAGGCGAGACAGGCCCAAGCCAATCACATCACGCCACGTGTCTTCACCTCATCGGCCTGGCGGGGAAATTTTGAAAAAAATTTCCAAAGGCAAAAATGAAGTAAAATGGAGCAGGAAGGGCCCGCAACCAATTAAAACATGCCACGTGGCACTTGAACTAGTGGGGCATGGGGAATTTTTTGAAAATTTTCCAAATGACCAAAAAGGTAAAAAATTCAATTTTTTTGCCCGCCGACCCGATTTGGCCCTGTTTTGCCCTAAATTTTCAAATCACCATATCTTTCGATCTAGAGCTTGGATTTTCACGTTCTTTATATCAATGGAAAGCTAGTGAAATTCTCTATAATATTATATGGTCAATTTTTCATTTTAATGGAGTTTAGAGAGAGAAAATCAAAAAATGCTTATGGTACGTGGTCATGAGTAGAAATGATGTTTCAACCACCGATTTTAATGAAGAATGGCTCGCATTCTCTCCCAGCATGGTCAAAAATGTTAGGGAATGGGTCTGTAAGGATGCCCATGCTGTTTTAATGCATTCTTGGTCAATGGTGGAATGGCTCCCATGTTTTTTCCATTTTTCTCTCTCCTGGGCTCGTCCCTTGCACTGTAAAAGCCAGATTTGGCTCATTTTTCAAAGGTGGAACATTTTTTGGTGTATTACAGGCTTCCCTTTTTCACCTTAGAAGTGATTTTTGGAAATATTAGACCTCTTCCAAAATTGTAACAGGTTTTTTACCTCTTTGATGTTGTAATGTAGGGATTTTGACAGTGGAAATGACAGTGCAGGATCTGCGAATGGGTTTCAGTCCTTTGTTTGTGTTGCTTGCTTCATTTCAGACCTCTGATTACATCTTATCAGCCTGTGCATGATGTTTTATGTTGCATTTTATGAAATGTGTCAATCTGCATAAACAAGAACTGCTCACCACTCCTTTGGTGCATCACCTTATTAGCTTAGTTTCAATTTTTTACACTTTCTATCTCTGTCTCCTTAGAATCTAGAGTAGAATTAGGATTTAAACCTCTGCAATTGTGCAAGTAATAGATCTGATCAGAGGAGTTGAGGAACCAACCTCTAAACTGGAGATTCCTCTCTCACTTTACAAGTCCCACACTTGGAGAGAGGTCTCAATGTTGTGCAATCACACTAGATGCTTAGAATGATCAAATTAGAAGCCTGATCAACATCCAGGGGGTGCTGCTGATTTGCAACAACAAGTACATCATCGGGAAATGATTAAATTGTTCCAGATGAACAATGTAGCGTGTGATGATTTTTTTTTAAAGAAAAACCTCAACATTCATGTAAGAACACAAGTGCATAATTAGGGGCTAAGGTGATAATAATCACCTATAAAAGACCAAGGTGGTGTGGAGAGGTGGAAACATGTGGAATGGAAGAAGCATGAGTGTATGAACCGAACTGAATGTCATATGGAGTTATGGTGGGATGTGTGAAAGTGGGGTGCTGTGGTAATCAATGTGAAGTAGAAGCATGATGTGGTGGATAGTGTGAATGTGATGGATGATGTGGATGCAATGAATGTGATGGTTGCAGTTGGGAATGCGTATGATTAACAGATTGCAATGGATATATCATAGTCAAAGCACCATATGTAGGAGATGAATCAATTGTATTAGAAACTATTTGATGAGGTAGAGGAGATATGGATTGATCATGTGGGTGAGAGACAAAGGAGCTGATTCCTTTATCCTCTAATTTTTTCAATCTATCCTAAAGGGAAAGAAAGTAATTGTCTCTATGGCCATTTATATGATGATAATTACAATAAAGTTGGTCACATTGGCATTGTAATTGATGTTACAAATGATGATGGTTAGAAGGTAAGTGGATTAATAGCTCATTGAGTAATTCACACAACACATCATATGGTTGTGTGTGGTGAGAGAAGTGAAAAGGCTCATGCGACCTAGGTGGTGTGGTAGGAGGACCAGCTTCTCACAGATCTAGAGAAGGAGTATGATTTGGTGGCGAGGTAGGTTAAGGTTGTTTACTTTTATTGGGAGGAAAATATACAGACTATGTAGGATGTTCAACTAGAGGATCTGACAGAGAACTAGATGAGGAAATAACCGTAGAGGTGTGTGGAGAATCTATTATGTTTGTAGAGAGAAGGTCTTGTTTGAAGTCAATAAACTTATATCATAGAAGAAGGAATGACTCACATGCATCATACTATAATCATTTCTTGAGTTGAGGAATGAGGACACGATAGAAAATAAATTTCTTCTCAAGATATATGGGTTAGAAGACAAGCTGATGGATATAAACGTTGAATTATAGAATGTAATCCTTGACAAGTTTGATGGAGCCTCGATGTAGAGTAGGTAACTGGTCATAAGTAACCTTAGGGCCATTTTTTATTATAAACTGATGGAGAAAGGAATCCTCCATGTCAGAAAACGTAGTAATGGATCTAAAGGGGAAATGAGTGTACCATTATAACACCTCATCGGTAAGACTATAACAGAAGGCCTTAAGTAATAATCTATCATTAGAATAGGAGGCCATAGCCCTATGATAATTTAGAAGATGAGCATGATGGTCACCCAAACCTTCAAAACATGTGAAAGCAGGCATGGTGAAATCATGAGGAAATGCAAAATTATGAATCTTAGTAAGGATCAGATTTCCATGTAATGGATTGTTGTCAATGGAGGCATAATAAAACCTACTTTCTAGAGTGAGAGACTAAACCTAATATTGTAAGTGTCATATGACATGCATGAGAGAAAGGATATCCTATGAAGGGATGGTGGAAGATGGAAATAATGTGTTAAGTTGTTTCAATTTTCCATTGTACGTGATCATAGGCATGTCCAAAGGTGATGGAGAAGGGTCTAATGCTAAGGGCACACTAGTAGTAGGTACCGAGGAAGCTACACTATGAGATATAAATGGAATACACATAGAAATGGTTAGAAAAGCATTAGAAACATCTATAATAGGAAAAGTAACTAGGGAGAATACTTATATAGAAGATGTACTAAGAGCCATGGGTGAACTAACAAGAAGAGATGAGATGGTAGGAGAAGAAGAAGTGATAGATGGTGGTGATTCACATGTAGTGCTAGATACAATATTAGAAGAAGATAACAATGGAGTAGGTGAGTCACACTCCATAGTATGGAAAGAAGGAGAATCATGACCATTAGGTGTCTCACCATTATCTGATAGAGAATCAGAAATGAGAATATCAATAAGAACACTATCAATAGGATCATCAACATAATGTGAATGAGTATGAAAAATAGGAGGGGATGTATCATGAGAAGCAATTTCAGAAGAGGTAGAGTCATGAGAGGGAACTGTGTCAGTAGGAAGAGTAGAAGAAGAATCAATATGCTCATGTGAACAAATTTTAATACCAAGTAATCAATAAGAGAATCATATAATGTTTCCTGGGAAAGATCAGAAGGTGGATCACAAGTAACCATATAACATGGAGTACATCGAGTAAAGGCTACTGGATCATAAAAAATGATAATTCCTATAGAAGAATCTTCAAAGAAAGTAGGTACTTGTTGTATTCCATCTTGAAGTTGTTTGATATGGCCGGGTATAGTGACGAGAGAAGTATATAGATATTTAAGCTAAAAAATGATATCCTCCTCATATATAGGGTTAGCACTTATATGAGACATGATGGGTGAAGAATATGAACTAGGCTTAGCCATTAGGGTTTGATTGGATCCTAGGGAAAGATATTATAAAGAGTCAGGTTCAATGAAATGATTAACTAAAATAAGATATTTATTATGTTAATCTAAACTAGTAATATCAATGGAATAACTGATATAAATATAATGCAAATAATAAAAAAAATATTTGATATTTTAAATGAAATCAAATAATGGAAATGAGAGGGGATAGAGTACTAACTTGAAATTATCTTGCCTTGATGTGTGTAAGAATGGATAGGATAGATATTTGCTATCAATCAACTGAAGGATATTTGCGTGAAGATTTCACTTATTCAAACCATTAAGGATGTTCCCATCTATAACAATATGGTTAAATATCTATCCATTAAAAATCTAGGAAGAAAAAGAAAATATCCACCCACTGTCTAGGTTATTAGACAATTGGTGGATATCATGCTTGGAATTTAGTTTTACCCTAGTACATAGATCTAAGAAGTCCCTTGGTTAACGCTACTATTAATGGAACTATGATAAAAATACTTTCATATACTTAAGAGCAATAATTAATCTCATGACCAACCAAATCATGGATGACTTGAAGTTTGAGGGAGTAAGGCCAATAACTATAGTGTTACAAATAGCATATAGATAAACCATGACACCTAAACGCATCCTTAAGGACATTTTTGTGATGGTAGAATCTTGGGAATACCCTTCTAACTTCATTTTCCTTCAACCAAAATCAAGCTTAGGAGGTTATTCTATTATTGGGAAGACCATGGTTGGCCACTGTTGATGCATTCATAGGTTTCATATTTGGCAACATGATTATCTCAAATGGAAATGGTACCAAGAAGCTTATGCTCTATCCTCCTACCCTACCGTTTAATGAATAAGATCAAACAATTTAGGTTAAAGAACCAAAAGTTGATCAGATCTCTATATAACAACTCATGACGCTGAAGAAGTATTGTATAATTGAAGATCAAGGAGAAGATTTCCTCTCCAATGTTTTACATAACTATGAAATAAATGAATAATTTTATGATAGAATACACTACTTAAGCTATCCCTTGAACAAATTTCTACCATATTAAAGCATCATTGATATTCTAGGTAAGAATTACATTCTTCATCAACTTATTCCCCATGAATACATACTAAATTATGTTAGCAAAAATATGTGTTCAATGATGGACCTCTCTAAGTAAGTAGAAACAACACCTGGGAGGCAACTCAATGTAAGCAAAATGATGGATAGAAAACAAGAGAAACTGTTGATTTCTCTTATTCAAAAACATAAAACAACATTTTTTTGGGAAAATGACGATATGTGTGGGATTCATCCTAGGATTTTTACTCATAAAATCTACATCAAATAATATTGTAAACCAATCTGACAACATCAAAGGCAGATGAACTCACTAGTAAGAGAGATTGTAAAGAATAAAATATAGAAGTTACTGTATGTTGGATTCATATAACCCATATCAGATAGTCAATGGGTATCACTTCTTATCATCATGCTAAATAAAAATGGGAAATTGAGGATCTGCGTAGATTACAGGGAGTTGAATTCAACAACAAAGAAAGATCACTTCCCATTTTGTTTTATTAATCAAGTTCTTGTTACTCTAGATTTTAAGAAATAATTATCTTTTCTTGATGGATATAGTGGATATAATCAGATTTAGATTACACCAAAGGACCAAGAAAAAACTACCTTCACATGTCCATAAGGAACATTTGCTTATTCAGTTCTTCCATTTGGCTTGTGTAATACACCTGCTACATTCCAAAGGGAAATCTTGAGTATCTTTTTAGATTTAACAAATGACCACATGGAATTCTATATCGATGACTTTACAGTGCATAAAAGCACTTTTGAATAAGATATGCAAAATATGGATAAGGTCTTGAAAAGATGCAAAGAGAAAAACTTGTCCTTGAGTAATGAAAAGTGCTACTTGATGATGTCTGAAGGTATAGTTATGGGACATTACCTTTCATTAGAGGGAGTTCAAGTTGATCCAAAAAAGGAATTTATTATAATTAATTTGTCAACACTAAGGAAACAAAAGGATGTTAGAAGATTTTAGGCCATGCTGGATATTACAGAAGGTTCATACAAGATTTTAGTGCCACTTTTTACATTGCAAGGAAAGGATGCTGATTTTTTATGGACTGAACACTATGAAGGAGATTTTCAAACCTTGAAACAAATGTTAACTACTGCTCCTATATTGAGAGGACTTGACTGGAAACTTCCTTTTCACATCCAAATATATACATCAAACCATGCTAGTGGATTTTTTCTAGGACAAAAAGATGGAGTTCTGAATTATGCAAGTTATTATGTTAGCAAGAAATTTCAACACGTAGAATTAAATTACACCGTAAAAAAGAAGGAGTTCTTGGTAGCTGTATATGACATCAATAAATTAAGATACTACATCACTTGATATCTAGTGTTTATTCACACTGATCATATTGTAATCAAATATATGATAAAAAAACTAGTAGTAAGTAACATAATCATAAGGTGGCTGCTTACTCTTACAAGAATTCGATGTCACCATAGTTGATAAGCTTCGAAAGGATAATGTGGTAGCTGATTTCCTTTGAAGGATGGAGACCAATAATGAATAGAATGAAGTTGATGATTCCTTTCTAGATGAGCACTTATATTCTATATCTACAAAAACACCTTGGTATGTAGACACAACCAACTACTTGGTCTTAGGTAAAACACCTCCACATAAAATCTACTCTGAGAAAAAATAAATAGTCGAAAAGAGTTTATCTTTTTCTTGGATAGCTAAATTTCTATTTCATAAGGGATAAGATCAAATAATGAGAAGGTGTATAGACGATGAGGAGATTTTCGATGTCCTCAAATCCTACCACAATGAACCTTATGGACGGAATTTTTCTACAAAAACAACAACAAAGAAGGTGTTGAATACTGGTTATTATTAGCCAACAATACATAAGTATGCAACAATATATACCAAGAGATGTGATAAATGTCAAAGAATGGGTAAGCCAACCAAATCTGATGAAATTTCATTACAATCTCAATTGTTCTTGCAACCTTTTGAAAATTGGGGTTTAGATTTTATTGGTCTAATAAACCCTCCATCTCAGCAAAAAGAATAAATCTTGGTATGCAAAAATTACGTAACCAAGTGGACAAAAGTGAAGTCAATGCCAAATTAGAAAAGTGGGAAAGTAGACAAGTTCGTATATGATCACATCTTCACCAAGTATAGAGCTCAAAGGGATATTGTTACAAACTTAGGTACACATTTTAATGTTAATGTAATTTTTGATCTGGTTAAATAATATGAAATAGGTCATAGGATGTCTACACCATATCATCCCTAGTCTAATGGCTAAGAAGAGGATACAAAAAGAGAGATAAAATCCATATTTGTAAAGAAAATTACACTCTATAGGAGAGAATGGGTAGACATGATTCCAAAAGTAGTATGGGCATTCAAGATAACATGGAAGACCACAACTAGCTTTACACTGTTTGAACTCCTATATGACAAGAATGTTTTTTTTTCCAATTTAATTTGAGCACAAAACATTGAGGAATGCACTTGAGTTGGGTATAGATTTATCAGAAACTCAAAGACAAATAATTATCCAACTCAATGAGTTTGATGAATTAAAAATACATGCAATAAATAACACAGAGGTAGTGCAAAAGTAAAGAGTCAAATGGCATGTTTGGTATATTACGATAAAACAATTAGAGAAAGGTGACAGGGCAATGTTGTTTGATTCAAAACACAAGGATCATATAGCAAAGCTTAGAACAAGGTGGATAGACCCCTATGAAATTGAGAAAATATTCCCCAATGGATCTATAAATATCACTACCATAGATCCTGTTAGATTCAAACTATTGGTGAATGGACACATGTTGAGATTGTATAAGAGGCTAGTTGACATAGATTCATTCAAGAAAATATTTAGGGGGGGTCAAAGGAAAATGGAATTAAGGAAATCAAAGCTAACCTTAGAGGTTGAGCCAATTAGCTCACCTTATGATATTTGAGAGGATTGAAGATATTTTAGTGGCCTCGGTGCATCCAACTTGCTAGATATTCAAAGGTCAAATAAACATGTTGGGATCAAAATTTATGGGTGATCAACAAAACTCTGCTAACACATTTATTTTATAGAGTTTTGTTTTGCAAGGTTTTAGGTTAGGTGATTGCAAGAGTGCCTGATATCCATCACAAGGAGAAAGTACAATAAATGAAGGTTCCACTTGTAACAACACGAAGTAAACCCCTCTTTTATATCTTGCATTTGGAAGACCTCATGATTTATTGCATGAAAGGAGATCATGCATGCATGCATGTATGAGTGATGAAAAAATAAT
Organism: Taxus chinensis; assembly: GCA_019776745.2. Classification (NCBI taxonomy): domain Eukaryota; kingdom Viridiplantae; phylum Streptophyta; class Pinopsida; order Cupressales; family Taxaceae; genus Taxus; species Taxus chinensis. The sequence goes on from CM034150.1 coordinate 289,488,927, forward strand.
GATTGGTACCCCCAACTGATTGGAGTCCCCTCTCTGGGAATTATCCACTGCGGTAAGGAGTGCCAAAAATAGTAAACACACATCTGCAACAATTTTCATGCAACCAAGAATCAATTTAAAATAAGCATGAACAACCATCATTACATGCAAACAACGAGATAAGTATACTAATCCTATCACTTTAATAAATTATAATTTGTTTAATTATATTTTATTAACAGTTATGCTAAGTCATCACGTACATGCAACATTTAAATACTATCTCCTTTCAAGATATGATGTGTCCCTCCACATAAGATAATGTTGTCAAATAAATTTGCTTTACATGCTTCACATGGTCACATCAACTAATGTTTGCTCTCCCATAACCGTGTTGCATGTCCTCTTGGTCCCAAAGTTCAAAAATATGAAAGCAACTCAACACAACTAAATTTTTCAACATTGCTTCAAAGCAGAGTTATATTCTTGTATATTGAAACCTAAGCAGGATGCATATCCACCATGGGAGGTGATTTGATAAGGCATGAACCCAATGAGCATTCAAAAATTTTGAGCCATCCTCAAATTATGAAACATTTTGAGGATAATGGTTGGTCAAAATTAATTACTAGGGTTCAGGGTTTTAATGAAGCAATGGTGGAATAATTTTCCAACACATTGAGTAACGGGGAGGAAAAACTGAAGGGACTAGAAGTCAGATTTAATGATGACATTTTGGTGGAAGTAATGGGCATACCAGCCCAAGGATGACCATTCCTAGAAAAGGCCAACCTAGAAGCAACCAAGAGAGAGTTCACAGATGATGATGATGAATTCATCACCGAAAAGAAGGAAGGTATTCTAGATTGAATACAATTCATTTCAAGCTATTGAATACTCTAAAGAACATCAGGAAAGTAAATGCACCTAATTTATTGAATGAAATGTTGAATATAATGAGTAGAGAAGTACAGAAGGTTAGGGATGCATTGTCACACCACTACCTTATAACCTTGGTAGTGAAACATAACCTGTAGAGGGATTATCCTCAGATACAGTGGGTAGATTTTACAAGGGAAAATAATATAGATATTTTTTTGGGAAAGATAGGAAAGAGGAGGAAAAGCACTAAGAGCTCCTCTGAAAACATAATAAATACTACACCATTAAACTCCCAACCTTAAAAACACCTTGCTTATGTAAGTTTTCCATCTATTGAGGAAAATCTTGTACTATCTCTCCTGAAGTAATTTTCATAGCTGAAACCCTCTTAGATTTATCCACTCCTAAAACCTCCACTTCTAAGGGTAAACAAAAGACTTCTCATTCTACTCCTACACCACCTAGGTGCTCCCATAGGCTTAAAACAAAAAGGCCAAAAACATCTAAACCAACACAGTCATAACCCATCCAAACAAGAGAAAATTCCTGTAGTTCTTGAGCAAGCAATATGTGCTAATGTGGAACATGTAAATGTAACACCAGTTAAGACCTACATTTTTATTCAGGAAATTAGAAGGGAACTTGTAAAACCACCTTATAAGGAGATCAAAACATAGACTATGGGACTAAATATTAACTATTTGATGCTTTATTTGAAAATCCATGTTAACAAGCTCAAAGGAAAATGGGAAAAAGAGAAATAAGCCCTTATCTATAAGAATAAGGAAGAACTAAAAGAAAAGAAAAAAGAGACTAAGAGGCTGAAGAAGAAATAGTTCAAGTAACACATGAAATATTTAAATGTAGGCCCCCATCAAATGTTTATGATATCTTCTTAAAAGTAAAAATGTTGCAACATGAACTTACCTGTATTAATTATGACATGTAATATGATATCATCTTAGCTAGGATATTATTTGCTTTATATTAGAATAGTACACATGAAATCCAACTCTTGTCATTTGAGATTTATTTGCACAATTATATCCTTCAATATGATAGGTATTGGATTCTAATTATATACATTGGAGATGTTCAAGTTATATCCCTATTCTCTTATTTTTCAAATGAGTTGGACAGAGAAAGGAAGATGGAAGAGTATAAACATTTGGAGAAGGTCTAACCATTAATTTTCAGGGCCGAGGCCACAAAATTTGAAGAAGTTGTAGAACAATATGATAAGTATATCAAGAAAAAGGTGATTAGGAAGAGATTATTGCAAATGAGGACCATAGGCCACGAAAAATTTAGAGAAATGATCAGGGAACATTGGATTTAGGTAGTACAAGCATGCATAATGAGATGGAATGAGATATCTCCTCAAATACAAAGGAAAGAGATGCACTCTTACCCCAAGATAATTCCATCTTTGAAAAGAGTTGTAACATTTCCATTTTAAGACTTTAGAAACAAGGGAATTTTTTTTTTTGAAACATAATGTTCTCTGTTCTAAATAAAACATCATTTAAAACACACATTCCATGCCAATCAATCTCGTAACAGATAACCATATGCAACTATAATGACTCGGTATACTACCGATCTCTCATTCCATGACTCAGTTACCAACCGATCTTTCATGTTTACTTAAAGTATATAATACTTTATGTCTACTACGTATACTTGGTTCTCCTACCCTATTCTAGGTTCTGATTGATCTATTTAAAAAACCTATCTAAATATTTTTTACCATTATTCATCTGACATCACGTTGCTTTAAACTAGGTGACATAGGACAATGCAACCAACAACTTGCGATACCTTGGCCAAATATTTTCAACATACTGTTCATGTTACTATTCCTATATGTCATACTCATCATTCTGAAATACGTCCTTCACCTCACTCTTCTGTTATCTAGAATGGTCTTTGCTGACTACCGTCAGTCCACTTGCCCAAGGTTCGACCCTAGCCCTAGCTAGCAACATAATTTATTATAGGAAGATGCTCATGATGGCTTAGGGTATATGGGCATACTTGGATGACCTAAGTCATCCAAATGTGCCAAGGTAACCTAAGTTGTAGAAAGATACTATCTATCCCGAACATGCTACTAACTTGACCTAGAGAGAAACTAAGTTCAAGTCCAGATGTGTGTAGATCTAGATGAACAAATATGGAAGGATGTTGCCACATGTCAACTGTAACACTGTATCCTTGAGAAGTCCAGGAAATTCTTGAGGGTACAGTCCTACAGTTGGTGTGTGCCAACATCCGTTAGAATTTATTCATCAAGATGTACATACCCCCTTAGCGGTCATTAATCATAATTAAATTGGATTATGATTCAAATTACAGTAACCATGCCTAACCCTAATTCCAATATTCCTTAAGTTCTTTATCCAACACTAGCATGATTAGATATATAGAACTTCATTAATTCATGTTTGCATTTGTTAAAAGTTATTGTGGCATAACAAGTAGTTATCCCAAAAATAGGAAAGAAAACATCAAATGTTTAATTCTTAATGCAACCTAGTTGTCCAAATCAAGTGTGTCATCCACTTAGATTCAGCTAGTGTTTACTTTATAAATGAAGTATAACGATTAAAGATCATACCACTATTCCTTTTACCTTTCATTCCATGAGAGAGGAAGAGTCTTCCTCTTCATGGTTAGATGTTAGGTTTAACATAACCTTTTTATCGTTTGATACTTATATAGTTTAATTGTATGTCCAAATTATATTTCATTATTAAACTCTAGTTGTGTAATTAGAGAACGATATCCTTGCAATTTAACAAGTTCATTAAGATAAGGGAGATTATACTATCTCTTTAATCCAACTCAATATCTTATAACAATAATATACATAGATATAAAGAATACCGCAAAGATATCACTATTATTTCCATCATACAAGTACAAAAGTATTCACATCACAAATTGTAGTCCAACACAAAACCTTTTAGTTCTTGATGAAAAATATACATTTACAAGATTATGCATTTCAGACATTCTGCATGTCAATCAGAATTAAGATCTTAAAACAAAATCACTTTTCTTTTTCATTACAACTTAAGAATGATTTGAAACTCTTTACATAAGATCCAAAATTAAATAATCCAGTGCATCATAAAAGTTTATGTTTTCTTTTTTCACTTACGATGTCTATTTGCAAAAATTGCTAGCATGGGTTAGTTCAATGAACTGAGCATGATAAGCACTAAGCATTAAATTAAAGTGCATTCCATTAATTGTTCCATTAAAACAACTCTGATTTAATGAAACAATTAATATATCATACATATAATCATAAGTAATAACATCTATAAAAGAAGTACAATTAAAGAGTCTGAATTCACTTTTAAGAAAATAATATAGCATATAATTTATTTGATTACATCAATTACTTCTACACAATCAACAGGTCTTGTCATCCAAATGTTTCATAATTCTATAAGAATAAAAATACACATTTATCTTTTCTAAGTAGTAAAAGAAGTTAATTTCAGCCTAGCTCATATTAGAATGCTTCATCATTCCATATAACAAGGACAAATAATCAATACATGTTATTCCCCAAATACTAATCATCAGAAAGACAAATACAAGTATAGAACACGTGAATCTATCTCACTTCAAAGATAACAATATAAGGATTCAACATTAAGGAAAAACATCTAACAAGAATCCCAAATCAATCCAAGAAGAATAGGAAATCAAAACAGTCTAACTGAAAGTCTTACTAAATTCTGCATGTTAGAAGATATAATTTAAGGATCTGAAATTAGACTTTCCACAAATCCAAGCTAGACTCAAACAGAATAACCCTCTTATCCAATCCATCCAAGAAGGGTTCATAATAAGACAATGTTAAAAAAGAGATGACTTTCCAATATCAATCCAAATGGTGCGTGACTCAATCAAGCAAAACAGACAATCTAAGTATGTTAATATTTTCTTTCCACATACCAATTCAGCTAATCTCTTTTCACATCATTACAACCAATGACTTATACAAAGTAGACCAAACATTCCACAAGAAATTTCCTTCTCAGAAGGGAATACAACATATAGAAGCTTAGTCAAATGAACTTATCTAAACAATAGAAAAAGGATCCCAAATAGAAAAGGACCCAATCCATAATTCATTTCATTTATACTATGAAATGAATTCTCATTTATATTCCAAACTTAGAATTCCTTAACTAGTTCCCAAAAGAGAACATAGAACCAAACACACAGTTAAAGAAAGCACACTTCAAAATTTCCATAACAAATCTTACAAACTATTTTACCTATTCCATTCATCAAACACAAGTTCAAATTCAGTTCATAGAACGAAGTACATAGTATAGTCCCTAAAACAATATACTGGCCCCAAGAGATCCTATTCATTTCTCTTTTTAAATCCCAGAGATTCGTTCAATGAGTCCAACAAGGAATAGAAATCCAAAAACCATGTAAGATATACAAGGGTCAATACAACTCACGAACTCAAAAGACTGAAATCCCATTATAAGGCTTCAACAGCTTAGTGCCAAGGAGTAAGTAGTTCATGATCCCAATTAAGAACAATAATACAAAGCATTCTGAACAGTGATACTGTATCCTTTTATACAAAACTTAGTATATTAGGTTTAGATTCAACTTTCCAATAAAACCCAAGAAGTCAAACAAAAATATTGGAAGAGAGTAAGAAACCCCAACGACGTTTAAGTTAAGAGATGTTCCAATCTCACTTCCAACTCGAAGGAAACAAAATCACCACAAGACCCTCAAGTTCCATCTAACTAGCTTGTGACAGGAAGGTATTCATTTCAACATTGTTCAAAAGAAGGAAAATGCATACTGTATTCCCACAAATCTCTTAAACTATTAACGACCATTCCAATGAACTCTTATATCAAACCCAAACCCACAACAAGGTACCATTACAGTCAAATAATCCTTCAAACAAAACAGTCATGATTTCATGAGATGCGTGATTCCTCAGAATAGAAAATGAAAAGATATACTTCGTATTCACATGCCCTATCAAGTTCAAAGAAGGTTATACAGTCTAAAAGACATAAGTACTAAAACCATTCACACTCAAGAAGCTACACAAAGGAGATCACAAGGAGATTACTAGTTCAAATTCAACCGAAACTAGTCTCTCAATCCCTTATCAAGCAGAAAGTTCATAAATGAGTTCAAAGCCTTTTCAAATCCATGAACATGAGTAAAACTCTAGCTCAAAGCATAAGTACAGAACAAAACTCAACAACTCAACTACAAGTTCAGCATTCGCAAGAACTAAAAATGAGTACAATGTCGAATACAAAGATTCAACCAAAATTTTAGAACTACACCAAGTTCCATCTCAGCTCAGAACAAACACGAAGTTCCAAAACAAGCCCAACCAAACACAAGACTATAATAGAGATTCATAACCATACAAGCAACAAATGCCAGTTTAGAATGAATAAGAAGCTCTACTACAAATTCAATGAAACACAGGCTCTAAATAATAGTTCGGAATGAAACATAAGGCAACGAATGCCAATTCTATCAACACTAGCCTTGAATACAAGTTACAGAGCTTCAATTACAAGTTCAAATGAATATCACCATTAAACTAACACATAGAAAGTTTCCTAAAAATTATCATTGTCAGTAATGGATTTGCATTCCAAAAACCACAGAGGTTTCCTAAAACATGCAAGTAAATAAAAAGAAAAATAAAACAAACAATTATCTCATGAGAGTAGAGTTGTTTTAATGATTCATTTAGAAGAAAGCAAGAAATATTAATGGTTAGAGCCTATCATTCCTAATAGTGCCTTTGCCAATTCGAAGGAGACTTCCAGTCGAGCTTCCAACCCTTTTTCTTCTCCATGACAGATCAACAACCAATTTTTTTTTCTTCCAATGCCTTTTATACATTCCCTTGATCGAAAATAGACCAGAGAAACCAAAAATAGCCAAGCAGAAGAAGTCAAACTACTGGTCCAAAGAACCAGATAGCTCCATGCAGAGAAAAATCCACGAGGCATGCAAAACCAAACAACCTCCCACAAATCCACCTCCCTTGTTTCCAAGATGGTTTGCACACAAAAACCAAGATCCATTAATGCCATAACTCCCAATTCTCCCATTTCTCTCTCCTTGCCACCGCCTCCCAAAAATGGAAAATGCCATTTCCAAGTTAACATGCAATTCCATTTTTAGTGAAGCCTCCATGTAAGCCTCCACTAGAGTTAACTAACCCTTGCCAAACTTGTAGTACCTCCATGCATTTAAACCCAATCAAATCAAATAAAATCCATTAGAACTGTTGCCATAGTGCCATGCGACCCTAGGTACCATTTACATAGTTTAGGATGGATGTCCCCAAAACTTAGGTTAGTCTAAAAATTAATCACCTTAGGTCTTAAAACATTTCCATAGGTAATACCCACTTTAGGTTAGGTTAAATTTACTTCCATATAGTATTAGGCATTAGATTAATATAGCCTAATATCACCTTAGAAAACTTTCTCTTATTAATTTAGCACTAGAGCTTAGGTTAGGACACCATTCCAAATGAAAATAGAATAAGAAGCTCAGGTTAGATTACAACTCAATTAAGTAGACGTAGCTAGGAAGTAGGTGCTCTTACCTAGTTTAGGATACCATTAGGATAGTCCTTTTGTTTTAGGGTTCTGATCCCCTTCATAGTCTTAAAGTAGAATATTTTTTTACGCCTTTAATGTCCTGCAGATATCAATCCCAAAGACCTAAGCGCAAAATACAACCGAATGAATACACAATCACTCAAGCCCAAATAACTTGTAACATATAAGGTTCATTTTGATATGTCTCTCAACCAATGAATGCCAATTTACCATTCAGTCCATTAAGAGTTTTAAAACATTCCTTGGATCACTAAAATTGATCTAAGGATGAGTCAATACATGAGATAAGTTTGCAACTCTCAAAACCAGATTACATCTTATCATTAAGAAGTGAAAGTGGATTATTGCAAGCCATAACATTTCAGTCCAATGAATCCAAGAGCAGAAATGATTTATCCATAACAAGCATGATTTTCAACAATAAAGGAAACATACCTCATGAAAATCACATGTCAACACTTGTAATACACAAGAGAGATATAACAGTTTGTCCAAGGTGTTACAGACTTCCCTCCTAAAAAGAATCATCGTCTCGATGATTATCTCATTTTGATCACTGAATTAAGGATAATCAATTTATTCACTTTCTTAACATATGTTTGCAACAATATAAGAATTTAAAGTTTCAAAAATCAGCATTCACATAGCTATTTATTAAAAAATAAATAGCCATCTACCCAAAAATGTCTGACTCATTGAAAAATAAAGATAAAATCACAAATCTTTATCAGTCATCATAGTCAATTATGATCAAATAAATATGGAAAAGTAGTTTTCATATCTTCCAGATTTTCCCAGGTTGCACTTTCTTCATTAAACTAGTCCCACTGGACCTTACATTGAATTATTTCATGATTTATTAAATGCAACTGATGAGTTTCCAACACTCGTATGGGTTTAACCATGATTATTCCTGGGTCTTGGAACTGCAAGGAATTCCAATTTAACACATGTGATAAATCTGAAACATATTTCTTAAGCAAAGAAATATGGAAAACATCATGCATTCATGACAAAGTAGGAGGTAATGCTAAACAATAAGCTATAGGGTTGATTACTTCAATTATCTCAAAGGGTCCCACATAACGAGGTGATAACTTGGTAGCCTTGCCAAAAGTTATAGAGATATTTTTTAGTTTAATCCAAAGAAAGACTTTCTCACCAAGTTCAAATTTCCTGTCAACCCACTTAAATCAACATAACTCTTTTGCCTATCTGTTGCTTCTTTCAAGCGCTCACGAATCATTTTAACTTGCTGTTCCATTTCCATAAGGATTTCAGGTCTAATTACCTCTCTATCCTCAATGCTGTCCCAACTAACAAGGGTTCTGCATTTTCTTCCGTATAATGCTTCAAAAGGTGCCATCTTAAGAGAGGCATGATATGTGTTATTATATGTAAAATCAAATAGTGGAAGGTACTCTTCCCACTTATACTACTGATCCATGCAATACATTCGTAACATATCCTCTAAAACTTGATTAACTCTTTCAGTATGTCCATCCATTTCCAGATGATACACAAAACTGAAACTCAAGTTAGTTCCTAGAGCTGCATTAAGCATTTTCCAAAACCTTGATGTCATTCTAGGATCGCTATCTGATATGATTAATTCAGGTACTCCATGTAATCTGAAAATTTCGTATACAAATATTTTAGCCAATACAGGAGAATCATCCTTCAGATTACCAACAATAACATGTGATACCTTTATTAGTTTATCAAAAATTACTAAAATAACATCATGTTTATTTCTTGACATAGGCAACCCTTGTATAAAGTCATGCTTATCACTTGCCACTTTTACCGTGGTATTCTATGAGGATATAATAAACCGACTGGGTGCATATGTTCCGCTTTAACACATTGACATTCAAGACAATGTGTCATAAAATCAATAACCTCCTTTTTCATTCCTTTAAAGAAATATTTTTGTTTTATATCAGCAAGCATCTTTGTAAAACCAAGCTGTCTAGAAAAAGGTGAATTATGAAATTCTGATAACATTTTCTTTCTTAAATCATTTAGCAAAGGTATGTATATTATGTTTTCAAATCTTAAGATTCCTTTGTTATCAAAGTGAAAACATTTATATCTCAAATCATTTGGATTTGCATTAAACGTTGTATTTACTTGCTGAAAGTAAGAATCATACTCCGTAACACTTTTTATTTCATCTTTAAATTGAGTTCTTAGTGTTATAAGAGAAGAAATGTGCTTCCTACAACTTAGAGTGTAAGGCACTCTATTTTCCTTACCCTTGATGTAATTGATGTCAAAATCATATTGAGACAAAAACTCTAACCATCTTCGTTGTTTTGCATTCAGATTTGGCTGAGTGAAAATATACTTCAGCCCAAGATGATTAGTTTTCAATTCAAAAGGTTTACCAAGTAGGTAATTCCTCCAAAATTGTAGTGCATGAACAATGGCAGCAAGCTCTAAATCATGTGGAGCATAATTCAACTCATGTAACTTTAGTTTTCTACTTTCGTAAGCTATGACATGATCATTTTGTAACAAAATACCTCCTAGTATTCACTAGATGCATCAGTTACTACCATAAACTCTCCATTAGGATCTAGTACTGCTAGAATAGGTGCTGAAGTTAACTATTCTTTCAAAGTTCTGAATGTAGTTTCACATTTCTCACTCCAAACAAAATTCTTATCCTTCTTCTATAAAGATGTTATTGGTGCAGCCACCTTAGAAAAATCTTTAAAATTTTTTCTATAGTAAACAACAAGCCCCATGAAGCTTCTAACTTCATGTACATTCTTTGGTGCAGGGTAATTAGTTATAGCTACAATTTTAGAAGGATCTAAAACTATTCCATTCTTATTTATTACATGACCCAAATAGTGCACTTCTGTGTCATAGAAAGAACATTTAGATAACTTACCATATAACCATCTCTTTCTCAAAATTTCCAAAACTATCTTCAAATGCTCATGGTGTTCCTCTATGCTTTTAGAATATATGAGAATGTCATCCAAGAATATGAGCACAAATTTGTCCAAGTATTCTTGAAATATATTATTCATTAAGTTCATAAATGATACAGGTGCATTTGTTAATCCATAAGGTAAAACCATGAACTCATAGCGTCCGTACCTTATTCTAAAAGCTGTTTAATGAATTTCCTCATCCTTAATCCATAATTGATGATATCCAGATCGAGATCTATCGTAGAATATACTGATGCTCCACGCATCTAATCAAATAGATCACCAATCCTAGGGAGTGGGTATCTATTCTTGATTGTTTCTTTGTTTAAAATTCTGTAATCAATGCACAATCTAAGTGTTCCATCTTTCTTTTTCACAAAAAATACTGGTGCTCCCCAAGGTGAAACACTTGGGTCTAATCAAACCTTTAGAAAAAATTTCTTGCAACTGAGCCTTAAGCTCTACTAATTCTATAGTAGTCATTCAATACAGTGCCTTAAAAATAGGATCGGTTCTAGGCTTGATCTCAATTGTGAAATAAAACTCCATTTTGGGTGGAAGACTTGGTAACTCTTTTGGAAACACGTCACTGACGATTCATAACAACGGATATCATTCCATGACATCGCTAATCTCTTAAGTTTTTTCTGTAATATTTACTGCATATAAGGTACAACCTTTATTTTTGGCCTTTTTAAGTTGCATAGATGACAGTTTCCTAACCAAAATCTCATGTTTCACACCCTAAATCTCTACTATTTTCTACAGGTCATCTAAACAACTAATGTGTTTTTCAAAACTGTCCACTTTAGCCTTATGTTCTGCTAACCAATTAACACCTATGGTTACATCATAAGACCCCAAAGGTACAACATAAAGATCAAATTCAGTAGAAAAGTTAGGTAAATCAAGGACAACTCCAAAAAGACACATACTAATTGTATGAACAACATTGTTTCCATAATGTACAGTCCATGTTTTATCGATGTTTCCATCTTTTATTTTTATTTTTGAAGCTAATTTACTAGAAATAAAACATTCAGTAGCCCCGGTGTCAAAAATAATAGTTATAGGCAAACCAAATAACTTACCCAGAACCTCTATGGGTGTGGCCTATTTCTCAACCTGCTTGTCAACTACTGCAGTGTGTATCTTGTGCTACTGATTACAATCATCCTTTTTCAAAGGGAACTAATTTACATAATGATCTTTGTCACAATTATAACAGCCTCCTATAGGTCCCTTTCTAGGCTTGGGTTTATATCCAGCCTTAGAGTTATCATTCTGACCTCCATAGGACTTCTGTCCATTATTATTGTTCTTGACAAAGTTGTTTCGTGCATTGCCAACAAACTTGTTTGTTGCTGCTTTCTTATTAATGTCAGGTGAAAACTTACTTTCCATTTTGAACTTCTTCCATGGTCCTTTCTTAGGTGCATGTGTTGAATATCTTGTTGTTCTATTAATGATCTTTCACTTATCCTATTGAATATATTTCACTTAGATTGTTAAAACTACTTGTTTAACTCTTATTTTTTCTAACATCTTACTATATGATTATAAGTACAAAAGAAAGGGTTAGTGCTGGTAAAAGGGTATTTTAAGTTCATAGATTCAGTATCTGATAAGTTTATAGAGGATATTTATTTGTTCCTTGATGTAATATTCATGAAAATTCACTAAATATTTGAATTCTGTTTATTATTCTCTAGTTGTAGAATTTAGGAGGGATTAACACCCAAGTCAGGGCCCTCTTGTGGTATACTAAACCCTCCATTGTTGATTTGTTTTATCACATGTATGCTTACCTAGGAACTATTTTCTTTATGTATATGCATTATGAATTTATAGCTTTGTCTTACTACTAACATTTAGAAACCATTCATTTCTAGTTATCAGTTTTGTTTACCTTTCAAAATGTTTTGTGACAATTATTTATTTCCAACCTCCTAGATATACTGTAACTATGTATACAACACTAGAAGTGTTTCAAGTTTGCATCCACTGGTTCGATAAATAAATGAATGTGATTTAATGAATGCCATATTAATTGTTGCAAGTTGATTTACACCACCAGAAAGGTTTAGAGAAGTAAATATAATTTACAGGGGAATACAAATGATTTTACAGGGTGAGTAGGATGATTTAGATAATGTTTAAAGTGATAAGTTTTAATATATTAATGTGTGTACACGAGGAGTAGGTGGGTGAAAAAAACCTAGTATCTACAAAAGGTTTCGTGAGGAGGGGTGATAGGGGAATGATAGATGGTGTCACAGAAGTAAAATAGGGAGGGATAAACTATGGATTTATAGACTACACCGTGATATAAAAATTTAATCCATGTATGAAGTGTTGAGGGAATTGCAGGCATAACATGGATCCAAGGAAAACCAAGAGGAATGTTATAATTAAGATTATTGGGCATTACATGACATGAGATGGGTAAAATTCATGGTCCAACAATAACGGGGAAGGTGAAGTTCCTAAGACATGTTTGGGGATGTTTTTAAAGACACAAATAGAAACAAATGAGGGAAACAAGGAGGATTCAGAAAGGCCAATTTGGTGAAGGAGTGCTAGATTAAAAAATATTAATACCGGACCCATTTTTAAGTAAATTTGTCTTAACCCCCACGTTATTGATGCAAACATGAATATAAAGAGGGGGATCATAATCTAAAATAGATTGAGACGAAACTTCTACAGTTGTAAAAGTAATATTTTCTTCCTTAAAAGATAATTCTGTAGTAAATTTATGATACAAATATTCAAGAGAAGTATGCAAATGAATATAAATTTTGGATAGAAAATATTGGATTTTAGTTTGACATTCAGGGTTGGCATGTAAAAAGGTGGGGATGGAGACACTCACGGTGGAAATATCCTAAGGTATCAAATTTGGAAACAAAGAAGAAGTGAAAAATGTTTGAAGGAGGGTATGGGTTCACCAAATTATTTAATAAAAATATAATTAAATCTAATTGTAGAGTAAATAATGTTATAAATGATATACACGTGCTTATATCCATTGAAGACACAAGAAAATGAGAATGTAAATGTAAAACCATAAGTAAGAGAGGGAGATAAGAAGACTCATTTGATTTCTGAGTAGAAAAGAAGTGATCTGGGAAAGTGAATAGCTGAAATAGACTGGGAAGATTATTGTAAATTCTTATTGGAGATTCAAAGAATTAGGATGATGCAAGAAAGAGGCACTCACAAGAGGGCAAGAGCACTCGGGCATTGACAACTAGATCTGAGCATTGGTGACTGTGTAAATGCTCAAAAAGTGATTTCTTCTATGTCGAAAGAGGTGTGCTGTTGGTTCCTATTTTTCACCTATGATTCATTCCTTGATTACCTACCTATAACTTGCAAGAAATAAGTTCAACTACACATACACACAAACTTCATCAAACATAAAATGCAAAAAGTAAAATGGGGATTCAGAATGACCCCGATGGTCACCCGAAGAGTGAAATTACAACCGATCGAAACACTACATCTCATACTCCATGTAGTTCTTATGTATGTGTGTAGAAATGATACCTTAGGATTCCCTCATGCAAGTTACATAGTGATAACGGGCTAGGTCTAGAATGTAGCAATGTTTATAATGTGTGGGATGGATTAGAATAAAATTCTCCTTCCTATGTTGTGTATACAAAAGTGATGTAGCCCTTATCCCTTGTATGAGTGATAGATGGATGCCTTTAATGCTCTTGCGACTTTTGAATGTAAGTTCAGGTGATAGTATGTAATGCTTAGTGCTTGGTCCCTTATTTTGAAAACACAACTAGGTATTTATATAATTTTCTTGTTTGAATTTTTTAATTGACAACTGGAAGGCTGTCCGAAAGTAGTAAAAATTAATTAAGAAGCGAAAGGGGTCCAAAATAATATGAAATATGTAAAGAGGTACATGAGCACCTAGGGGAATAGGAGCACCTCACACTAGTGTCCAAACTGGTTGCTAGTGTCTGAGGCCATAGAAATGTAAAATAGTCAAGTACTAGTAAGGGTCTAAGATGCATAAATTCAATAAAAGTATAGAAGAGCAAGTAAAAGGATAAAGGGAGTTGTAAATTTATGAATCATTTAAATGATAACATTCTTTTAGGACCTATAAATGTACCCTTCATTCAGTGAAATAGAAAAAGTCTTCATGTACTATGCTCATCAACCCCTGTAAAAAGGTTCATATTTTCTAAAATACGGGAGCTCGTACAACTGGTAGACTCCAATCTGCTTTAACAACTTCTGTCCAACATCATCATACACTGGCATGTCCTTTGTTGTGCACTTGTTTTTCTTCGTACTCAACAATGTGTCTAATTCCTTTTTATTATTTGATGTGCGGTGGTTGTAATCACTTATCTTGCACTTACAAACATGAGAATCCCATTCTAGTCCCACTATAACACCTTTTGGGTATTTAATCTCCAAGAAATAACTCTCAGGAGTAATTTCAACCTCTACTTCCACTTTCTTCTTTCCCTTGGCTCCTACGGCAGGTGATTTCTTTAGTGCCATATGTAAATCATAACTTTATATCCTCTGTAGTGTGCAAATGATTTCCTTCTATCTTCTGTAACAAGAAATTCCAAACCCTAGCTCAAATTTGCATGCCCTAGTTGAAATAACATGCCCTATCTCTTTTGCAATGCTCTGCTTCACTCAAACCCTTCACCAATGGGGATGTAAGATTCTCCTGCACATAAATCTATCCCTCCACATCTGGTTTCACAATCTCCACACCTCAACATGATTCACTCAACTCATTTTACACTTAGCTCATTCAAATTTTCATGATTACAATGATAAAAATGAACTTGCATCCCATCCTTATATAGATTTTCAAAAATTTAGTGCATTTATTGCTCCTTCACCTTTAAAAAATCCTCTCATTAATTGACCATTTTCACAATTTCCATGCTGTATATCTTCACGCCTCAGCTATACAATTTTAGTGTGCCTTCCTACCTTCTAGCTACATAATTCTCTTTAGCGTGCTTGCATGTGCCTGAGTACCTCACCACTGTGCCTTCTCCTGGTAGTCTCCATGACTATTGCTTACATCACATTATATTGTTCTTTCATTTATCTCCATCTACGGTCCTTATTTGGAAGCAATCATCCATCTACCAACTCTCCAAACTTGAATAACACCTGTAGCAGTTTGTTCCTCATGTGTACCCATTTTTCAATAACCACCCCATATAAATGGTACATGTAGTCCTGTTGTGTATATTTACCCCCCCGGGTAAATATAGATACACAAAAGGAAGCATGTTGGAGGGGTTAGAAAACCCGACACAAAAGAAATTCATGTTTTAGGTTTCGGGAAACATGAGACATGAAGCATGCAGATCGCAAAGGATGTCTCGATGCTTGAGAGTTCCGCAAACCCGAAACACTTCCTAGGAAAATCGGGTCTTGGAGTTGGGAAAACATGTCGGGAAAGCATGGGGCGAAAACATGTCAAGCCACCTTCCAAACCCGATGCACATGCAAGTCCGATTTCTAAACCCGAAACAAAGGAAATCTTGGAAATACTGGCAGAAGCGGGTTTCAGGAAAACACAAGCATCAAACACATGTTGAGGCATCCTCCAAACCCGATGCAAATGCAGAGGAGAACCCTGAACCTGACAGGCAGAAGACCCTGACGCGGGAAATATTCAGATCGCCATAACTTTTCACAGGGAGCTCGGATTCACACAAGGTTGGACTTTTTAGAAAGCTCTTGGCATCCTCTACCTAACTACGACTGGATATCTTTATTTTGGTAAGAATAAGTTCTTAAAATGCAAAAATATAGTTCTCCATATTTTGAGTTGTTGGGGATCTCACCTACCGCCATGAGGGGATGAGTTAGGTGCAGTCTTGGAGGTGGTTGGGGCAGAATTCGAACCATTATCTTCTCCCTCATTTTTCCTCATATAAATGGTGAGGAGAGGCTCTTAAAAAGGGTTGGAAAACTTTGTTTTGCATCCCCCCTTTCTTACTTGCTTGCAAGAGAATTTGTGGAGCTTTCAAACCTCCCATACGGGTTGTAATGCCAGTCTTTTCTGCCTCTTGGCCACGAAAATGTACTGTATCGACTCTTGAGCAATAATATAAATGTTTGTGATTGATTCTCAACTCTCTCATGTATTCATTGTTGTCATTTTGATCTCTTATTGCAGTTTGGTTACCTGTGCATGGTGTTTGTATTGCATCTCTGTGGTCTATGTTAAATTTGCAAAACGAGTGTCTAACATTCCTCGGTGCATCACCTTTGTAATTTAGGTTTTATTCTATGCATTTTCTTACCCTATCTCCTTGGCAAGTTAGATTAGGTTTTAGTAAACCCTCTGCATTTTATTTGTGCATCTGAACAGAGGAATAGGAACCGGCCTTCATCCGAAGAGATTTTCCGATTTCGCAAGGTCCCACACTTGGGAAAAGCTCCATGTTGTGTAATCACACTGAGGGTCTCAACCCATCGTGTTGCAGACATTCAGGGGTGCTACAATTCGACACCAACAAGTCCTTTGCGCATAAAAATACTGTAAATTATAATTAGCTTCTAGCGCGCAAACTTGCTTATTTCACAAAACTCCAACTAAATTGACAAAGTATAGCGACAAAGAAGGAAATAAATTAAAGGAATACATAATTGAAAACCTAATCTAAATGACAACACTGCCTTATTACAAACACCAAGAAGACTTATTTATAGTAGGGCTTTAGCCCACTCTCCTTGAAGTAACTGGGTAACCGTATTCCATCAAGGACTTCTAACTGATAAGCTCCTATTTCAAGTATGTAAGTGATAACATATGGTCCTAACAAATGTACTTTGAGTTTTCCTGGATGGCGCAGAAAGTTAGAATCATAAAGAAGCACATCTATCCTATCTCAAGATTTTTTTCCTTAATGTGCATGTTATGCCATGATTTTTTCCTAAAATTTTCTTTCTTTTGACTCCAACATGCTATTTCTGATTGCTTATCCAGCTTAATTGACTATTCAATTCATTCTTCTAATGCTTGTTCACCAGCTAAACCACCAACATGCGCAATACACAAAGAAGGTAACATGAATTCCATAGGAAGAACTGCTTCTGTGCCAAACACCAATTGAAAGGGTGTGGCCTCATTTAATCACTTGTAGGTCATTCTATATGCCCAAAGCATGGAAGAAAATTTATCATCCTAATATTTTCTTCCAATATCACAAATTTTTGTAAATGTCTGGCTCAAAATATTGTTGAAATCCTCAACAGTCCCATTTTCCTGAGGATGATATGGTGTAGTATTATGGTGTGCAATCATGGACTCATATAATAGAATTCTAATTGTCTCATTCAAAAAATGTGTGCCCCTATCACTTTTCAAACTCAACAGGCATCCATACCTTGTAATAGTATTTTCCCATATAAACCTTGCTAATGTAGCTTTTGTATAATCCTTTGTAGGTGCTTCTTCTACCGACCTTGTCAGATAATCTATGCAAGAGATGATATAGCATGATCCAGTCCTACGTGTGGCTGATGAAATAGGTCCCAAAAAATCTATAGCCCATTCTTCAAAAATTTATACAATAGGAATATGTCTTAAAGGAACTTCATCTCATTGTCCTAGTTTTCCAAGGTGCTGAAAGTGATCACAAGCCTTGCAATATGCCTTATAATCCTTATACAAGGTCTCCCACCATAATCTAATGAGTAGAATCTTGCGCACACTAAAATCGCTTGTATAGTACCCACCTGCAATACCACTATGAGCCTCTTCAATGATATCTGTGTGCTCATGTTCCATTACACATTGGTGTAGTACTTCATCTCGTCCTAGCTCGTATAGGTCACTGCTAATCAACCTAAACGGTGCCACGTGAATGGAAAGTTGTTTCTTCTCAAAGGATTTCATTCCTTCTGGCGCCACACCTATATGTAGAAAGATAAAAATGCCCACTAATTCCAATGGTGTGTGTCATAACTTTTATAACTTTACATTAGGCATGGTATCTTCAATTACCTACGCATATTTTCCTGACTGTATTCTAGATAAATGGTCCATCCCATAATTACTTTTCCCCAGTTTTACAACAATTGTAAAATCAAATTCTTGGAATAAGAGTACTGTACATACCCAAAATTGTAAAGTACTGCACCACCGGAACAACGTGAAATGTGCCCCAATGATGATACAAGTCTCCTCAAAAGGTGTTTGGGATCCAAAAAATCTCTCCAAGTATGCGTTATCATCCTGCATGCCCCACTTAGCCCCCACGTGCTTTGTTTTTCCATTTTCCCCTCTTTTCTTTTCCTTTTTCTCTTCAGTTATGAAACCGCCACCCTGCCTGGGCGGTGGTCCCGTAACCACTACCCTGCTCAAGGAAGCGGTCCTTCATGTGTTTTTTAGAATGCTCTTTTAACACAACTCACGTAAATTTCAACGTTTACCAGCTTTTTTTCACCACCTTGGGCTTGCATTAATGATTCTGGTTCCCTGGAATACTGTTTTGCCATTGTTTATAGTTTAAGAGTTCAATTTGGTTTTTACCTTGGGTAAATGCAAATGCTATAAATAGTTGGCTTGTGCTCAAGCAAATGGCCCCTCAAATTTGCCTCTAAATTTTTTATTGCAATAGATTAGTCTTTCATTTTTCTTAGAATTATTAGTTTCATTCATCGCATGCTTAGTTAGTGTTGTCTTGTTGTTAGGAAGCCACATATCTATCTTGTGCAATTGCTGTTATCATTTCATCTAAATCAATTAGAATAGGATAGTTTGTTTTCAATAGGAAGCCATTAAAATTGCAGGTTTTGTTCTTCAAACAAGATAGTTTCAGGTTCTGGACATTTTATGTTGCATGACTCGCAATAAATCCCACTAGGAATTGCATAAGCCAAGCTCTGTACTCTTGCACTATCTCTCTCCTACTCGCATTGAATTCAGTCTGTATCCTAAGCTGCATTTATCCCAATATCTACTTTTTTTGATGCTATCATTACATGATTTTTTGGATCCACATGAGCACGAAGGAGTGAGGAGATCACACTGAGGGGATGAAGCCACACACACCATTGGATTTACCACTATTCTGTAGAATCCAGGTTCTAGCTTTCAAAGTTCTAATTAGGAGTATATCAAATAGAGTAGCCAATCACTTTATTTCAGTCAATTTTACTTTCGATATTGCCAGGGAAGTTGTGGGGATTGATATTTTTTGAGAGACTATGATTCATTCCTCACTTCCGAGGTAGGATCGAGAGTCTTTCAAATAGATTAGATCAGTTATTTCATTGTTTAGAATAGATTTACAACTGCATAGGCAAGTAGCTATACTCAGTTGCTTTGTTTGTTTTAATTTTGCCAATAGATTAATTGTCAATTTCTAGATATATTAAAATAGTTTATCCTTCAAATTCATTCATATAAATTCATCAGAAAAATATAAAAATAGAGAAGTCATATATGCTATAGATACACTTTACATAGTTAATTTCACTTTGCTGCATTTGGATTTATGTTGTTACTTTTGTATGACAATCACGGGACCTAGAGAGCCCAAAGAATACGTATTCGAGCCAATTGTGCCCCAACCCAATATCGTCATAGTAATAACTGATATAGATCAAAATATTAGGATCTAAATCTTCCGAACAATGGAAAACTTATAACAGATCAGCCTCCAGTTAAGCGGGTTAAACATAGAAGACGACCAAGCACACACGTTTTGGTCAAATCAACCAAACTATAGATTACCCTAGATATATATTTGCATGACTGTGGAAGGGTTTGAAAGAGAGAAAACAGTCAGTTGTGATCCTTTGGTACCACCGCCAGACGCAGGAGACACTCTCACAGACATAGATACCAACTTAAGAATTCAGGGTGCACGAACGCATGTGAGATACTTTGAAAAGATCACACAACTGTTAATTCTGAATATAGAGGCTGAGAAAGCATATGACTATTGGATACTAGGGATCAGGGACTGAATCCACACATGACCATAGCAGGACCACAAAAAACACAAATCTATGGTTGTGATCCACAAATCCCACAACCCAACGAGTCCATAGGTGAATCAGACATAGATGCTGGCCTACGTACATTAGTATTCAGATCTACCCCATTTCCACCTATCATCATCAAATAGTTATCCTTGTTAGACATAGCAGCTAACGAAGCTAAGGAGTTCTAGACTAGACTAGAGAATCTCCCATAGAGTCATTTATATTTACCATCCACCCTATGACCTTATATGGAGACATACACGAAACTATCCTAGGTCATTTTCCATGTATTCCACAACCCTTAGAACGAATCACGATAGAGCTCGATATTGATTGGAGCCTTTGAGCATTCATCCTTGCTGATCGATCTATCACACCAGTTTAGGTTAGGAGGGCCTTCTCTACCTTAGATTTGTAATTTCCACTAGTGCACGTCAAAGACATCAGATTATCTAACTAGTTTGTCCGCATCCCACGCATATTCAATCCCCACCAGCTATCTCAGAATGTCCTCGGGGGGTCAGGTGCGAGGAAAAGTTACTTGTAGATTCCCATGCTCGCTTGTCACTTTTCCATCGTACAAAATTGGTGAACCCGACATGAAACTTCCTATTTTCTGGTTTGGAGTTATATTTCTACTTGCTCTTTCAAAGTAACATTTATTTCATCTTATCTACCTCATTAGCTTTCACTATCACCTTCGTTCCTTCCCATTATTCTGCGGGTATTCATATACCCCCCAAATATGTCAGGATTTTATGCATATGGTAGGCCTCTCTTAGGACTTGATGCATACTATGCTCAACTGAATAGACAATCATCACCCTCACTCTCAGTATGGGGTGACAACTACTCAACTAACCAGTTGTCAACACAAACTCCAAGGGTCAGATATATCTCATCTTTCCAAACAGAGGAGTTGGATCAGCTTGCTCAAACACAACAAACAGAGCCTTCAGGCTCGAACAATATGACGTTCACGGGAGAATCTGGTTCATCTCCTCAGATACTACTTAGACCATAAATTAGCAGACAATCAGACCCATACCTAGGTTTAGATGACGAACATTCAGTACGTTATGTCAAGAATGGACAATGCTCTCAGAGTATGTACCCACCTATAGGGAATTTACAAACACAACCTGAGGTCTCTTTTCAAGGAAATACCTTCATGCCACTGCATACAGAAAATGCCCTTGGGGAAACTTGGTAGGGCAGTGATCAATTCATAGTAGGATATCACATGCCTATACAACACCATGATATACAACAAACGCCACTAAGGAAAAATACCGTGACTTCACCAAATGAAGTCATTTCAACGTTAGTAGAAAAAGTGGGGGGGTTAGAACTTGCTCAGGAAAATCACCATTCTCAACTCATGCAGGCAGGAAATTCTAATCCTAGCCAAATAGACCTACTCACAAAAATAGGCACGTTAGGTATGACTCCTCAGCATTCACAACAAACCCCAACAAGAACCGCCATTTCTAAAACCATTATGTTACCTCCCGGTCTAGTACAAAATAATCCATTCTTGGACAATACCCCTTCATACTTAAACATGTACTCCAAATCACCACAAGGGGATATGTTCTCCTCTCCTGGCATGGTTCCTCAAACACAAGGGTTTCCTTATGCCCCCGCCAATGCGTACGCTACACCATATCAACAACCCATTCCACCTCCACTCCCTCAACAGGCACCATCAATGGTCGAAACCTATGCGATAGGGACATATTCAGAATACTTGAAAGAGCCCTTAGATTTCACCATACGAAGCGTCATGCTTCCAAGACCTCTTCCCAATTTACCCAAATACAAAGGTGAGGGAGACCCGAATGCACATATTAAGGCTTACGCTATAGCCATTCAAGAATTACTCCCTTGGGATGGGGTTGTTGCTAAAATATTTCCAACAACCTTGGAAGGCATCGCTCTCGATTGGTATTATAGAATACCTGAGGCTTCCATCCATTCGTTCAAACAACTTGTTTCAGATTTCATCAATGCATTTGACATGAACAAACTATTAAGAACGGGAATTAGGGAATTCTTTCACATCAAGTAGGAACACAATGAATCTGTTGCTTATTTCATGCAAAGGTGGCGTACATTTCTTTATTCTTCAGCCAGTGTTCCAAACATGGACCAAATGGAACTATGTGATTTATTCCTTCATTCTCTCAGCAGAGAAGTGAAGGAAGAAGTCCAAAAGTTCCCACTAAGGACTTACGATGAAGTACTTGAAAGTGCTCTCCGAATAGATCAAGCGGCAATAGATAGCGGTCATAAGATGTATGGAACAAACGAGAGGTTAATCACTGCCAACCAGAATACTACGTCATATTCCACTACCACAAACGTCAATCACGGACCTAAAATCCTTAATAGAAATCACGGAGTGACAACAGATGGAGTAACTCATCAGGCCAAAAGGGTAAATGTTGTGAATACTCCACTACTAAAAAACAACCAATGAAACAACAATTTTACCCCAACAGTCAATACAATGGATTTTAATCATCCACAACAACAACAAAAACAATGGTGAAACCCTACACAGGGTCCAAGCCAAAACTCAATTGGATATCAAAACCAAAGCCAAAACAAGAAACAACAAATGCAGAACTTTAGTCCTAATAGGAAACGGTTTGATCAAAGTTTTAGGCAACAATATACACCAAGCCAACAAACTTGGAATTACAATCCTAACTCGTATTGTGGTTTTCACAAAATCTGAGGCCATGACACTAGAACATGCCATGACTACAATAAATTCATGCAACATTTTCTAGAGGAACAAAGATAAATTTTTACAGATATGTTCTTGGCAGATCCTACGTCACCAGCACCAAATACTTTTATAGGGGTGGTTTCCCCTCAAAATGCACCCCTCAAGATCTTCAATGATCCACTCCCAAATCAAAACAATAACAAGTTAAATCCAAATGGGACAAACAAGGGTGTAATTACAGGAAACAATGATCATGAAGCCTCAACTTCACTGAATCCATTAGCTGCGCCACAATTAGAAAGTCATCCACAACCTAAGATAGTCGATTTAGTGGAGTTAGATGCCTAACTACCCGTAGAAGCTGTAATAAGGACACGAGAGTATTCCTCTCAGCTAAGTCCAAACTACCCACTGGAAACAGATAATATCCAACAAGTATTAATAAAACCCGTGGGTGCTTATGATTTAATTAACGATCTAACAAAAACTTTCTCACACATCTCCTTTTTGGATTTATTGAAGAACTCCCTTGCTCACAGGGCTACTCTTTTAAAAGCATTGGGTTTAGGTAATCTAATTAACATCACTCCACCTCTGGAAACATAGGTAAACCATATAGACTTTGATATCCAACCTCCGAGGCAGCTAGATAGGGACATCGAATTCATATTCAAAATAAAAAAATGCCAACAAACACTGAGATTGCACGCCAAGTTGACCTAGCCTTACACTTGCAAGTGTGGGTTTATAACAATTATGTAAAATGAGTGATGGTTGATGATGGGGCAGTAGTTAACATAGTCCCTTTTTCTTTCCTTCAAAAGCTAGGGTATGGAGAAACGAATTGTTCCACGACGTGAAATACACTAAGAGGCTATGATAGCCTTAAAGCCACCTTGATTGGAACTATAATACTACCAGTCACCTTAGGACCCAAAAAAATCCTGACTGAATTTTATATTATAGATCGGGAAACTAACTATAATATGATCCTTGACCGACCATGGATACACCGTATGAAGGCAATCCCTTCTACGTTATTTCAAGAAGTAAGGTTTTTACACTTAGGAAGGATATTCATAGCCAAAGGTGATCCAAAATCATTTGATATACACTTGGTTGACTTACAGAGAAGACCAGGCGCTCACTCAGAGTTTGAACTCCCAAAAAACCAACTTAATAAACCCACTGACGCAAAACCAGAGGAAAAGTTGGTACCTATGACATATCTTGAAACCATGAGGCTAGCCAAGATAATCCCAACCCTCAAAGATGAGGTTAAAATTGTAGAAACAATATGATTAGAAAATACTACAAAACTTGTTGAATTACTAGAAAAGGATCTACCAATGTTCCTACCATTTGATTATGTAGGCATGGGATACACCCTAGGTGTTGGTTCTCTTCCAGCAGTAGATCTCTGTATGGTAGAGGTAGAGAATGTTAACACAACAAATATCCCAACACCCATATTCCCAGCTAAGTATTGGAATATCCATTTCAATGAAGCTAGATGTAGTTATGGAGCTGGGGCATGAGTAATCCTTACTTCTCCCAATGGAAAAGTCCTACCATTTTCCTTTAAACTAAAATTTGAATGCACAAAAAATGTCGCTGAGTACGAAGCCCTCCTCCTTGGCCTCATCTTAGCCAAGAGAATCGGTGTTGATAACATCAAATTTTTAGGAGACTCGCAATTGGTAGCAAACCAAGTTTCTGAGATGTATGAAACTAGAGCCGAGCACTTACAACTCTACAAAACAACTGTACTGAATTTAAGCAAGGAGTTTGACTTCATATCAATTGAAGCAATCTCGTAAGAACAAAATCTTCTCGCCAATTCAATAACAACCTCAGCATCACACTTTACTCCAAATAGTAAGTTAGAGGTCACCTGTTTCATGGTATCCCTATGTACTGAACCATTGGTAAAAGCAATGTCAAACCCTCTTTTGACGAGAAGAGATGAGAACGAATCTACTATCCTAAACCGCATTGATAGTAATACAATCACTCTTGATTACTTAAATGCCTATGTGGTGTTACATCTCACCCATTATGTAATAGATTTGTCTTTAATCCCACATTCATCTTCTTACTTCAGGAATCCCATGACAAAACTTCCCCTAAAAAAGGAACTCAGCATATACACAGTCGAGAATAGAGATGATCTGGAACTACCTCTAACCCCGCCTGAGTTTGAAGAAGGTAATGCTTCTTTAATCGAAGAAACAATTGATATTAACATCGGAACGGAAGATGAACCAAGGATATTGAAGTTAGGATCCTCGTTAACTCCATCAGAAGTAGAAATACACACTTGGATCCTCAAGGAACATCAGAAGGATTTTGCATTTAATTATAAAGAAATGACAGGGGTTGCACCACACATTACCGTGCATAACCTTGTCACTAAATCAGATGCAAAACCAATTAAACAAAAATTGAGACCAATGAAACCCAAGATAGCCCTCATGGTGAAAGAGGAGGTAATGAAACTCCTCCAAGTAGGATTCATCAAACCAGTCAATTACTCTCAGTGGGTATCTAACATCATTCTGGTTCTCAAAAGAAATGGAAAGATACGCATCTGTGTAGACTTCTGAGACATTAACAAGGCATGTCCTAAAGACGAATTCCCATTACCATCTATAGATGTCATTGTTGACGCAACAACTGGGTTTGAGAATTTGTCTCTCATGGATGGATTCTCGGGATACAATCAAATCAGAATATCTGAACAAGATCAAGCTAAAACCACATTTACAACTCCTTGGGGAACCTATTGCTATGCTGTTATGCCATTCGGTCTCAAGAACGCTGGCATTATGTACTAGCGGGATATGACGTATGTATTTCATGATCTTATTTATAAAATTGTGGAATCCTACATAGATGACTTGTTGGCCAAGGCCAAGAAGAATTGTGACCATCCGGAAGTACTTCACATCATTCTTTCACGTCTGATAGAATACAGAGTCACGCTAAATCCAGAAAAATGTGTCTTTGGTGTAACATGAGGGAATCTCCTATGTTACATTATATCATCATGCGGGATCAATGTCGACCAAACCAAAATTAAGGCTGTTCTCGAAATGGTCCCACCTTCGGATGAATCTGGAATCAGATCATTTCTCGGAAAGCTTGGTGCAATCCATAGATTCATCCCAGACTTAAGTTTTACCATTCATCCAATCAACAATCTACTCAAGAAAGATTATAGTATTGATTAGACCAAATATTGCAATGAAGCTTTCGACGCAGTCAAGCGTTCCTTGTTATCACCACCTACATTAATGCCACCTAAGCCAAAAAGCCTATTAATTTTTTATTCACGAGCTACCAATGTCTCGCTAGCTTGTATGTTGGCTCAAGAAGACAATGACATGAGAGAACGTGCGATCTATTTCATTAGCCAAACATTTCTCAACTATGAAACACGTTATACACAGGCAGAATGAGAATGCCTTGCCATAGTCTTTGCAACCAAACGCTTAAGACATTACATGCTAAATCAAGAGACAAAGGTCATTGTAAAGACAGAGCATTTACGAACTTTCCTCACGCAAGGGTCCTTGTCTAAAAAGGCTGGACGTTTTATAACCTTAATGGGGGAGTTTGAATTAACATTTGTAAATCAGAAGTCCATTAATGTACAAATCATCATGGATTGGTTAGCTGATAACCCACTAGACGGAGGTAATCTAGTAGATCTGGACTTTCCTGATGAATGCGTATACTACGGCGAAACTAGACCTCCCATCTTTGAGGGTCCTTGGTGTGATGATATTATTAATTATATCATGGATCATACATATCCAGAAGGTGCTACACCACAAAAAAGAAGGTGGTTATGCATCATCGTAGCAAAATATGTCATTATAGAGCAAGTGCTCTATTGAAAAGCATTCGATGGAATGCTTCTAAGATATGTCGACACAGAAGAATCTAAGAAGATTCTCCACGAATCTCATAGTGGGATGTGTGGAGGCCACTTTGGTGGCCATGCCACCACTCGTAAAATACATTGGATGGGCTATTTCTGGCATACTCTAGAACATGACATAGTAGATTTTATACGAAGGTGTCATAAGTGCCAAGAATTCTCCCACGAGATCCACATGCCGGCACAAGCTCTATAACTAATCGCTACTCCATGGAACTTTTCTACGTGGGGCCTCGATTTGATAGGGAAGTTCTCTCCCTCGTCTACAAATGGCCATAATTTAATAATCACAGCCACTGAATATTTTACCAAGTGGGTAGAGGCCATGCCTCTTACTACTGTACCAAGTTTTGTGATCACCAAGTTCATTTTGAACCAAATCATTTGTAGGTATGGTATCCCACAAATCATTATCTCGGATAATGGGACTTCTTTTAAGAATGATGAAGTTCATGAATTGTGTAATAAATTCAAAATAAGCCATCATATGGCCTCCTTGTATTACCCCCAAGCCAATGGATAGGCTGAGGCGAAAAACAAAACACTAAAGGCCATTCTCCTTAAAATGGTGAAAGAAAACAAATGAGATTGGCATTTGAAGTTATATCCGGCCTTATGGGCCCACCGAACCTCAATAAGAAAACCAACAGGAGCCACTCCTTTTTCACTAGTATTCGGGGCAGAAGTAGTTCTCCCGCTTGAGGTTGAAATACCGAGTCTCTGTATCTCATTACAAGGGATTCTAGACAAATATGCTTACAGAGAAGAATGTCTCTCCCAACTAGAAATCCTAGATGAAGCTAGGTTAGATGCTAAATAGTGGCATAGAGTCTATGCTGACCGGATGTGCCGACAGTATAACAAGAAGGTCTATGAATGTGACATATATGAAGGTGATCTAGTTCTAAGGCTAGACAACCGAATCAAAAAAAAAACCAGCGAAGGAAGAAAGTTCCAGCCTAAATGGTTGGGCCCATACCGAGTCATGAAGGACTATGGAAATGGTGCATATCTCTTATGCACACTTGAAGGTGAGGAATTTTTTGAAACAATCAATTCCCTACACCTCAAATGATTCTACGCGTAAACAACTAGTACTACTTGTATAGTTATATCTACATTGCATCTTCATATAGTTAGGATCATTTTTTCCACTTGTTTTGTACAACTTTGTGATTGAGGAATTTAGTCTTAAAAAAAGCAATTCATTACAAACTTCTGATGGTATTGGCATAAATGCTCTAATCATACTTCTTCATTTCCATGATATCATCAAACTATTTTGGAATCATTTCATCAAAAAAAGTTAGATATGACAAAGTCTTAACGGTAACCATACCAAGATTGCATGCTTGTTCTCACTTTTGGTTTCTTCTTAGGATGGGTGTCTTGCCTATGGTCTGTTCCAAAAGCTTCATCATGTCACATCTATCCCATATGAATATCTCTTTGGAAGTAAGAGCATGCTGACATTTTACTCAAACAAACAAGTCAAGTATAAATCAAACAAAAAATTTTAAATTTACACATTTCCTTGCCCCACCAACCTTTGGTGATGAGCTTGCGTCTCTTACTAGTGACGTAGAGTTGGGAAAGGATGGAAATGCCCTTACTTGCCTATGCCTTGCCTAAGGTGATAAACCCATGCTTCTTACTAGTAGCATGGGGCAAGGTGTGGGGGGTCCTCTTGACAAACAAACGTA
This sequence comes from Taxus chinensis, assembly GCA_019776745.2. Classification (NCBI taxonomy): domain Eukaryota; kingdom Viridiplantae; phylum Streptophyta; class Pinopsida; order Cupressales; family Taxaceae; genus Taxus; species Taxus chinensis. The sequence continues at coordinate 289,517,795 of CM034150.1, forward strand.
AAAGGTCATAAACAAACAAATTCAAATCTTGAAGTCTTGAGTCAAAAATAAATGAATCGGATGTCAAAAATTCCAAGAGAATTAAAAATCCTAAGATCCAGATTTTGTTTACCATGTGGCCATCTACGGATCTAAGTCTAGATAAACCACAAAACAAGTTGCATCCTAAAACTATGAAGTCATTTGAGTGGAGTAGGCTTGTAGCATCCTAATTTGGTTCCACCAAAGTTTTTTCTATCTTTCATCACTATCATTTCAACACATTTCGTAACTTGTGCCCTTCCCAGATCTCAGTGATGAGCCCTCACATCTTACTAGTTGTGTGGGGTTAGGAGTGGGGAAAGTCTATCTACTCATCATACCGGCTTGTCTTCACCACTTTGCCAAAACAAATATGAAGTATCCAAAATTGCTTATAGAAATGAAGATTCAAAATCACATTGTATCTACATTATCATATATCAACATCATCAAATAAGAAATGAAAGTAAACATTTGTATCATTTTTTCTCCATTGCATACATTCTAAAAAGCATATAAGCATAACATCATAGTTTACATGAGGAAATGGAAATGGAAGCAAAGCCATAAATGCCAAAAGTCTGATCCAAAAAGAATATATATATATATAAATGATCAAAATTCCTATACAATGCCATCATGCGCTAAGCATGGTCAAAACACTCAAATATCCCAAGATATACAAGAATATCATACAAAAATATAGGAGAGCCAAGTGGCTTCTTAATCCCTATGAGACCCCTCTGAAGGTGCACACCCACGCCTAGGACTCTGGCTACACCGACGCTCTGAGTGCACGGAGGGCTCAGGATCCCGAGGGGCAGCCGCAGTCTCGCCACGAGAATGACTCCTCATCAGGCGCTTGACTGTCCTATACCCCGCTAGCTCCGTATGAAGAGTCAATACCATCCTGGAAACATGCCAGACAGGGGAAAAGACGTCAGTATGTCTTCCAACTGCTGAGGGCTCCCCTGCATCCACAGATAATTCTACACGGGTCCTCTCCATAGGGATCATCAAGGTATCAGTGCATACCCTGCGAATCAGATCTCGCCACTCATCGACGGTCTCTGCAAAAAAAGGAGAAAACAAATTAGAAATAAAACAAGAGATAAAACACAAGTGCAAACAAAAGGAGAGATAGCAACTAAGGCAATCCTAATTAAAAACAAACATTAAAAGGAAGGATGGTAACTTACTTGGATCACCAGGCCTCCAAGACGGATCTCTAGGGTCCGCACCTGCCACAGAGGCCGCCGCTGATTGAGGTGCTCCCCCCATGGCTGGAGTGACATAGCATCCTGCAACGGACTCATCCTCCCCACCATGGCCTTGGGAGAGTGGCTCCTCTGAAACTAGAGTCACCCTCTCTGCACTCCGCTCTGCCCTCTCTGCCTGCATGATATCCTTAGTGTCATGCCACTCAGGATCACTTTCCTCCTCAGTATCCTCCTCTATCTCTTCCCCTGTGAACTCCTCGAACTCAGAGTCTATGTCAATGGGGTCATCGCTGCTGTGGGCAGGACTCGCAAAAATCTGAAGTAAGGGTGCCTAAGGAGCACGGGCTCTCCCTCAGGCACGTACTACTCACCTAGCCGTAATAGGAATGCCAGGGGTAACAACTGTCCAACCTCGGACTCTAAGACCCCCTCTGGCCTCTCAAACTGACCTATATACTGGCACTACTGGGGGAAGCATACCCATGTAAGGTAGTCCAAACTGCTGAGGAACTCAACCAAAGGGGTGTATCTCCACTTGCCCTACTCTATCAATGAGCTGCCCTGTGGTGGAGCAGGAGATCAAAGTAATAGCCTCCTTGCCCCATAAGCCTGCCATGGCCTGATATGGTGTGGCCTCCATGTCATCGGTGGTCAGAGAAGCAACTGGCTGATGAGGTGCTCTGAGCACCAACATGTCTGTCCATTTGGATGCCATCACAGCTCCAGGATCTGTCACCTCTACACCTCTGCCGTAGGGAATGAAGTGCTCATAAACCCAGCTCATAACTAGGGTCGGGTGGCTCAAGGACTACCCCTGTAAATGGACTACCTTGTATAAGTCATGGTAGGTAGTCCCAAGTATATCTGCTCCCCAGGTGCAAATCTGGCCATGACCCTCAATCTGTGCAATGATGGGGGACCAACAGTATAATAGTGTATTTCCCCCTTGTCCCTGATCAATTTCAAGGCAAGGATCCCCATAATAGCCTGTGAATCAAGGGGATGGGCAAGCTAGGAATAGACCGAACTCTGACCCCCTTCTTCGAACTAGTGGAGATGACTGCATCTCCCATGTAAGAGGCCCACTGTGCTATCTGGGCCCGTGAACCTGTTGTCTCAAGAGTAAGACGTCTCCCGATGATCGGGACCTTTAGGATACAGTAAAAATCCTCCAGTGTGATGGTCCACTCACCTCAGACCCCTGGTAATTGAGAAGGTGTTCCGATTAGCATCCCAGTAGGAAAATAAGTCACAAAGTATGTGAATCGATGGTGCAACATGTGGAACCGGCGATATATGTAGTATACTAGCCCTCTGAAGAGTATCCTGCTCATCCTGAGAAAGGGCATCTAGTACTGCTGGGAGCCAGTCAAATTCTCTCTCTCTCGGCTCCAGTGAATGTACTCCTCTCTGACCTTTATACACCCAAAAACACACAAAACAAAGCAAGTTAGCATCCAAGTGACATTAGAAAAATCATGAAAACACATAGAAATGCTAAAAATGCAAAAACAATCTCAAATAAGTGTTCTTTTGACATTCTGTGAAGAACCGCCGCCTTGAGCAGGGTGGTGGTTTCGTAACTGCCACCTTAAAGGTGGCGGTCTTGTAACTACCGCCCTGAACAAGGCGGTGGTCATGTAACCACCACCCTGGGCAGGGCGGCGGTCGTGTCCCGAAAACCCACGTGGGTTTTATATCCTAAAAAGGCCTAAAAAAACCAAAAAGAACCATTTTAACTAAAAACAAAGCCTACCCAGTAGGTGCCCCCCCTAGATGGACCTTTCAAACCTAACATTTTCAAAAAAACCCCCCCACGACAAAGATTTTAGCATTTTAAAAGTTTGGAGGTAAAAATGATAAATTGAGGAAAAATAACCTATGATCTCGCGGGCCGATGATCTACTCGCGGAGGCATGATCGCTATCTCGTCACGAACATTTTGACTCTACTCTCATGAGAAACCGTCACCGTGGGTCCCAGATCTCAGAATCAATCAAATCAACACGTGTAAATGAATAGGAAAATGGGCCCACTTTCATATATATAGCAACCTGACTTGTTTTGAATGCCCTTTTTTGCAGGTTTGGAGCGCCGACGGAGGTAAGTTCTTACCCCCGCACAAATGGTACGTCCTCATTTCCCATTATTTTAGCATTTATTTTCCGATCTATTTTGTCTATCTGCACTTGATTCCTCTTTTCATTTTTGCAGGTGGTTAGAATTACGAGATGGCGTCATCTCGACACACGGACGTATTAGGTATAACTTAAAACTTCCCATTTCGGGACTGCCATACTCGGATCCACCGTTTTACGCCTCTTCATGGCTAAAATGCTTCTCGAGGGGGCAATATGTACGTACCCAAAATTGTAAGGTACTGCACCACCAGAACAATGTGACACGTGCCCCAATGATGATATAGGTCTCCTCGCAAGGTGTTCGGGATCCGGAAAATCTCTCCAAGTATGCGTTATCATCCCACATGCCCCGCTTAGCCCCCGCGTGCTTTGTTTTTCCCTTTTCCCCTCTTTTCTTTTCCTTTTTCTCTTCAGTTACAAAACTGCCGCCTTGCTTGGGCGGCGGTCTTGTGACCACCGCCCTGGACAGGGCGGCGGTCCTTCAGGGCGGTGGTCCTTCACGCATTTTCCAGAATGCTCTTTTAACATGACTCACGTAAATTTCAATGTTTACCAGCTTTTTTTCACCGCCTTGGGCTTGCATTAATGATTCTGGTTCCCTAGAATAGTGTTTTGCCATTGTTTATAGTTTAAGAGTTTAATTTGGTTTTTACCTTGGGTAAATGCAAATGCTATAAATAGTTGGCTTGTGCTCAAGCAAATGGCCCCTCAAATTTGCCTCTGAATTTCTTATTGCAATAGATTAGTCTTTCATTTTTCTTAGAATTCTTAGTTTCATTCATTGCATGCTTAGTTAGTGTTGTCTTGTTGTTAGGAAGCCACATATCCATCTTGTGCAATTGCTGTTATCATTTCATCTAAATCAATTGGAATAGGATAGTTTGTTTTCAATAGGAAGCCATTAAAGTTACAGGTTTTGTTCTTCAAACAGGATAGTTTCAGGTTCTGGACATTTTATGTTGCATGACTCACAATAAATCCCACTAGGAATTACATAAGCCAAGCTCTGTACTCTTGCACTATCTCTCTCCTACTCGCATTGTATTCAGTCTGTATCCTAAGCTGCATTTATCCCAATATCTACTTTTGATGATGCTATCATTACATGATTTTTTGGATCCACGTGAGCACGAAGGAGTGAGGAGATCACACTGAGGGGATGAAGCCACACACACCATCAGATTTTCCACTGTTTTGTAGAATCCAGGTTCTAGCTTTCAAAGTTCTAATTAGGAGTATATCAAATAGAGTAGCCAATCACTTTATTTCAGTCAATTTTACTTTCGATATTGCCAGGGAAGTTGTGGGGATTGATAGTTTCTGAGAGACTATGATTCATTCCTCACTTCTGAGGTAGGATCGAGAGTCTTTCAAATAGATTAGATCAGTTATTTCATTGTTTAGAATAGATTTACAACTGCACAGGCAAGTAGCTATACTCGGTTGCTTTGTTTGTTTTAAATTCGCCAATAGATTAATTGTCAATTTCTAGATATATTAAAATAGTTTCTCCTTCAAATTCATTCATATAAATTCATCAAAAAAATATAAAAATAGAGAAGTCATATATGCTATAGATACACTTTACATAGTTAATTTCACTTTGCTGCATTTGGATTTACGTTGTTACTTTTGTATGACAATCACGGGACCTAGAGAGCCCAGAGAATACATATTCGAGCCAATCGTGCCCCAACCCAATCTCGTCACAGCAATAACTGATATAGATCAGAATCTTAGGATCCAAATCTTCCGAACAATAGCAAACTTACAATAGATCAGCCTCCAGTTAAGCGGGTTAAACATAGAAGACGACCAAGTGCACACGTTTTGGTCAAATCAACCAAACTATAGATTACCCTAGATATATATCCGCATGACTGTGGAAGGGTTTGAAAGAGAGAAAACATTCGGTTGTGATCCTTTGGTACCACAGCTAGACGCAGGAGACACTCTCACAGACATAGATACCAGCTTAAGAATTCAGGTTGCATGAACGCCTGTGAGATACTCTGAAAAGATCACACAACTGTTAATTCTTAATATAGAGGCTGAGAAAGCATATGACTATTGGATACTAGGGATTAGGGACTGAATCCACACATGACCATAGTAGGACCACAACAAACATGAATCTATGGTTGTGACCCACAAATCCCATAGCCCAACGAGTCCATAGGTGAATCAGACATAGATGCTGGCCTACATACATTAGTATTCAGATCTACCCCACTTCCACCTATCATCATCAAACAGTTATCCTTGTTAGACATAACAGCTAACAAAGCTAAGGAGTTCTGGACTAGACCAGAGAATCACCCATAGAGTCATTTATATTTACCATCCACCCTATGACCTTATCTGGAGACATACACAAAACTATCCCAGGTCATTTTCCACGTATTCCACAACCCATAGACCGAATCATGCCAGAGCTCGATATTGATTGGAGCCTTTGAGCAGTCATCCTTACTGATCGATCTATCACACCAGTTTAGGTTAGGAGGGCCTTCTTTGCCTTAGATTCACAATTTACACTAGTGCGTGTCGAAGACATCAGATTGCCTAACTAGTTTGTCCACATCCCACGCATATTCAATCCCCACCGGTTGTCTCGGCACAACCTTGGGAGGTCGGGTGCGAGGAAAAGTTACTTGTAGATTCCCACGCTTGCTTGTCACTTTTCCATCGTACAAGTACCCATCTGCATATGTGCCCATATAAAATGGGCTTATTTACCAAAGAATTTAGTGCCATGTGGTCAGTATAGAATACAAATGGTGTTGCTAGAAGGTACTATCTTAATTTAAGTAGCACATATATCATTGACAAAGCTTCGTGCTCTCTAGTTATATAATTATTCTCTACAGGAGTCAAATTTCTACAGGATGATCTATAATACCTTCTCCAGGTTGAGCCAATACCACATTAATGGTTATGCCAAAAGCATCCACATGTACATGAAATGGTTTGTCCCATGAAGGAAATCACAGAATAGGAACTGTAGTAAGTTTTTCCTGTAATGTCTCGAATGCGCGCTACTACGGTTTCCCCTAGTAGAATGTCCCTTTCCCTTTTAATAACTTTTCCAAGGGTATGACAACCTTAGCATACCATTTAATGAATTTTCTACAATACCCAATGTGACCTAAGAATCCACACACCTCACTTTGACTGGTAGGCTCTCCCCGGATGAAAATGAGTGCAACCTTAGCTAGTTTAACTAACAAATCTTCCTTGTAGATGATGTGCCGTAATAATGTGCAAAATGGTGTAGAAAATATAAATTTCTTGATGTTCAAAGAGATGCTTAACTGGAAGCATCTTTCAAAAATTAAGCATAAATTGTCACAATGATCCTTAATAAGTCCATACACCATCTAGTCATCTAAATAAACCTGCAAGAAATTGTGAATAAAATATTTGAACGTTTGGACAACTATGTGTGAAAATACAATAGGTGCATTTTTCAGACCAAAAGGCATCACAGTATAGGAAAAAATTCCCCATTCAATGGTAAAAGTATTTTTTTCTTGATCCTCCTATGTAATCCTAACCTGATGATACCTAGAGAAGCCATTTGTAAATGTATAGATATCGTGCCTTGCAACGCCTTCTAATATTTTCTCTATGAATGACGTAGGAAAAGGGCTAGTAACACATGCAACATTCAGATCCCTATAGTCCACACAAATCCTAACGCATCTATCTTTCTTTATATTGATCACCATTGGGCTAATCCATTGTAAATCATCCAGGGGCTTGATGATTCCAGATTTCAACATTTTGTCAATTTCTTCTTTGACCTTTTTGAGTAAGTTGTGGTTCATTCTATAGGGTCTCTCCTGACTGGGTGTACACCTTCCTTAAGCTTTATCTTAATTTATCCTAATGATTCATGTACGCCTTTGAGTTCATGGTATCCCCTAGGAAATAAGTTCTGATAATCTCGTAGTAACTCAATGATTTTGGCCACTTCAGAGTCAGACCAATAATCCCCAATTATGGCCTCATTAGGCTTAACATCCGATCCAATATTCAATTTATTTTTTTTCATAGGTTCATGATAGACACACGTGGTCTTATCTGCACTGTCCAAAACCTCACGCCTACCTGTTGAACGGTCTACATCTAGATTTTCTACTTCTTCATAATCCACTAAGTAGACCATTTTTCCTTTTCTCTTAAGTAGTGTGGCATCTCTCTCTATTTCTTTAGAAAAATTCACTCCTGAATCATTTCCATCAAATAAATCGTGAATGAGTTCTTCCACCTTGGCACTATCTCCCATAGTTAAGCATTTTATAACCCTTAATGCCTCTTCTACTAGAGGTTTAGTAGAGAAATATTCAAACATTTGGATCATTCATGTAATCAAATCCTACTAATTTCCAGTCTCTTTATGAAATTCTGCATATACATACGAAGCACACGCGTAACCTTGCAAAGTGGAATAAAATTTGTGCACCCAGAGTGAAGGTGGTAAATCTTCCTGCCCCTCTTTCCAGAGTCTCTCACACTACTAAATGTGGTGCTGAATAGGTTGATTACCATGATAAGTGTAGATTTGAGTAGATGCATTACTCCTGGAAAACCGAATAGAAAGATGTATCCTTATTTCATTCTATCCTACAAGATTATCTCTGTGAACCACCCACTAGCGCACTGCTGTCCCATATAGGGTATATGCTAGCATATTCTATCTCTGTAACTGGTCTATCCACTATTCCTTCATGGTGCATAGAAATACCATATGGTCTCCTTCTCTAGTGTATTGAGGTACCGAGTTGTTACCTATTCTTCTGATACAATGAGGTCTATTGTTCTATGCAAATGTTCTTCTTACTTCTTACCCTACCAACTCATAAGTAACATGAGCCCAATTATCACAAGAAATACTTGTGGTATCATTGACTAACTATGCATATTCCCATTGGAGAATCCCTTCCTTAGATGGTTCAAGGACATATGGGTATAGAATGACATGCACATAGATCTAGTTCAAGTCTTCTTCACTTAAATATTCAACATAAGGTGTAGATTTTCCATCTATTAACGGTATAATAACTCTTTCATACTTATTTTCAAAACTGATATATCCCTTGTTGAACCATAGATAAACATTATCTACATAGCACCAAGGGCACCCAAGTATAGGTGGGAAACTATCTTCCTTTGCAATTGCTAAAATCTCAAAATCCCGAATGAACTTGGCTCCCTGTATGGTAATGGATGCATCTTTTAAAACTCCGATGAGATTGGCCTTAGTTCAGTTAGACATGAACAATACATTTGAATATGGCTGCAATGGAGGTATCCCCATATGTACCCATGCATCTAAAGTAAGAACATTGACTTTCGTGTCTGTATCAATCAATATATTACTCAAAAGCCACCCATCCACAATAGGATTCAGAGTGATTTCCTTGTCATAGTCTAAGCTATGGGGGGGGGATATTTTCATGTAGGATTTTCCATCTAGTCTCAATACTTATGTACGAAGTGTTTCCGTTTAGCCAATTCCCTAACAATGGAATGATATTCTATTGGAGCAACATTTTACACACTTCCTTCAAGTCATCAATATCATATCAGATTGTCTTTGCTATTTTATTTTGTTTCATCTTCCGTGATTGCTCCTTTAAATACTATATTTCACCTTGAATATTTTTTAGTACCTCCATGGTTTCCTAATACACCTCCTTCTGATGGACATGATTTGGGTACCATGCATGTAGAACCTCCTCCTTAGTTATGGTAAGATTCTACTGCAATGCTTCTTTAGTGGGCGCTGATTTAGTGTGGGTAGCAGAAAAGAATGAACAACTTCTTCAAATGAGCCAAATCTGGCTTTTTACATTGCATGGGTCGAGCCCAGGGGACAGAAACGTGGGAAAACGTGCCAACCCATTCCTCATTAACTGCATATGCATTAAAATGGCATGGGATACCTTACCAACCCATACCCTGCCATCTTTTCACCGATTTGGAGGAGAATGTAACCCATTATGCATTAATTTGGCCGCTGATATGTCACTTCAAGCCGTGCTAAAGAAGAATGTGACCCATTAGCATTAAAACAGGTTGTTGAAACGTCGCCTCTGGCCATTATCACACATCAGATCCGTTTCTTGATTTTATATCTCCATACCGCACCAAAACTTGAGATTGATCCCAGAATCATGCAGAGAATCTCACAAGCTTTCCGTTGATATAAAGAACGTGCAAATCTGAGCCCTGGATCAAAAGTTATGGAGGTCTGAAGATTTAGGGCACGGAACAGACCAAAACGGATTTTGAAATATTTTCCCGTGCTTCGCCACCTGGATGACACGTGGCACGCATTGATTGGTCATGTGATTCTCTCTCCTCTACCTTTTGGCGGGATTTCTTTTGAAATTTCCTTGTGGGCCCTAGCTGGGACACGTGGCACTATCCCATTGGTTCGGGCTGACCATATCAAAATAGTCCAGTGACTTATTGAACTTTTTCCCTTGATGACTACGTGGGATGCTATGATTGGTCGATGACCTACCGGCAATCTCACAATCTATCGCATCTTTTTGTCCCCGTGTCCCAATCGTCATGTGACATAAAGTTTGCTAATAGTTTCTCTAGATGCTTTTCCATAGCTATAATCTGTGCTTCCAAGAATGTGCTGACCCCATTTTCTATACTTTTGACTACCTCAACACGTAAAGCTACTTCAAGTGCTTCACAAGGATCAATGTATGTCTTATGTGATAGCACCCTTCTAAAAGGTGTAAGCAAACCTCCAAAAAACCATTGTGTATGCCGTTATCAGCTTATTTTGACTTCATAAAATTAATTAAAAATAAAAAATGGAAATGTTGAAATTTTCAAAAGTGTTACTTTGCATGGTTTATCACCCTCATGACGACCATCTCCTAATTGTGATCGTTTCGGTCTTCATTTCGTTATTTTTGGGCGAGAACTCCTCCTGCCAAGATTTAAATTACATTAAAATACATTATAATTTATTAATTAATGGCTCTTTGTTTGATAAAATTAATTTTTAAATAACTTGGGAGTATTTAATTAAATAAATATTAATTGAAAAATTCATTTGACAAATTTTTATTAGATTGCCGGGGAAGTAAGCTTATGATTCCAACTGCCGGGAATGCCATTTTGGCTTCCCGAACCTAGATTTCCCCTTTCCTGGAAATCTTCTTTTAATTTCCCACTTGTAGGATTTTCTCCACCATTGCTAAATCATGGATTGGCTAACAAGAAAGAAATCTCCCAATTTCCCACATGGGGAAATTAAACGGAGACTGCCAGCCCACTTTGCCATTCCCGTTGGAAATTGGCCATTGTTTTCCCCATTTCCCCCTGGCACTTAATTCCACTACCTGGGAAGAAGGGAAGTTGGTTTAGGCTTCATAAAGTCCTTCGTCAAACTCAGTGGAAAGATTTGTACGAAGCTTCTCACTTCTTCTTCTAAGAACATAATATTTTATCACATCCCACAATAATGCGAATGCCATTGTGAAGTAGGAAGATGAGAACATATAATTTACAAAGGATAAAGAGGTGGAACAGTCCAAAAATTGAAAACAACAAAGAAGCTCCCACGCATGGATTAAATTTCATGCATTTTTCTCTAATTTCTGTTTGTTTTTTTGTAGCAGGAAATCTCCATGCACCCACCAGATCTGTCCATGCAGCCTGAAGGAGGAATCCACGGGTGAGGAGAGGGAGAGGACAATCCAAGAACATAAAGATATACGCAATAAAGTTTAAGTCTCCACACATTCATCTTGGCATTCCCATGTATGGGCAAAGAACAACTTTTCAACACAGTTTAACAAGCAAAAGAAATCTCCATGCACTTGTCCATAGTCCCATGCCAATCCAAAGGAGAGTCCATGCCTTGGGGGGAGAAAAAGACAACAAGAAGACAAAAAAAATTTCTTTCCACGCATTGGTAGGGGAAAACAATAGTTCAGAAAATTGAAAGCCAAAAGAATTCATGCCAAGAAGGAGGGTTTCCACGTGCTAAGGAGAGGTGGAGCTATCTAAATTCCATGCACCCATCCAAGAAGATCCCACACATAGCCAAAACCCAGCAGAAGCTGTGCCAAGGAGAGGGAAAACAATTCTCAATGCCCAGCCAGTAGTAGGAAGTACACCACGCCTAGGGGGAGAAAAAAGAAGATAAAATAGTCAAAGTAAATCTCTGAGAACACAGAGAAAGATTTCATGCCCACGCATGAGGAAAGGGAATCATTGACAGTCCAAAGAACTTCTCTCACACAGCCCAAGAGTGAATCCCACATTACAGAATCTAATACAAAGATAACACATTGTGTGAGAAATCTCAATACATTGTCAACAGAAATAGTAAATTTAAAATATTAAAATCAAGCATTTTTTTTTAAATATCATTGTTAATGCCTGATTTGGAACTCGAGCTTAGTCTCGAAATTTTTGTATAGGCATTTTTAAGGAAAATTATAATTCCGGGATTATTATTTATTATTATTGTTTTAATAATAATAATAAAATTAAAAGGAAACATATTTCTCTTACATCGACGGGGTTTCAGAGACTGAGACCTGACCCCACTTGCATTGTTTTACGTGCCTGAGTCATTTTTCAGTGAAATTCATCATGGCCAAAAAGTCTAACAAATATTTAGGGAGATCAAGGAAGCTAGTGGAGAAATCAAACAAATCCGCCCTGAAGTATGAATTTCAAGGAATTATCCCTCCCAGTTCCATTAAGTCAGCATATGACAACATCACTGATATAAATCTAGGTCATATCAATGTGCAACAATTCTGTGAGCGGGTGAAAATTGAAGGCAAAACCATTTTCTCATATAGACTTTACCACATTGGTCTACCCCAAGAAACAACATTTCCTATCTCGGTGTAGTGTCCGTAATTGGTTATTTCTTGCACAGAGCATTATGATCTTGAGAGACAAGGAATTTTTAAAGATAATCGCGAGCCTTTCCTCTTAATCACACCAGAGCACATTGAGGAATTGCTCAGCATACCCGACTTTCCCAAGAATGTGGATATCACTCATTAGTCAGCACAAGAATTCTAGGATGAAGAACCCCTGAGATGGAGTAAGATGGTTAATAAAAACTGGTTAGTAACTAAGATACCTTGAATTGATAGGCTTCCCAAGGAACTGTACCGCATTGAGTTTGTGGAAGAAATTGGGGATATGATTACTCTCCTAAGTCAAGTTTTCAGTCTACCTTCTGCTAGGATTTTCCACCCATGGATGTATCAGTTTATCTGTATCATCCTAGCCAAGAAAGAGTTTGTGGATTATGCCACCATCATCAGTAACAACCTTCACAAACAATTGATAGAAGTTAAGATGAATGGATGCTTCTACATGACTTTGTATCTTACTTATGCGGTAGCAAGAAGAAAACTATTTTTGGGACTTGAAATGAGAGGAGTCATGGGGCTGTCAAACAATGTTTTCCATTATTACCCTCAACTCAGTTTCAAAAATAGTTCTCACCATTTTAGAAGAGTCAACGATGCATTCACCTTCCACGTGATCCAGAACCTGAATCGGAATACTGAGGAAAGGTTTTCTAAAGAAGCCATGAGTGTCATTTCCCAATGGGGAACCTGGTTTATTCAATTTTCATCTTTTTCCTACATTCACGTGAGTGGCTTTACTGGTACCCCGTGGAAACTTCCTAAGCATGTCAGTGATAGATGGGCATTAATGGAGCTGGCATGACAATTATTTCAAGTTCACTTCCTTCTTAGTGACAAACACCATTCAGGAATTCATTTACCAATTCAAATCAGTGGAATACCAATGTCCAAATATTTTTAGTGCACAACTCATGGAAAAAGAGTTCACTCTCATAACCATCCATCCATATGTGAAGAGATCCTAGTTTGATATCAATGGATACATGCAAAATATTTTGGGAGAAAAGTACCAACATAATCCTACCATAGAAGAATTCTAGGCTGCTTATTCAGACAAACATGAGGTAAGAAGAATGGAGTACTCTCGCCTAACACTTACTCAGATTAAGGCCTTCCACATCAAGAGCCCTCCCGATTCATTCATAAATGATGATGAGGATGTCATTGATCCCTCATATGATGCAGTTGCTTTTACCCCATTGCCTCGAATCGAATGGACCAAAAGAGATGAATTTTCTCTTGATATCAAGAATCAAGAAATTATTGAAAGAAGCATATATTGGTATGAAAGAGAACTTGCCAAATTGCAATCAATTCCATATCATGTTTCGAGATCACAAAAATTTCCAACACGAGGGGGCCTCCATTCGACCAAAGTCTCTTCTCGATCAACCTCATTACCATCCAATCATACACAACAAGCAAGAAAGGAGTGGTTGCCAAAATCCACTTTGCCAAGTAACGTGTCACAAGGAGAAAGATCTAAAGATCCTAACCCTGAAGAAGGAAGAGAGCGTGTGTTTGGATTTTCTACCTCGAGTAGAGAATATTCTACCCATATTGTTAATAGTGCTCAGAAGCTAGTAGCAAATGATCCTCAACCATGCTTCAAACAAACATCCACTCAGGTGTAGGTAATTCAAATATCAAACACTATGGAGCATGTAGTTCATGAAGGGATTTCCCAAAATTTCTTGAATAATCAGGAAGTGGATATTGAGGTTGTTTCTCCTCAAATTGAGTTCGTAGGTAGGATTCAAGCAGGATCTCATGATGTCAAGAATAATGATAATATTGATTCAAGTTCCAGGATTTTGTATGCTAAAATAGTGAATGATACTCCTTCCTGGGTTGATTCCAAAGTAAAGAAAAGGAAGAGAGTTGTCAAGCCAATTGACATTGATTTTGATGCCCTTTTCAAACTTTCGAATGATGTCATTCCTAAGAAGCCTAAGGTGCTTTCTCAAATAATGTTGGATAATGATGGAAACAAATTTATAGACCTTGTCATTCCACAAGTGGATAAAGAGTGTGATGCTATGAAACCTGCTGACTATGAGGTTTCCAGACTTGGACTTGGAAGATCTACATTAGCAAGTGACATGGTGATGACTTGAGATTCAATTGATATCGTGCTAAAGAGACTTAAGAAATACAAGTATCAAAACTCTCAGCTTAAGGCCGAAAAGAATTAATTGGTGGAATATGTTCAACATTTGATAAATCCCATATCATCCACCTTCCTAGTAACTGATGCAGTGGCTGCCCCATATGAAGATACTCTAAATTTTTCAAAGGAAATAAACACATTAGGCCATGTCACTACAACTTGGCTTTCAAAGATTCTCGTTTTAGGCCAGGGGATGATCAAGACCACGGTTAAGCTTCATGAAGATGTCAATTTGTATCTTGATCCAATTCTTTCTTTCAAAGAAAATTTTGTTTCTACTATATCAAGTTTGGATGAGATATTGCCCAATTTATAGGAGATGACAAGTATGGAATCTTCAGTTTTAGCTATTGAAGGAATTCTCAAATTCGAACATCAAGGGACATGTCTTCTTTGGTGTCTGCATCTCAAATCAAGAAAAAATGCTTCTTGAGGATTCTATGATCCATTATGAAAGCATGTACAATGAAGAATTCACTTCACTCTACTTGATTCAAGAATTCATGGCTGAGATTCCTTGTAACCTCGTACATGAGCATAATCAAAGGTGTTCATCGAAGCAAGTGGAAGAGTAATTTTCACAATTATTTAAGGACATGTATACTCCTGCCAACAATTTCTCATCAGTTTCAATGGAGCGGTGCATCAAATTAAAGAACTTATTTGAGAACGCTCAATATAAAATTGTTAATTTAAATGATATGCCAAGTAGAATTCTTGAATTGCAGGTATTTTGTGAGGCTATTTTTAGACCAAGTGAACCTCCAGAAGAAGAAAAAATGTTTGAAACTTTCGGAAGGTTTAGATCCTTTCAACTGGAAATAGCGGAAGATCCTAATTTCACCGGTGGTTCAGGGAGTTGATTTTCTTGGTATCTAACGAAGTGGGAGAGTCCATTTCTCATATGCTTGAGATAGGTGGACCCCATTTCAATGGATAAGGAACTGATTATTATTTTATATTTTAAAAGGTGTTGTTATTTGTTTTTGGGAAACTATGGATATTTTAAGTAATTTCTATTTTTGAGTTGTCTTTCATAAAGTTGTTGAAAAAGTCAAAGGTCACTTAAGTGCATTATTTAATGATCATGTAAAACCCTACCTACCTTGTAACCAACTTTTGGGTTATAAAAGCAGGTGAGGGGCTCATTTGTAAAGGGTGACTTTGAGAGAGGAGAAGAAATAATTTTGTGTGCAAGCTTTTTTTCAGGAAGAAACTTTGTGTTCTTTTGTGAAAACATTTTGGAGTTAATGAAATACAAACTTTGTGTCTCATTCATTTTCTCTTGTAACATTTGATGTTCTTATGTTCATTAGATGTTAGGTGTTTGAATCTTGCATGAAAATATTATCTTTGATCTTATTGTCAACGTTGTTAATTAGTTGTTCTAGTTCATAGTGATCAATCTTTGATTATCTACTTGCTCATGTGTGTTCCCTTTTACATGTTCTTATTTAGCTAACTCAAACTCCTTTTTATTTGTGTTGGTTATTCATCTATCCTCTTCATGCAATATTAAGCTCTATATTTACGTAACTCTTGCATGTTCTTTTAGTTCATTCCATTCCACTCCTTTCCTTCATTCCATTCCATCTCCCTCATTCACTTTTCTTTCCATTGATGTTCTAAAACACCCCCCACATACAATTTTGAATGTACATATGTAAATATAGTTTTGGTTTTCAATAAAGGCAGCCTCACCTTCATTGAGGAGGGACTTCATTCCCACACTGTTGCATGTCATTTACATGTGTGCAAATCCATATGCTAACAGTTTTTGGTGACTCCGCTGGGGATTTAGGAATCATTAATCAGTGCTTGGTTAAATCTTTATGACTATCCCGTCTGCACAAGCTCCAGTTCTTTAGCTGAACCTTGTGCCCAATGAAGATTTCCAAGGAGACATTACTACCAACCTTCGAACAGTAGCTTGGGAAAACCGTGAAAGATTCCAACAATTTTTGGCTGTTGATAGAGCCATTGACAGAGAAATCTACATCGAAGACCTTAGAAGGAGAGCACCTGTACTTGTGGCCAGAAGACCTCCTAGAATCATTTTGATCATTGTTCACTGACGTGGTCCTCTTCCACCAAGGTAATAAGTTGTATGACTATTACAGGTAACTATTGGTGTGTGTATTTTCCACATCATTAGGTGAGTCATCTCACTTAGGTGAGATCGTAGGTCCATGTTTCATTTAGGGGTTAGTATGAGATTCCCTTACGCGTCAGTGCATCAGTGCGTCAGTGTGTCATATGCGTCATTAGGAGTTACACTTCTATGTTGGGAATGTAACTCCACCTCTCTATTCGAGTTGTCATGATTCCAGCACTGGGGGTTACTCAACACCTTCTATATGTACACCCCATTTGATCTATGAGATAGAGGAGAGTTTTATGGATTAACTAGATTCTGACCGTGTTTCAAATCTTTGCATGCACAGTCGCTTGATGCTCGCTCCTCCTGAGATCTCTTCATGCTGTCGTTCACACATCCGTTGATGTGCACGTCATCCCTCATGATCCTCACTTGTAGGTTTTAAACCCTATTTCATGGTATCAGAGTAGATCTTGTGGATCCATGCACTCATCGGCATTTTTGTGCATGTTTTCTAGCTTTCAGTGTGTTATTCAGATTTCGTTGCGTGTGTTGTAATGGAAATTCTGACCATTCTCTTCTTGTATTGATTTCAGGAATTTATACCTCTGTTCGGGTTGTTCGTGGTTCGTTTTCAGGTGTTCATGGGTTTTTTCTACCTTGCATGTGGTTTTGAGGTGCCTCAGAGTCTCTGGTTGTATTTTTGAGTTTTTATAGTTTCAAATTTGAGTTTTTCACATGCTGGTTTTACTGAGTCTCAGTGGTGGGCAGTCCTCCTCTTGGCAGCTCACCGCTTACTCTACCACCTGGCTTGATTTGTGGCTCACTCGAAATGAATTGGTAGCGACTCAACATGTTTTCCATTCACTACCTTGGTCTATGTAACCTTTTTTGACTTATCTTCGGCCTTCACTGATCCGGTTGTGAGTTGTTTGCATTGGGGTCTATTACATTGGTCTTCGACTCAACTTTCCATTTGGATTCTTTGCTCAGTCTATTCAAAAAATCTTGGAACAACAACTATGTGGGAACCAAGCTTGGAACACATGAACCTCTTGCTTAGAACTCTCCTGGATGTCCACTCTACAGCTCCAACCCACTTTTTTGGCATTCAAATGACTACTCCCTAAGTACGTGGTTTTATTGGTTTGGCCCTACATTTCCTATAGCGATTCAAGGATTTCCTGGTTGGCATTGGGTTCTTGGATTCTTGCTGGTCACTCTTGGTTATTTCCTTGTCTACGTTTAAAATTAAAACCTGTAACTTGTTCCAACACCACGTCCCTACTTGGCATGAAATTCAAACCTGCTCCAGTCACCTGCACATTGCTCCACGTGGCCTACAGAAGAGAAACAATGACTTGCACTTTTTCCTCCTTGCATTGGATCCTTTTTGGCTTGTTTTTCCTTTGACTGGTCTGATTTGAACAGTTCGTGGTCTATACAACTAGCTCCACATGCATTCCACTCAGGCACAACCGTTTCATCGGCCTTGGATGTTACTCCAACACCTGCAAAGAATTCTGTGTTCAAACTTAGCGGTTACACCTGCGTGGAAGTTGTTTCTAGGTTTTTTTGCTTAGTATTGTCGTTGTTTAGGTTTCTTGGTGACTGCCACACCTCTACCCTTGCACGTGGCAACCTACATCTCTCTCCAGCTCCTCATGTAGCCTTCAAACTCAGCTTAGCATGTTAAACCTCCACGTGGGCTCCAAACAGCTCATAGCCAACCACATGACACCTCAACGTGGGCCCATCCTTCTCCACCTCCTTTTTTTAATGTTTTAAGGTGGTTAAATAAAAAACATTTCAGTGCATGGCATGTAATTAATTTTTAAGGCTTTTTGGCTTGTATTTAATACCCTCCTACGAGTGTCAAAGACGGAGGGTGAGGTCTGGGGTTGGCAGGAGGCTAACCCCCCCTCACAATCAAAACAAAACCCTATTAAATTCCATGCCATTTCCAATGAGTACCCATATGATACCCTTTGCACCCATCTTGTGTACTTTTTTAATGTGTTTGCAGCATCTGGTGTATTTTTCCATCAGTTGCGGGAATCGTTTTAATGCTATAACTTTTGACTCTCTGCTCATTTTTGAGTGCTTCTTTAGTCAAAGTTACAGGATTTTTCACACTTTATGTGATGAAATTGCCAATTTTGTAAATGAACTAATTTTATAAAGTGCCGCATTCTGGGGGGGTTGATTGTACTCTTGGGCCTACACACGCAGACGCATTATCGGTCAAGTTTGATGTCTTTCTTTTGTGCATCTTGCATTTTTTCATCATGGAGAGTGATATTTTCAAACTTGAGCATCGTAGGATCACCTTATAGCCTCTGCCACTTCTCACCGGGAGAGGGAACTATTCAACTTGACGTGCTTCCATGGCGTTACTTCACCCACAAGTGTCTTTTACCCTTCTTGCTTGGGCCAGTTCCTGCACCCGCTGATCATCATCATCTAGAAGACTTCCTTGAAACTTGTGACCATGTCTTTGGTCACATGATGATGCATGTCTCTAGATCTCTCTGGTTTCACGTGGCAGACTCAGATCCACCCCAATGTGTCTGGAGCATTCTTCAGTCCTTCTATGGAGACCCTTCACATACTGTCACCTTTTTTGTTGCTGCTGATTCAGTTGTCTCCTCTTGTTCTTCATGTGATCATAGTTCCACTGATATAGACTCACTTGATTGTACTTCTGATTACGAGGATTATGCACCTAGTTCTAATGTAGAGAGCATTAGAGAGGACTCTTCTCCTCTTTCTCTCACTATTCTAGACAGTGTTGTCACCCCCCACATCTCATCAGATATCGAGTAGTCTCATACTCAGTCTCACACCGTCATTACACCAGCCTCCTTTCCACTTCTAGTGTGCGAGGCCCATTTCACTCCTCTACCTTCATTAGATGACTCATACCTAACTGACATCACTTTTCTGTTCGTTGAGCCCCCCTCATTGGGAGGAGTATCTTCCTGACCTTAGTCATCTTTTCGCAGAGTGCACTTGTGATGCTCTACAGGTCCCTCATCCATCTATAGGTGTTTCAGAGGAGTTCATCATATCTGTTGTTGGGAGTGCCTCTTCCAAGAATCATGTCACTTCCACATTTCCAGAGACCTTCATTGATCCGACCTCAGTTGTGGATCCCTTTTCTAGTGTGGAGGATGTTTTGTTCCCTTCACATCATTTGGACATCCTCTCTATGGGTGTTCCTCTTTTTCACTCTGACAGTTCTATGCACGTGGCATTACCTTCGGTTCCTTGGCACTCACTCGCTAGACCTATATAAAACTTATGTGCACCAGAATTAGAGTTCTTCGTGTTGTTACCTTCAGTTTCCTTTGTGGAGTGGGTAGACTTCCAGCATGTCATTTCTTTCCTTCCTAAGGGTAGGCACACAATTCGTTACGGGTGGATCTATTTCAGTCCAGAGGTAGAGGATATCATGATTGACATTATTTTGGGAGACCTCCTAGAGCTGCAGAGTTTAGATCTGTCCATGGCATCTTCTGCATTCCTCTCATCTCCCTCTTCTTCTCTCTTATTCTTCTTTCTGAGAGATTACCTCTTTGTACATGGGTACCCTTTCAGGCTAGTCTATGGTCGGGACCCATATTTGACATCTTTCTTAGATTAGAGAGTGTGTTGTTCTCTTGTGGTGAATGTTTTTCCCACTGGGTTTTCCTTCACTGCTTGGGATCTTCTTCTTGTACATGGGTACCCCCCTTAGGCTTTGTGCCGAGACCCATTTCTCATTTCTGACTTTTCGCATCATCTTAAGTTACGATGAAGGGGGGTGTTAGTGTGTGTATTTTCCACATCATTAGGTGAGTCATCTCACTTAGGTGAGATCATAGGTCCATGTGTAATTTAGGGGTCATTATGAGATTCCCTTACATGTCAGTGCGTCAGTGCGTCATATGTGTCATTGGGAGTTACACTTCTATTCTGGGAATGTAACTCCCCCTCTCTACTTGAGTTGTCATGATTGTAGCACTGGGGGTTACTCAACACCTCCTATATGTACACCCCATTTGATCTATGAGATAGAGGAGAGTTTTATGGCTTAACCAGGTTCTGCCCATGTTTCAAATCTTTGCATGCACATTCGGTTGATTCTCGCTCCTCTTGAGATCTCTTCATGCTTCCGTTCACACATCAGTTGATGTGCACGTCATCCCTCGTGATCCTCACTTGCAGGTTTTAAACCCTCTTTCAGTAACCCACCTTTCTTGCAACCAAATCTTGTTTTTATAGATATTCAAGAAGAAATATCATCAGATTTGAGGCAAGCTATTTGGGAAAAGCGCATGAGTAACTATCATTTTCATCTCACTGCATCAGTACTAGACAATGAAGAAGAGAAAGCCATGAGATTTGTTAGAGTTATTCAGGTGCAAATAGCTCAAGAAAGAGAGCGAAGAGAAAAGGCTAGAGCTGGTTGAAACACGCTAGTGATCCCTTCACAGTAAAAATTCCAAACTAGAAGGAAAGAGGTTTACATGAGGAGAAAAAGCTAAAGGTCGATTTGACCCCACTTTTGACTTTCAAGGAAAATTTGGTTTCACATTATCTCCTGTAAAGAAGAACACACCTCGTAGATTTGCAAGTCTTGCATCAAGTCCTGAAAGATCAAGCAAGGAAGGAATCACTACCAGTCAAGCACTTATCCTTGCTCATGTTGTTTTACCTTCGCATATTACCTTTTCCCAAAATGGCAGTCAATGTACCATGGGGAAATGCCATAGGCCCATTGCCTTACCTGCTTGACATGAACTCCCATGAGGATCAAGAAAGATTCTTCCCAAGTTCGACAGAGATGGGAAGACGTCACCAAATGACCATATTTCTACCTTTTTCACTGCATGTGCTATTTTTTCGGTAGAATATGAAGATGTTTCTTTTCGTCTCTTCATCAAAACATTTTATGATGTTGCTGCTGATTGGTGTCATCATCTTACCCAATGGGTGTATCAAAAATTAGAATGATATGAAAACTAAGTTTGAAAATTGATTCAAGACGATAGAAGATGAACATTCTCTTCTTACCCAACTCTCTTAGGAAAAGAAATAGCCAAACAGAACCCATGAGGAATTTCGTGGCTAAATTCAACAAAATGGTGATCAAAGTTCCTGTCGGGATTCATCCAAAACTTGATGGACAAAAATGTTTCTTTATTAATGCACAACAAACAGAAGTGTGCTATCAGCTGAGAAGGGCTAGGGTGGCTACTTTGGAACTTGCTCAATCTTTGGCCATAGAAATTGAAGATGACTTAATGATGGCAGGAAAATTAAAAAAATTCACTCGAAGGAAAGATTCAAGAAACCCCCAATGCTTCAGAAACTATACTCACTAAGTTGGCTAATGATGTGCTGGCTTTGAAAAAGCAAGTTGCTCAAAGTAGTAAACATGCTTCTTACAAATACATGCTGAGAAAAGGATACATTCCCAACAAAGCTAGGATTTCAAGTGCTCTAACGAGGCTTACTATTGAAGCAGCTCCCACAACTAACTCAAAATGTGATGTTATTGAAGAAAGCGATGATGAAATTGAAGTCATCAAGGTTGATGAGGAAGATCCAGATTCTGAGACATCTGAACCTGAAGTTGAAGATCCTAATGGTGAAAGTAATAATCATTTTTTTGAGTATCATTCAGAGGAAGAAGATGAATATGAAGAAATTATAGAAGATATAAATAGTCAATCCTTTGCTTTCTTCACGCACTCTCAGAAAAAGGAGTAGGATACCACTAAGGTGGGAGATAAATAGGTTTCCAAGGAAACTCCCAAATCCAAGACAAATGAGGCTCCTAAAGAGTCCAAGGTGACTGAGGTTTCAAAGGTCAAAACTATCTTAAAGAAAGGAGGGTATATGTTAGATCAATCAGTTGGTAAATCAACTGCGAAGAAAGCTTCTTCTTCCACATCAATGTTAACCAAGCCCAAGGCCAAGGTCAAAAGTGTGCCATCATCAAGTTTGAAAGAAATTATATCTGAGACTTCAAGTACGTTTACTTTGCCTAAATTTGATATCATTGATCATATCAATAAAACACAAATTTCCATGTGACAGGCAGAGTACTTGAAGTCCAATAAGGATCAGCTCGAGAAATTGGTCCATTTTATCAAAGGTGACTCTACTGGTCATTCCTCCAAAGGAATTTTGAAAACTCCTAAAGATGGGAAAACTCAAAATATTGTGGTGGCCACTACACCTTTAATATGAAAAGATCGAACCTTTCTTTGTGTCCTTTCTGATCAACGGATGCAAATTAAGTAATTCCATTATAGACTCTGGATCCTCAGATAATGTGATGCCAGTAAAAGTAACACATGCTCTTGGTTTGAATTGTATGAGAACATTCAGATCATGTTAATCCATGGAAACCAAGCAAGTTCCTCTGATCGGGTAGATTAAAGACGCCCAAATGGTTTTAGCCCAATTCCCTCAAAAGTGAGTTAAGGTAACTATTTTAGTTACTAATATTCCCACCTCGTATGGAATGTTGTTGAGCATGAAATTTTGTAGAGATCTAGGTGGATAAATTCAAATGGATTGGTCTCACACCATGATCCCTATCAATGGAGAAATGAAAAAGCTTATGCCAAAAGCTCAGGAAAAGTTCACGGTAACTAAAACTGAAGATCCTCGCGCACAGATCCTTTTCCAAGGTTGAAGTATGGGTAATTATATGATGACTGCAAAAATTCATACCCTTGAGATCACTTGCCAAGATTCCAATGAGATCTAGACTCTTGAGTTCGATGGAAGTTGTTGCTTGATGGGCTCTGGTGCAGGAGTGGTGCTCATATCTCCAAATGGTGAAATATTTCCTTTTTCCTACAAACTCGAATTTTAAAATACTAATAACACTGTAGAGTATGAGGCATTAATCCTTGGCCTTCAAGCTGCAGAGGAGAAAGGGATCACAAATTTAGAAGTCTTTGGGGATGCAGAATTGATCGTGAAACAAGTAAGAAATCAATTCCAAGTAAAGAATGATCGTTTGAGACACTACAAAAATAAAGTGTGGGACACAATAGAAGTCTTCGATGATTTTTCCATAAAATCTATCCCTCATGAAAAGAATGACAAAACAAATTCTCTAGCAGTCTCAGCTTCATTAATGATTCCTCATCTAGAATTTGATCAAGTCAAATACACCATTGAAATGGTTTTTAGGCCGAGTGTTCCTGACAATGGAGAAAATTGGCAAGTATTTAATGATGATCAAAAAATTATTTCCTTTTTGGAAAAGAGAAAATTTTGAACATTTGTACTTTGAAGGAAGTGATTCTACATTTTGCGAATCAACTACCTAACCCATTCAGGAAGGAGTTGAGAAAGAAGATCCTAGTGATGACATCATTCAACTCAAAGGAAATAAAATTCCCAAAGGATTAGTTTCACTTAAAGAAATTTTTGACAAACATGACAGGTTTATCAAAGAGAAAGAGTAGGTAGGACCTTCGAATTCCACTGATTATGAGCAATTTAATATCGGTACCAAGGATAAACCTCGCCTAATCAATATTGGTAAGTGTTGCTCACTTGAGGACCGTAGGAAATTCATAAGCCTCCTTACCAAATATTTTGACATTTTGGCTTATTCATACGAAGACTTGAAGGCTTTCCAACCCAGGGAAATGAAGCATGCCATACCCTTGAAGCCTGGTGTAGTTCCATTCAGTAAAAAGAAAAGACAATATAATCCCAAGATTGCAAGGATAATATTTCATGAAGTTCAAAAGATGCTAGATGCACGAATAGTGTTTCTTATTTGACATTAGACCTGGATAGCTAATATTGTACCGATTCACAAGAAAAATGGGAGAAATTAGGATTTGCATGGATTTTCACAATCTTAATTAGGCTTCCTTAAAGGATAACTACCCACTTCCACTACATGGACCATATTCTGCAAGCAGTAACTAGATCGGAAATGCTATCTATGCTAAATGGTTTCTCTGGCTATAATCAGATTGAAGTGGCTTGAGAAGATCAACATAAAACTATGTTCACTAACCCCTGGGGTACATTTGTGTATAGAAGAATGCCCTTTCGTTTAATCAATGCCGACACAAATTTTCAAAGGGCCATGGATATGGAATTTGTAGATTATAAAGAAAATATGATTGTGATATACCTAGACAACTTGACAGTGTTCTCCAAGGAATGAGGAGATCACCTAAGGGATTTGGAGAAAATATTGCAAAGGTGTAGACTTCATAATATTTCTTTGAAACCAAAAAAGTCCATGTTCAGAGTTACAGAAGGGAAACTTCTAGGTCATATTGTTTCTAAGGAAGGAAATAAGATCGATCGTGAACGCGTTCAAGCTATCAAAAATATTTCCTTGCCTACAAGTAAGCCTGGAGTCCACTCATTCTTCAGGAAGGTGAAATTTTTGAGAAGGTTCGTGCTAGATTTTTCCGAGCTGAGTAAGGAAATCACTGATATGATGAAAGGAAAAGAATCCTTAAAATGGTCAAAGGAAGGTAGAGAGGCATTTGAGCAAATCAAGGGTGCTACTGCAAAAACTCCTACATTGGTATGTCCTGATTTTAAAAAGGATTTTATAATTTATTTCTATGCTTCTCCGCACACAATCTCTGCCATTTTGACTCAGCAAAAACAAGAGGGGATAAAATCTCCTATTGCATTCATGAGCTCTGGATTCAAGAAACATGAACTCAATTACACTCCCCTTGAGAGATATGCGTACGTGGTGGTGAGAGCCCTAAAATACTTTAGGTACTATGTGTTGAATTATCACACCAAAGTCTTAGTTCCAGACACCGTAGTGAAATCAATGCTGACACAACAAGAACTAGGATCTAATAGAGGTAATTAGATCTCCAAGATCCAAGAATATGATTTGGACATCAAGCCTACCATGTTGGTTAGAAGAAGAGGACTCTACCAAATCATTACAGAGAATGAACCACGAGATAACTCTGAAGAAGAACCAATTAAAGGAAATTTACCATTGGTATTTTTTGTCAGTACCACAGATGAATGGTATTCTGATATTGCCTACTTCCTCACATATGGTGAGTGTCCAGAGAAACTAACAACTAAGGAGAAACGAGCTATCAAACTAAGAGCTGTCAGGTACATAATTTGGGATAGCACGTTGTTTAAGAAAGGAATTGATGACATGTTCCTCAGATGTGTTGATAAAGAGCAATAACCTAGATTGTTGGAAGCTTTCCACAATCATGCTTGTGGCAGTCATTTCTCTGGCCAAATAACAGGCCATAAAATTCTGAGAGCACATTATTACTCGCCCACTATTTTTCCGATGCTCAGAAATGGGTGACAAAATTTGGAGCCTGTCAACAATTTGTTGGAAGACCAAACTTGGCAGCTTTGCCTTTGAAGCTAGTTGTCATTGAAGAACCCTTTCAACAATGGGGTTTAGATTTCATCAGGGTTTTGAATCCTAATTCTACTACTGGTCATACTCATGTGCTCACCACCACTAACTACTTTACAAAGTGGGTGGAAGCTATAATGGTGAAACAAACATCTACTGTGGTAATATGTGATTTCATAAAAGAAAATATATTGGTTCGTTATGAAATTCCACACAAGATTGTGATGGACAATGCCTCAAATTTTTCTTCTATAGAGATGATACCACCTATAGTCTGTGAAGTGTTACCACTCCCAAAAGTGAGTCTAAAATTCTATGCACTTGAATTCTATGCAGATGATGCACTTGAAAAGGTACCCCCAAACAACAACGAAGAAACTAACTATAAAACCAAGTGCAAGGGCCAGGTTGCCAAGTAGATTCAGATGCACACCCACAACCTAGGTCATCTCTGCTAGCGCACTTCCACATGAGACCGAGGGGGGTTCCCTGTCATGATTTCCCAAATGGGGGAGTTCCTGATACTTTGGATTTACACCTTCTGTGTGAGCCCCAAATCCTTCATGAGCCATCTCTCTCCTCAATGCCATTCACTCTACAACATCTTGGTGCTTCTTTATCTCCATCTTGTGTGCCTCATTATACTTAAGCCACCTTTCTTCTCTCTTCCTTTCTACTGCTAGGTCTGACATCTTTCACCAAAACTATTCCTTCCCTTGTACATGGTGGGGTTTAGTTATCCATCAGTTTTCTTTCCAAGTTTAGGGTCACCATCAAGATTTTGATCGCCAATGGAATTCCTTACAAGTAAGTTCCCCCGGGATATCATAAAAAATGGAATTCCGTTACCTATGGGAAAGAATAAGTTGAAATTGAGTACTCCATAATATAACTATTCAGAACACCATGAAACCAAGTATCCAAAATGCGTGTTCGAATCAGATCAACATCATAAAAGTCTTGAAATTCTTCCTACATCCAAACAAGTGCATGATACCTCCAATATCTTTTTGACGCATAAGCAACCAACCACTCATACAGTTCTACCAGAAAAATAGTGAAGAAGCTCTCATATAAACTGTCATATAGATTCTTCTCCACCCATGTGCATGTATTAAAATTAGATCTAGTACTGAACCTCTATGTGTATTATTCTTTTAGATCTTGTATCCACTCCTCAACACTTTCTAGGGTCAATAAGTATGTCTTCATCATGAACCATCCTAAAAAAACTAAAAAAGAGGTTCCAGCAATGGAACTAATGATGTAGCCTAGAATTTACTAGAAATAACCAAGGCGTGCTGACACATCACTCATCCTAGACCGAGTGCTTACCTGAAGCGCACAAAGGTTTTAGGCGCCTCTTTAGGGTTTTTTATGTAGGATGTTAGCATGATGAAGATTTAATGCATTCAGATCCATAAATAACATAACATTCTATAGAGCATATTCTAGATTTATATCTAAGGGTAAAAAATTTAAATAATAACCATAATGAATTCAACCATGCAAGAACCAGTTATACTCATGTTTAACACCTTGATTCAGCCAATACACTCCATTATATTAAAAACAATAAATACACAAAAGCTTCTTACAATAAATAGTATCATAAGCTCATGCGCACATCAGATCTGACATCATAACTTCACAATAACTTATATCTAGTCCTCCTATACTACGTAGATCAATACATATTTATAAGGGTGGAGAATTTCCCTTCACAACTTACATAGTTCCCAAAATAGGTCACATGCTGAAAATAGCCATACACCTTTACAATAATAGACACACATGCAAGTGTGCTAATAATAGATCTCTTCTGGTTAATTGGAAGTAATAATTATATTAATAACTTTAACCCATGAAAAGTGCTTAATAGCCTCTCTTCCAATAATATCCCATGCGTTTTGTGCAAGTATTTATCCGGTTTGTGTGCTCTGCACACTATCTCCAAAAATAGACTGTACATATGAAAATAGCTAAGTCCCGAATCTGCCCTTGTATTTTACGGGTGTGTCCTTCCCTATACTTTTGCACATTTGAATATGCTTTACTCCTATGTGTGAATATTTTGTGCACCTTCTCCTTAGTATCATATTCTTGTTTGCTCAACATGCATGTACAATAAATAGGGGTCATACGATCACCATATGCCCCAAATTCATGACATGAACCATCACATAACACATTAATTATATGTATGATGAACATAGTGGCTAACATCACAAGAAGTAAATAGATACGATACAACATGGTGACATAACATGATACGTCACAACACAGTGGTGACATCATTATAAAATCCAATTCACTATGTAGCAATTCTCTCAAACAACACATTAGCACACATACATATCACAGAATAAAAAAACACTCCAACACTTCTCAATCCATAATAACATCCTTTTCACACAATAAGGAGACACATCACATGTGAAATTATCATTGAGTTCATGAAAAAGAGAGTGAATAATCTCATCACAAAACACGTCCCCATCATAAAAAATCCGTACTAAGTGGCATGCACAACATGTGTGTTCATAAGTTCACAAGTACAATGTTGGTCACATCACAACATATATCAAATTACTCTTCCCATATCCTCTAGCACCATGTATAATCATCAAAACTTCAATCTATCCTAGAGGTTTGGGAGCATGAACCTGCACTTTGATACCAAATGTAACGCCAAAAAATTTGACACACAAATACAATAGTAAAAATACCATAATAATTTTTTTTGACTTACATTGATTGATACATGAAAACACAAGGGATCGCTTAGGACAACTTATAACACATGATACACTTTCAAAAACATTATCCCACATAGATACATGAAAAATACATGACGCACATCAAGACCACCTTTCCCCAAATAACAAGGCACAACATACTAATCCAACTACAAAATAACTCCCATATAGGCACCATCCATGACACAACACTTTCCCAATTTACATATTTATTACATTCATATTTCATTATTGAACTTAATTATTTAAAAATCACTTATCATGCAGTCCTTCATTCTTATTTAAAATAGACTACATTATCTTTATTTTACTTAACATTTTACTTGCAATGATTCCATTTAATTTTGTTTGTTTCCCTTATCGCAAAAGAATGATGTACCCTGATTGTTGATAGGATCATATGTAAAAACATGAGGCCACTAGTGTTTGTACTAAGGATTTATTTTCTAAGTTGCATGCTTTTTTGTATTTGCAATCTATCTTAGTTGAAACAAGGGAGGTTCATATGAAACAAGGAAGTTTATTAGTTCAAGAGTAAATATATTACATGTTTATTTCATAGTAGCATTTAATTACTAAGGTTACTCTATTTTGTTTTAATTTATTACTACTAACCATATATTCTAACTACTTCACTTAATTGCTTAGTCATCAAGATAATAAGGAGTATGATTTCACACTCAACCATGTTTAGATTCTTGGGAAATTAAGTATTATATGCATGTTACAAAGATACATTCAATTGTAATTTTATACACCCTATTAAGGTCACAAATTGAGTAATTTAACACCCTTATCTACAACAATAATTGTGAAACTCATGGTGAATTCGATACTTCTTGCCAAGATGAAACCCTTGTTTGAGATGGGTTAAAGGGGTTCACACTCAATATTCTCATGTGTAGGTAACTAAAAAATAGGATCCACTTGAATCATTTACATTCATATTAAAATTATTTCACTTAGTTTGATTTAAATACCTTTTTGAAATTAGTTGTGTAACCCATTTGTTAATAGGAACATTTGTGTGCTCATGAGACTGCTAGTCCTTGTCTTAGAGAATTTGTTTCTAAGAACATGATTACATGGTTTCACATTATATATTCATTACACAATAGGAAAATTGGGATAACAAGAGGGAAAATCTATTCATTTAACAATAAAGTTTCACATTTAAGTTTACACATCATGGATTATGTTTCTCGCAACAAGATGGTTTAAATGTGTTTCAAGAAATATCTAAGCTCTGATTTTCTCCTAGCACATCATATCATGGTTAAATTTTCATAACTAAACATAAATAATTTTTTTGTTAAGCTTCAAAATTAATACTTAGCATTGTATTGTAGAACCAAAACAATAATAGAAATTGGGTATGTAAATCATTCATAACCTCAAATCCTAAAGTTGACTCCTAAAGGCTAGTTAAAAATCTTTACCACCTAAATCCTTTCATTATACACATGTGCTGACCTACAAGGGTTTTGTATTGGATTATTATTTGATTTATCAAGAGATACCAACTTACGGGGTCTAAACACCTTGTAACATGCACATAACCCAATCCTAAGAGGAATCCACACACTCTACAAAGAGTTTAACCATTACTGTTTCTAACGGTCAGGTTCACGATAATATCACTTGATGTACATTCTATGATGATAATATAAAAATTGATTGTTATTTCCTTATGTTAGAAGGTGTAATCGAGTATAATGATGTAGGTTATCCCTATGGTTTTAGTTTTTAACATTATGAAGGATCATGCGAGAAAGGTAGTCATGCAAGGATTTTATACGAAGGTGGAATGTTTTATTAGTTTCCTTATTACATTTTTAAGGTAAAAATCACAACACATCAATTATTTAATCATCAATTGACCTCTGGAAATTTCACTATAAGATATTAAATTCAATTTCATTTCACATACGTAAATTTGAATCAAAATGACATCTATGGTTAAATGCACATTTCCCAAAGCACCCCTAACACTATCATCTCATACATATTACAAAATTTTAATAATAAGTATTTCAATACATCGCAAGATGTTGGTTTGGTATCTACAATTACATTGTTTCAAATATCATGCAAAAATGATATTTTTAGTGACACTTTACTTCCTCCATATCTCAGTACCTACAACCAGCACGTGTTCAACATAAATCAAGTCTTGGAATCCACCTAAATCTAACATAATTACCATTTCTAGTTTTCCATTTACACAATTAGAATATTCATACACCACTAGAGAGGTTTAGGAATATATAATAATTTCATTTCATTTCATTTCTTTATTACTAAGGGACGAGAAAGAAAGAGAGATAGAGAGGAGAGAGAAACAATATTTTTATAAAAGTTATATTTCACAACACAAGCCAAAAGGAAGAGTTTCATATAGTTATTTATAGGTGTCACCAAGTTTTTATGGTGGTTAATTGTCTTGACTAGGTTTAAAGGTCTTATTTTAGATTTTTCTACTAGTTGCGTAAGCGTCCAATTTTAGCTCAGAGGCTAATAATCCATGCTCAAAAACTATCTTCTAATGGGAAAATGTGTAATAGGTGAATTATTTCATTTCCTCATATATATAAAGAATTCACAAGAACTGACGGAATTCAAAATTGGTGAATGGTTTACAAATGGAAGTTAGTTTTCCGAAGCCATCGGTCATAAATGGACAAGTTACAAAATGACCAATTTTAGTTTGAGGGCTAGGAAACCAAGTTCAAAAAGTGACTTCCAATGGATGGAAAATTGGTGGAAAAATTTCCATGTGCTCTCCTATATAGAAAAAATTCACCAATGTTGACGGAACTAAGAACTGGCAAATGGATTATAAATGACCTAGTCAAATAGTGAACAAAGGCCTACACAATCCCTTTGCCAAACTAGCTAGAAGAGTGTTTTTCCCTAAGATGAAGGTCACAGGTAATTTTATAGTAAAAATACTAAAGGTTTACGAAGGTGGATAAGCATTTTTGTGCCCAATGTTTTAATGGCAAGCCAAAATGAAACTCGACTTTTCACTTTTATTAACTTCCTAAAACTGCAAAATGGTGTAACATGGCTCCTAGAAGGGTTCCTGAAAGGGAAAAAATGGTCGATTGGGGTCGATCTAAGGCTTGATGTGACTCCCCACATAGAAAAATACACAAACAAAGCTTAACATCCCTTTTTTTAATTCCAGAAGGTTGTTTTATGGGTATCTGAATATTGTGTTTTTTCTAACTTTGAAAGGTAGATAAAATGTTTTTTTTAGTTTATGATTCATCTAACTCTCACAAGTACCAATGGAAACGAGAACATAATTATTATACAACGGGTTAGCAATGTATAAGTTTGTGGTAGAAACCATGGTTGTTGGTCAAATTGTAACTTGGCTATGTAACTCACGAGGTGGAGTTTTATTGCTTTATACTATTTAAGTTTAGTTAAATATCCAATTGTATGATTATCTAGTGGTTTAATATTTCTATTATATTATAAATGGATAACCAAAACAATTTTTTATAGAATATTATGGTAAGGGAGACCATACCTGGAAAATATTAGTATTCATAGTGTACAAGGTTCTCCAGAAGGGTTCACCTGCATTCCATAAGGCTTCATCCCTCTTCCGAGCATTCTGTCAAATGGTTTGATTGCACCCATTGCACCCAAAACACTCATCCGTTCTCATTTTATTGAAATTCTCAAAATCCTTTTCCATAAACCCATTTTTTCCATATCCTATAATAATTGCAGTCCATGAAACCACACATCTTTGAGGCAGTTAATCAAATAGTTTCTGTACCTTCTATACACTTCCACATTTTTCCTACATGACTATCAGTGCAGTAAAAACTAAAACATATGACAAAAATTATATCTTTATTATGATTTGATGGATGTCTATACCCTCTTCCAAACCTTTTATTTTGGTACAGGCTAAAACAATGCAGTCAAAGGTGAATAGATCTGGTTAAAAAACTGTTCTTGTATTCGGTAAAAGAGTGTCAATGCCTCGTGAGGACACCCATGTATTCTATAACAGATGATTATCTAATTCCATGAAAATCAGTCTCATTCTATCATTTATTTAGACACTTTATGAGTATTTTCTAAACAACACCACTTGGCATACAAGTTGGTATGTTTTTTTTTGAAAAAAATTATGCCTCTAGTAAATGTAAATCCCCTGACATTGAAGGAAGATGGGATTAGATTACACTCTAAAATCCCATTCTTGGTATCACATGTCTGCAATAGTTGAAGAAACACATACACACACACAAAAGACTTTAAAGAGGAATTGTGTATAGTAAGAATATTTGTTTTAACTGCTCTTTCAAGCAACCCTCTTTAAAGAGTTCTGTGAGGTGGAATGTGGATGACATTGAATGATTGAAATGTGGCATAACAGGAAAGGGAACTTTTAATGACTAAAATAACATAACTACTTGAAAATAAAATATAATGAGCATGAAAATAAAAGTGGTAGCCAACATTTACCCTAAGAGTGGTGTTGTGAAAGTTAAAGTGCATGTAGTATATCTGCTCAAGAGCATAAGAAGATAAAATAACTACAACTAGGAATTATGCCTGACTGAAGTGCCTCATAATCTTAAAATGTTTCTTCTTCTTTTTCTTATAACAAAAAAATAGTCCTAGGAAGAAATATCCTTTCCTCTTAGAGACAATAGAACCCGCTTCAGACAAAGATACATATCTAGATCGATCATTTGTATGGTTACATATTTATCTCCATGCATAGGGATGATCCATCCCACAATTGTATTGATTTTAGGGTGGCTATGAAATATCTCTATCTGACAAAATTCCATGTAATGTTCTATTTATTTAACTATGTGATTACAAAAATCTGCTTTACCATTGTTAATAAAACACAGGTTTGACTTTGCACTTGCTGCTACTATCTATTTACTACTAAATTTACAACGTTAACTTGGTTTTCCTTGTGGTTGACTCCTTTAGATCTCGAATAGAGTGCATGTATTATTATGAAACGAAAAGGACAGTTATGAAGTCCATAAAGGATGCCTATGCCTTGTTAGAGCTCCTTCCACACACCACTGCCTGCCATAGACCACCGTCCTCCACCAATATCTTATAAATTTCACCTACTCCTTTTAACTCCCTTCCACTATGACTTTCACATGGGTTTTTTAATTTATTTTATTAAATGTGCTAGGCACTACAATATTTTATCTTGTTATAGATAATGATATGTTTGGTTATCTTATTCCATTGTGATGTCTAGACTATGACTACAATTATGATTTTGATATTAAAAACAAAGTTAATAATGCAAACATGGTGATTAGGATGAAAATGAGTTTATTTAAGTTGCATTGTCAATGTCTTATATCTTTTGATATTTTAAAAATATTCTGGTTTATGTCATAATTACATTGCAATTTTTATATCGGTGTTCGATTGATCTAAGTTTATCAAATGTTGAAAATCAGAATTAGCATTTCTCAGGAAAGGGGTGAAGCCTTAATAGTCGGGCTCATATGAATGACCTTGGTAAGAGTAAATTACCTTTCCTTCATTATCGCTTGATTGGTTGACAAAGAAAGATAATAGTAACTATGACCTAGAGATCTTAATATTTGTTCGAATAAATCAATGTTCATCGACCATATGAAACAAGGTTATATTTTTAGTTGATAATCAAATTAACATATAGTTAGGGGTTTTTGATAATCAATTGTAGGGTGGACCTACAGGTTTGTATGAATATGTACCTTGTATCATTTAATATTATTTAATGGTCAATTGACCATGCTAAGGACCTTAACAATATCGATTAAATAAATATTAAAAAGAATACACATATTTTATATATATATATACACACACATAATATAATATGGTCAACTATCGACATGAACTTATAGATATAAATGTGATTATTGTTATAGTATTGAATGAGACCACCTAAGCTATGTTTAAATTAAGACATTGGAATTTTTGAGGGCCTTTGGAATGGTCATGCTAAACTTGGTTATTTTGTTGAACAGTCTTCGATCATTTGATGCCTTCTTGTCCCTAGTTGTATGGTCTTGATTTAACGATAGACTAACTAGTTCTTGTTTGGATTTTTGAGAGCACATGTGAAATGGCTACATTAACTAGACCTCTTATTTTATTTTCAATGGTATATATGTATATATTTATGTATATATATATATATACATACATGTTTTGATATTATTCATAGACTATTATTGATATGAATTAATGTATAGTTGAACACAATCTATAATCGTTCATAGAGATCATTGTGTGAATGGACATGCTTAGGCCGAGGATAAAATGACTTAAGCCATATGTGTATAAGTTGTTAGAATCATTTAGGTTCTTCTAAATCAAATATGTGTATAAGTTGTTAGAATCATTTAGGTTCTTCTAAATCAAACCGTTACTTTTTCATGTGGTACTAATGGGATGTATGGTAGATTTCAGATTTACTAAGGTAATTTTGATAATTTTAAGGTAATAATATAATAACATATCTTTTTGCAGTCAATATTTTGATTGTTATCATTAATGATAAACTTATTTCTACTTGGTGAATGGATTATTTAAGGTTTAATTAGTATCTGGTTTGATTAAATTAAACTTCCATTATTTAGGAAACATAGATTTACATGTTGATAAAACGTGGAAAGGAATGTTTGTTAATATTGTTCTTGATGGCTAAGTTTTATCTCTATATAAACATGATTTTAACAATAATGTATATTTCTTGGAATGAATTCATTTGGTTAATTCATTCAGATTTATTTAAGTTTAGTCAAGTTTAATTAATGCATTTGTGTGTAGTGTGAATTGAACATAACTATTTTATTTTATAAAATAAGCTGGAAAGAAAGGAAAAAGAGGGGAAAATGAAATGTTATTTAATTCTTTTTATTTGACTTATGATGTTTTTTCACTACTGTATTTTGATCATTGAAATATTTTAGTGCTATAAAAAGTAGAGATGAGGTGGATAAACTTTTCATGCTAGTTCCTTCGAACTCACCAATTTATAACATTTTGTAGATGGAAGAAATTAAGTCTATATTGGTGGATGATTTAAAAAGGCTATCTTGATTCAAATATGTTTTCTTATGATTTTAAGTTGATGCATTTGATTGACAATATTGTAGAGCGAGCATGAGCTTCACTTCCCTATTTCATTGAAAGGCAATTTTGCCTTTAAGTGATAATGTACTGTGCTGAAAAGGGATTTTTGACATGTAATAATAATGATAAATTATTTGTAAAAACACTTATTTCAGTAAATTGAGACATATTCCAATAAATCTAGACTCCAGTATTTCAAATATTAGAAGAATTCCATCTTCATTTTTGCATATATTGGATTCCATTTTTTTTTATAGTGGATTCCATTATTACTATTATTGGATACCATTATTAACAATATTGGATTCCAATATTGTCATTATTGGATTTATTCTAGTCCCAATCTCACTATTATTGGATTCCAATCTCTCTATTATTGGATTATAATATCGTTATCATTATATTCCAATTTGGCTAATATTAGATTCCAATTTCACCACTATTGTAATCTAATTTATAAATCCCTATTTTTGGATTTTAGTTTTGCTATTTTAGGATATCTATTTTGTTATTATTTGAATCCCCCACATAAGCCAAGAGGCCACTAACTTACATAAGCCTTGTAGCCGCTATCACCTAGCTGTTGCTAACTTAAATGATGAAGAGACATGCTAGGTGAAACATGCCTTGCGAAAACTAAGTTATATAAGCCTTACGGCATCTAAGTTACATAAAAGGATGATAAGCATAGCGACCACTATCTTTCATAAGCGTATAAGATGTTAACTTACATAAGCCTAGTAACCACTATCTTACATAAGAGTATAGGATATTAACTTACATAAGCTTAGTGGCCATTAATTTAAACAAGAGTAGAATTGTCTAGGTGAAATAATCCTACTAGTTGAAAAGTTACAAAATCCTATCAGTAACAAGTTTCATAAGCCTACCCACTGCTAAGATACATAAGCCTAGTGGCTGCTAAGTTACATAAGCCTAGGCGCAACAAAGTTACATAAGCATAGGGGTTAAATTTTATGGCCACTTATGCCTGTAAAAAAAAAAATAGATGACGGAAATTTTACAATATTTCCCTTAAAAAAATAAAAAATAGTAGTTATTTAAAAAATTTAAATTTAAATTTATTTAATATTTTATGTATATTATATATTTATATAATTTTTTATATAAATCTATGTAAAAAATGAACATGACATTGTAAATATGTAAGTTACACGTGATAAAGTCAACTACTTTTATGCTTTTCCATTCTATAAATCATATAGAACAACAAAGAGCTAAGAATTACATTAAACAAGTTGTTTTGAAGAAATGGATTTGAAAATGTATTTCCATAGGAAATCAATCCTTCAAGAAAATTGCATTGAAAATTACATAAGCATTGATCCCTCATAAGGGTATTAATTATTATTCTTGAATTTGTGCAAGGTATTGATGGATAGCTTCATGACCCTGATTCAGTATTTTAATTTGATTTCCTTTCCATTTTTTTCTTGGACTCCATGCCCAGATGACACTATATATATCAATATCTGATGCGTCCCTTGATGTTTTCCAGCATTGCTTTTTCTTTAAGCATTCCTAGTATCTTTATTTTTCTATATTTCCTTTCCCTATGGGTTCCCACTAGTGTACCCTTATCTTTTGAGTATTTGTGTGAACAACCTATACATTAGTTTTAGTTCTACCTTGCCCATCCATATAGGTACATTATCATCATCTAGTCTTACTAGTATCATCTGCCCAACATTCACATCCACTACTGGGTTGAACTTATCTCGAGGTCTATGCCAAATAGGCCCAACATATATATCCTTATTTGAAAGGACATTTGTACTATAGTATTTATCCATGTCAAGATATGGTGCACCCACTATCTCATCATACATTGCGCTATCCTGAATTATTTTTTGCCAAAATCAATCTCTCCTTGTTATGGTACAATTGACAAATAGATTCTCTAGGGAACGTAGAATATATTTCCAATATGAAATCTTTAGAACATAGTATTCTTCTCCAACATATGTTGAACTCTTTTCCCAGTGTGTGATGTATGCCTGAATGCCTCTCTACATGTCTACCATATCTTTGGGTTCTTTGAAGGGTGCCAATGGAGGATCCCCTTCAAGTAAGAAAGTTTTCCCATCCACTCTTTTCCAGATCTCAATTGAGTGTGACCAGTCAGACTCCATGAATGATGCTTTGAAATCCATGATGGGATTTTTTTCTTCGATATAGAATTTAAACATCTTTGGTTTTTTGATACCCATGATCTTTCGGTTACCATCTAGCAGGTGTGGTTCCATAATGGCCTTAAACCTGTAGAATTCCTTGATAAGGTACATAGTGAATGTGTTGGACTCCTCTTAACATGTTCTGTAAGTGTCTATTATTTGTAGAAAATAAAATGTATCCAATTTGAACAATGTTGTAGATAATTGGCTGAATGTAGCATCTATGTCTTCATGCATGTGACCCATTGGAAGGAAAATCACATACATTGTGTTGAAAACCGTTCTAGATGTCAGCATGGATGCAAACAAAAACATTGTCTAATTTTTGTTGTCACTTGTAGCATTATCTAGTTGCAAGTAGAGAGTTAGTCATTATTTTCTAAATGAACTTGAACATCTGCTTACAGTATTAGTTTTATAAGCACCCTCATTTTTTTTCTTGTATTCCTTACAATTTTTATAAGCATAATTTTTCAAGAGTGCATCATGCAATGGGTGTTTTGACATCCCATTGCGATATAAAAAATAACCATACTGATCTATAAAAGGTTCTTCTAGCTTCCAGATACATAGTGCCAATGATGTTGTTATGAAGTTTTCTCCTCGCTCAACAAAAGGGACACCAAAGTGCCCAAAACCCCCCGTTTTGTGCCTGTGTGTCAGCATACTAGTCAAGGTGATAGGGAGATTAATAGTATTTCTTATTGATTTTGAATTTTTTCTTGTCCTTGGTATTGTAATTTTCATCTTGTCTATTTTGTCATGCACAATGCTCAAATAACTATTAGCATTTTTTGTGATTGTACTTTATTGGCATAGTAAGTTACATGACAAATTTGAATGTAATCATTTTTCCATTTCTGACATTGATCTATTTGTGCCAGTGTTTCTGGACATGAGGTCGCTGCACGTTTGTTCTTAAGCTCTATGCACTCATCACATTTGGTGAAGAATTTGTTCTTGGTGATTGAAACATGGGAGAAATGTTCTTGCCATATTTTGATGTGATTTGATTGTGACATTGGAGGAAAGTCCAACAGTGAAAGGGCCACGTTACACTTTTGTAGTATGTACGAAAAAGTATAACATGTAGGAAACATTATCATTGTTACTTTAGTATCATATTGTCCCACTGAATGAGACATGTGTGGGGATATATCAGAATTCTTCTACACCATTTTGGATATCAATGAAATAGTTACGACAATGTTTGGCACTTGTTTTTTTTCCTTTATTTCCATTTACCGCCCTTCTCTTGCCATTAATCCAAGATTGTTTGTTTATGTAATAGGTGGTTTTTGGGATTCCATGACATCTTTACCATGCATTCTAACATACATCCCTTCCACCAACTTCAATTCATCTATAGTATGTTATAAAGTTTGACCTTGATCACAACTGATAGCATTTGTGGTGAATGTATTAAGTACAAATTTTTTGATGGCAGGCTCATTCATACCTAGAGTTAAATTACAACTATGATTGAAAGCACTTAGAGATAGATTGGAGAGACATCCTTCCTTGCAGCAAGGCGTTTCCTCAACTTGAGAAAAAAAAATTCTCTTAATTTTTCATCATTTTCCATTGCCTTTAATGTACTAGATGGAGTAGAATTTACCTTTTGGTGTTTGCAGCCATTGTAAGGTATTTTTATCAAGTTTTAATTACTACTACATATGGAGGATTCATATGAAGTTGGGTATACTAGTTTAGGAAATGGATCTTCAAATTCACTCCACATTTTTACCGGTAAATCTTCTGGAATTTATTTTAGCCTTACTTCCATAATGAAACCATCTTGATGGGCCAACTGGCTGGTAGGACATTCGATGAGAGAACCTTCTGATATGGAACAACCCTTACAAAAAGGTGTAATTAATTTATCAACATGTACCCCAAACATATTTCCATCTAATTATTTAAAGTGCAACATGTATCCTTTATAGACATTTGTAATTATTGCTTCTGTAACAAATTTGTGTTCTTTTGAACAAAAAATGTTTCAAATTGGCAGTAACCCCCTTAAAATTCAAATCGAATTCATTTTTTTATGTGGTAGTTTTTTCTTAGAGTTTATAATTTCTATTCACACTAAGTGCAATTCTTGTTTTTAGATAAACTAAGTTTTTGATTTTCTAGGAAACTTCGTTGTTACGTTGTAGTCTTGGATAGAAATCATTACGTGTAGTTATAATATTCTCCATAAAAACACCAAAGTGTGTGGGTCCCAACACTACCACCGAAATCACATGTTGTTCT
The DNA here is from genome assembly GCA_019776745.2 of Taxus chinensis. Taxonomy (NCBI): domain Eukaryota; kingdom Viridiplantae; phylum Streptophyta; class Pinopsida; order Cupressales; family Taxaceae; genus Taxus; species Taxus chinensis. Next base: position 289,558,131 of record CM034150.1, read on the forward strand.
TGTACTAGGTGTTGGTGCTCAAAACAGTCTTGTCCTTATTTTCCATTGAAAATATATCAATTTATGGCCTCTTCCATAAATTATCTCCTCATGTTGTGCCTGAGAAGTCCCTGCATTCCTTTTGTTTCCATATTCAATCCATTCATGGGTCGAGGGTCACGTATGGATCCATGGTTGTTTCTTTGTTTCTCTATTTTTTTGGAAAAGGTCTATATTTGGGTGTAAAACTTGAGTTGTCTCGTGTTTTCCATTTTCCAGAGTCGGGATTTGTTTTCCTTGTCATTTTTCCCTAAATACTTGAGAAAAAATGAATGGATGTAGTTCGGAGGAATGTATTTGAGCCTTGTAACATTTCTGAATTTTTCTTCCTAGGAGAAAATTTCATCTCCAAGCTCGAATGCTCATTCTTTTATATTTTAAGGTTTGACGGGCATTTCTCCCAGTCAAATTTACATCCTTGCATCAATAAAAAATGTGGATTCTTTTGGTTTTCCAGGGGATGGTGGGCAAATGCTTTAACTTTTGATTTTTTTCCTTTTTGGCAAAAGGGAAAATTTGGTCCTGTAGCTCCACTTTATTCTGATTGGTTCTGTTGGTGCTTATGTGGCTTCTTCTAATTGAATGGGGCGTGAAGGGTTTTTTTTTGAACTTGTTCTTTTTGGATACTTTGGAAAAAAATTTGACCCCACCCCATGGCCCCTCCAGGATTCAATTAGAGTGAATTTTAAACAGTAGGGAAATAGTCTTACTTTGACCTTGCAGAAAGACAAGTGGCAAGGTTAAAGGCAGAGATGTGGGTCTTTGGAGGCAATCTGGATGTTTTTCCCTTCTAAAAAAATGGAGTAAAATTCTAAAATGGAAGCGCGCCCCCGCCAAGTCATTTTGAAGCCTTGAGGTCTTTGAAGTTACACCATAACAACACGTGGAGGTCTTCGGGTCTTCTTGCCTTAGAATTTTTAGCAACTTCTTAAAGGGGCCCGAGACACATGGTGAGCCCACACTCATTCAATTTCTCAAATTTTGGGGACCATCTCAAGATGTGCCATTGTGACGCATGGTAGTTTGAAGAGTCAAAAGGTGGGGAGGTGGACCATCGGGGGCAACTTGGATTTTTTACCTCTTGTCACCAAAAGGATTGAAGCATCAAAATGGCCCATAGACTCGACAGAGAATAGTCAAAAATTTTCCTCGGTCAACGGTGGAGGTGCAAACTTTCGGGGGAAATTTGGAAAAATTCCCTTTTGTGAAGAAAGGAGTTAAAACTGTAAAATGAAGCATGGTTGCGGTGGGATCCACATCAAGGACTATAAGCGGAAGGGTGGAGCTGCAGGGGAAACTTGGAAAATTTTCCTTTTTCTAGAAAAGAGGTGAAATAGTAGGATTTTTCCGTGGTTCCTCTGGGGCCCACCTTAGGACATGTGTCAGACTCATTTCCCAAAGGTGGAGGTGTAGAGAAAAATGTGAAAATTTAACATTTTCCAAAAAGTTATAAAAGGAAAAAAGGAACCTGTAGGCCTGTTTTAAAGTGGATCACCTAGGTGCATGGTCCAAATTCAAAGGAGAAATTAGTGGCAGCTATACATCTATATCTATTTTTTCCCACCATTTTCACTCCAGAGCTCCTAGAGATGCGAGTATTCATGATTTCTTGATATTTATTGCACTCCAAATAGGAAAGGGGAGTAAATTTGATATCTTAGTTTGGTGAGGAAGATCTGCAGATTTCTTTTGCCATTAAGATGAGATCTGATCTCTGGGCTCGATCTGATTTTCCATTTTTCTTCCCGAGCATGAAAAGAACCAGATTGGAAAGATTAGGGGTGGAAGTGGTTGGCGAGTTAAAAGAAGAATGATCTACCAGAGGAGGGAGTTTAATGTGGGATATGTTCAAAGAGATCTGCCCCCTGAACACCTGACAACTTTTTACAGCTTTGATTTTGGGAATCACGATTAGGATCATGGCGAGCACTGGTGCACTCAATGTTTGGGTTTTTTGGGGGGGAAACTTTGTTGCAAAATGATATAAATGGCATTAATTTTTTCGTGAAAAGGGTTTGAGGTTGGAAGGTTGGAGTGTTAGAGGTCAGAACTAATCTTCTAAGAAAAAGCTTGATAGAGCTCATTTTTTTGAGGGACTGTTTGAGGAACCTGTATATCTATTTTATATTAAAATCGATTGTGTCAAGGTGGTTACAAGTGTACAACCATTGACAAGCTTTGAGACTATTCTAGAAAATTTCCCTTGCTAATAAGTTTAACCAAATTTGAGTTATTCTGTGTTGACTCTGAGTGATTAGTGTTTGATTTGTTTTAGAATGTATGCAAATAGTTTTATTCATTCCTATTGAAATCTTATACTAAATTTTTTGTGAAATCACACAGGATCTTGTCCTTGTGACAGTTTAAAGGTATATGTAATTTCATTTCAAGAAGAGCCTTCATCTTGGATGAGATAAACAAATTTAAAATCAATTCGTTGTCATTTGTTGATAAAGATTGTTTGCAAGTCTCTGGGTGTACCTTTGGTGTGGTTGAATAAGAAACTATATTTTTTAATTGGGTCCTCTAATTCGAGCCTTCATGTTAGGGTCTTAAATATTATTTGAAAACGTGCTGATTTGGGCCTCCATTGAAGCACACCTTCTGGTTGAAGGAACGTCTTGACTATTCTAAAGCTTTCTGTTGTAAAGTTTCTCTTTATTATAAAGTCCCTCAAAAGGTCTGGTATAATCAAATTTATCCTACTTCACCTCCCACTAAATTTCATTCAAAAAAAAATAATCATACCCATACTATCCTTGTTTTTCATGTGTGTATACAAATACAAAATTTTAACTACCAAAACATGCAGAAACAATTAGGTTTTCATTGTCTTTAGTGGCCTGAACCTTGCTTAGAAGATATCTCCATTATCTAGAGTGAAAAATCATGAGAGTAATGTTTTTTTGTATGGATCATATTTTCTTCAAGGTCTTCTTAAACATTTCACAAGGAAATCCCCATCTCCTCCATAAACAACAGGCTACAAAAGGGTCCTCTCACCCTGGATGAAAGGCATAACCATAAAGTAGTGAGGATAGATCAAATCCTCTTCAGGGTGCTATCCATTTCTCCACATATGAGTGATAAAGGTCTAGTTAGATCCCATCCATGGCTATAAAACAACTCACTATGATCTATCTATCTCTAAGCTTCTTTCTAAACCTGTGACGCTACTCAGACTCTGAAGGAGAATCAATTTGGGTACCAACACCTTACTGGTGCCATTTCCAAGGACATAGTGATTGCAGTTCGTGTTCATACCTTGGTAAACACTTCTTGTATGCTCAAAGTGCTAATACATATTTTCACTCATCATCCCGTGTTTAGGTTTGTATGAAGTTTCAAAGTTACAAATGCTATGCGTAATATTTCCATTTTCTATAGTTATTGCACTAATTTTCATTGATAAATATGAGTAAAGAAGAGTCAGATCTTCCCATTTCCATTTGCTAGTATTGATAGACATTTGACAGATCATATTTTAGTGAATTTTCACAACTAATGTGGAAATCCTTAGTGGCGACCCCCTGTTGATCTGTTTCTTGATGAATACCAGTGTCTTAACCTCTGTCAAGTGAGTTTTGTTACTAAACTTTGCAAAGGTGGAAGGAATAAGATCTTTATTTACTAGAGATCATGCTAGGACACTATTTCTAGAGCTAGGAAAAACAAATTCAGAAGGAAGAAAATCCTGGAGATTTTTTGGAGATCAGAAGACAAGAAAAGGGATCTCCATTGATGAAAGTGATCGACCTATCATTGAAGATTTCTATTTAAGTGATTCTGAGTTAGGTAGTCTTTTTGTGGAATTAAATTCTCCATTTGGAGAGGGGCCTTCATTTGATTTTGAAAATTTTTCTTCTCATTCTTCTCCTGTCTTTTCAAAAGTTGATAGGGATTTTTAAGAAACAAGGCCTTTAGGGGATATCCATTTTTGAAGTTATACTCATATGTTTCAAATACCCTCTGTCCCTCATTAATTTGTCTCCCCTCTAGGGTCACCTCATAAAAACAACATGGCCCTTCCCCCAACCAGAACTCCATTTATTGTAAATACCTTTGGACCTATAAATTTTGTAGGGATGACTGGTTATCCAAATGCATTTCCTCAAGATGTAAAAGAACAGACTACCAAAATTCCAAGGAAACAACACTATAACTGGTGATCAACATCTAAATATTTTTATCAATATGATGGAAGAATTTGAGATTGAACATGAAGATTTATATATCAAGTTATTTATCCATACTCTAGAAGAGGATGCAAAGGATTGATATAAATCTTTTCCAGATAATTCAATTGATTCTTGGACAGAGATGAGCAATGCATTTAGACTGCAGTATGGTGATATAACTGACCCTAGGTTTCTTCTATCAGAATTTGAAAATATGAAGAAGAATCCTAATGAGTCAGTACATGATTTCAACATAAGGTTTAATAAGACCTTGAGGATATTTCCTGTTAGGATAAGGCCATGTGACGAATCATGTTTGATAAAATATTTAGATGCATTTGATAAAAAGGCTGTTTACTACTTGAGGGATAAAAACCCTACCAGTTTGAGGTAGGAATTCACCATGGATTTGGAAAGTGAGAATAACATCAAAGTAATTGGAAAGCCTCCAAAAATTGAGGGTGTAAAACTGATTAACCCAGAAAAACCTCAAACTAGTAAGGCTCCTGATTTGGAGGAAGTTGTGAAAACTTTTGCAGGGGCTGTTAAAGAAATATCATACAAATTAGCCCAGGCAGAAAAGGGAATTTGGCATAGCTCACAAGATCAACACAATAAACAAGGAAAAGATTGGTTCACAAGTCACCAAATATCTGATGATAGAGGCAAGGGACTTTTTGGATTTGGAAATAGATAGTCCCAAGCTAGGGATAATAGAATGGTACCTAATCCTTTGACTGCTAAAGTTTCCATTGTGGAGGAGACATATGTCATTGATTGGTGTGAAAGATGTTTCATGCCCCATGATCCATGTGAGGAAGATCAATAAGAATAGGAAGAAGTTGATGGTGATAATGATGATGATGTCTTCTTGGTGGGTTTCTCCACAAGCTTACAACAAAGGGAAACTTCAACTGAAGTGATAAGTGCTAGAACTGTTGCTGATTTTTTGGATTGCATTCACCAGGTACATTTTTCCCCTCCCTCTCATAATTTAGAAGTAGATAATATACAATATTTTTAATTTCCCAATAATTACTTTGAATATTTAAGGCCTTAATGATAAAGAAGTATGATGGAGGCATCCCATCTGAGGAGGACAGATAATTGTCGATGAATGCTGTTGTAGCTCAAGAAAAGGAACACAACACAAGGAGTAGGGTTGTCAAAGGGAAAGGGCCTTAGGCCAAGCCAAAAACTCCATTACTTTCGAATGTTCCTAAAGAGACTCCTAAAAAATATGCATCTGCTAAGGGCCCTGCTGTCCCAAAAAAAAATTATACCCTTCCTCATGCCCAAGTTGTCAAAAATCCTGCGCCATCTAACGAGTATGTCAAACTTCCTTTCAATGCTTCCTTGCCAAAGTATGTCCCATATGATATTTCCCAATTCTTGAGTCAAATCAAGATCTCAGTTCCAATTCTTGAATTTCTTAGGATTCTTGAAAACAAGGAGAGGGCTTTTGAGTATTTGGGGCTGAAAGAGGAGAAGAATTCCCTAGGCAAAAATATAAACATTGTGGAGACTCCACTAGCATCAGAAGAGTTAGATGAACCACCTGAGGTTTATTTGGGAACATCCTTGGTATATTCTTAACTGAATGTGGATCCATTCTTCACTACTCTGATTATTAAGGATAGATTGTTCCACAACTGTATCTTTGATTCAGGGGCATCATGCAATGTTATGCCTCTGGAAGTTATGAATGAACTTAATATCAAAGTAACATCTACATATGGGAATTGCACTACTATGGACTCCAGAGAAGTGTCATTCATGGGGCATGTGAAGGGTCTGGTGGTGCAACTTGTAGCCCATCCAGGTAGGAATTTGAAACTTGATGTAGTTATTGTTGACTGCCCAGCCAAGTGGGGTATGTTGTTATCTACAAAGTGGGCTGCAAGTTTTGGTGGGAGTATTCAAATGGACATGTCCTATGCCACCATCCCAATTGAGGGTAGCCTTGTCAAGTTGTATGGGGAAAAGAAGATGTTGCATCTTATTGAGGATACCAACAATACATCCTATGAGATACTGTACATCAGTGTTGATGCTGATAACTTATTAAGATTTTATGATGGAAAAGAGCACAATATTGAAGAATGTAAGTGTCTTGAGCAGGAAGGTTCTCCTTGGACTTTATTGTTTGATGGAGCTTGCTACAAGTTTGGAAATGGTGCTGGTGTTGTTCCGATCCCTCCAGGCTAGGAATTTTTTTTCTGTTCCTTCAAGCTCAACTTTGAGTGCAATAATAACATTGTTGAGTATGAGGAACTATTGTTAGGTCTGAGGATTGCATGGAAATATGGTGTTAAATACATCATTGTTAAAAGAGATTCGGAATTAATTGTCAGGCAAGTCAGAAAACTATATGCCACAAAAAATCAGTGAATGAAATAATATAAGCATGTAGTTCGGGATCTCATTGAGATTTTTGATTCATTCAACATTGTGCATCATGATAAGAATTTCAATGATTTGGTAGACATGCATACTGTGTTGGGATCTCGGTTTGATGATTGTGTAGTGTCCCCATATTGTGAATATGATGTTGAGGTTCTAACAAGGCCATCTATACCCGATAACATTAAGCATTGGCAGGTTTTTGATGATGATGTTCATGTCAATTTTATTTACAGAATAAAGGAGAGTTTAGTGATCAAAATAACGATTGGGAGCCAATGGTGTGCATAGAAGAGGGTAAATAAACCTTGTTTGGCAAAGGCATTATCCAACTAAAGACTAATACCATTCCTAGAGGGCTGGTCACTCTTGGTCTAACTTTGATAATGCTGATTGCATTATTAACAGAAGAATAATAGAATCAAGGGATATTGAGGAGTATGACCTTGGCACAAAGGAAAAACCAAGGAAGATTTGGTTAGGCAGTAATCTCAGCAAAGAGGAGAAGTGGTCATACATCCAATTGTTGAAAAAATACCAAGATTGCATGGCTTGGACCTATTCTAAATTAAAATCACACAGGGAGGATCTGTTTCAACATGAGATTCCTTTGGATTCTAATGCAAATCCATTCAGGAAGAAACAAAGGCCAATAAATCCACTCTTATCTCTCAAAATACAAGAAGAACTGAAGAAACTAAAATATGGAGGGATTATTTAGTCCACAAGGTATTCTTCTTGGGTTATAAACCTAGTACCAGTTCGAAATAAAAATAGTGACATCAGGCTATGTGTAGATTTCAAGAATCTAAATAGAGCATCAATGAAGGATAATTATCCTTTACCAAATATGGAAAACATGCCGCAGTTAGTGATTGGTTTTGAGTTGCCTTCCACCTTAGATGGTTAACCAAGTTGTGGTGAAGGAATCAAAAAGGATCAAGATGACCTTTACTACTCCTTGGTGGACTTGTGTATATGTCAGGATGCTCTTTGGTCTGATGAATGCTGAATCCACATTTCAAAGAGAAATGGATGTTTCTTTTACTAGTTAGATCAATGAGTTTATTGCTGTTTACCAAGATGATGTAACTGTGTTTTCCAGAAAGAGAAGTGATCACTTGATCCACTTGGAGAAGATGTTGATAATATGTAGAGAATATGACATCTCACTCAATCCAAAGAAATGCCATTTTGGAGTGTAGAAGGAAAAGTTTCTTGGTCACATTGTGTCATAAGAGGGGGTGATGATTGATCCAGAAAGGGTGGAGGCCATCAGCAAAGTCCCAATTCCAAGAACCAAGAAGGGAATTCAGTATTTCTTTGGGTAGATAAACTTCATCAGGAGATTTATATCAAACTTTTTTGAGTTGACCATTCCAATCACTTCCATGTTAAAGAAGGACCAGGTCATCAAATGGGAATAGACTGCCATCCAAGCTTTTAAGGAGGCATTAAAGCATGCCCTTGTTTTAGTAGCTCCAGACTATAAGAAGCCTTTCTAACTATTTTCTTTTTCTTCTAAGAACATTATTGCATATTTCCTATTGCAGAAAGATGATGAAGGGGATGACAGGCCAATTTCCTTTTTCAGTAAGGCTTTATAGGGGGCTGAGATGAAATACACTATTATGAAGAAGAAGGCATTTGACTTGGTAAAAACAAAAAAGGTTTTTAGGCCTTACATTCTAAGTTCTAAAGTGGTTGTTTATGTTCCCCACACCATGGTGAAGGACATCTTGTCAGAGATGGAATTCTTAAGCAAAAGATGCAGGTGGGTGAACAAGTTGCAAGAATGTGATATGGATATCCAAACCATGAAGTTGGTGAGAGCTTTGGGCTTGGCTAAGCTTATGGCTGAAAGTAACTTGTAAACTATTGAGGTATGTTGGTGCCCATTTTGATCCTCTGTTATTTTCCCATCTTTCCCCTTTGTTCTACATGCTCAAACAACATTTTTCTTTGAATTTGGTTGTCTACAAACTTTGTTCTCTAGATTAAATGCTTTAAATGGTTCATAAACCTATTATTGTTTGCCAACTTGAAAGAAAAATACATACAGGCTCTATTTTATGCCCTAAATTTCTAAATCCAGGGGTCTCTATCATTTTTTCCATCTTTCCTGGCCTGTGGAGCTCGAATTTACTCGTTTTATACTCATTTGCCCTCAAAATTCCTACCACATGGTCGAAAATTGCTTGAAACCACTTCCCATATGTTTTTTGACTAAAAACTCCTTCACCCACGAAGAAAAAATTGAAATCGGGCATCCTTAGAAAATTCTGTGTTTTTTGACAGTCGTAAGGGTGTCATTTGATTGTCAAAATTAAGCTCAAATGACGTATTCTACGTGGCCACATTTGGTTGGAAAAGGATCAGCGGGGTATCTTTGAAAAACTTGGTATTTTTTGGCATTGAGAAAAAATTCAACATTACCCCCACAACTCTGCAAAAGGACACATGTCGTGTTCTTATGCCAAGGCAGGATGGAAGGTTGGCAGGGAACTTAGGCAATTTTTGCCTTTTCTGCGAAAAGTGAGAAAAGTAGAAGAAAGGCCCGCGTGTCCAAAATGGAGAAAGGGGTGGACATGTGGAAGGCATAGGAGGAAGTGTGGGCTATGAAAGAAATGGGGAAAATTTTCCCTTTTGGTCAAAAAGACTTAGAGCAAAGAATTAAGCTGCGGGTCTGAATGAAGCCATGGGGAGACACGTGGCAAAGGTAGAGTGGGTCAGTGGGCTGGTGGAGGTAAAAGATAGTTTTTTCCCTTTTGTAAAAAATACTTAGAATGGAAGATTTGAGGCGTGGCTCTGTGACAAATCAGAATAGGACACGTGGCAAGGACAAGATCGGAGGCGCGGACCCGTGGGGAGAAATGAGAAAAATTTCCCTTGGTGAAAAAAGGTGCTAAAACATGGAATAAGCCTACAAATTTTTAGCGATAAAGAGGCTAACATGTGTCAAGGATAGAGGTGGAGGTGCGGGCCCACAGGGAAAAAAGTGAATTTTTTCCAAATTCCAAAAAGGGTCAAAATGCGTAGAATTGAGCCACGATCCCAATGGGACCCACCATATGCCACGTGTCATCACCAAATTTCAAGGGAAGAGGGGCAGAGAAAAAGGTAATATTTTTTCCATTTTTCCAAAAATGTTAAAAAGTCAAAAAGATAGCCCGAATTCGTTCCCAATCGTATTTTGACACGTGGAGGCCCCAGATTGAAGGAGAAAGAACAGATCAAGGGTAACTGTACATTTTCACTTTTGGCTGCCATTTTTACTCCAGAAAGTGTGGAAATGCAAATTTTGCATCATTTTTATCAAATTTTTGGTGAATTTGTGCCCTTTGTGCATGCAAAGATCAATGCAAGTGGTTTTAGGGATTAATTTACAGATTTGAAGTGTTTTTGAAATAATTTTTTACTCAGGCCCGTGTAAAATGTGAAATATCAAATTATAAAGTTGCAGAATCAAATTTTGGAATGATAAGGATGAAATGATGAAATGAAAGGGGTCTGCATGTTTGGAGAATGAATAAATTTCCTCCACCATGGATAATGATGAAGGATTTGTAATCATTTGCCATTTTAGAAACACCTGGCAACTTTTGTTGCAAATTTGTTAAATGTCCCTATCTGTGAATCATGTTGGAATTTTGTAACAAACTTGATGCTGGGCATATTATTTTCTTGTGAAAGAAGGATCAAATGTAATTAAAAGTTATATAATGCATGTTTTAAGACATGCAAAAGGTTGGAGAAACTTATAAATTCACGAGAAAATATGGGAAGAAGCCCATTCTCTGAGAAACTCCCTAAGAACCATTTCTAATCTCTTTTTGCATCAGATTTGTATCATGTTGAGTTGGTTTCAGTTGTAAAGCCATCAACAAGCTTTGAGATTATTCTTATAACATTCCCCTACTGATAAATTTGATTATTCTGGATTATTTTGTGTTGTCTCTTTGAAAAATTTGCATGCAGTTATGTTTCAGAATGTTTTCAATTTGTGTTTCTTGCTCCTGTTGCAGTCTTGTGTTTAAAATCTCTCTTGATCATATGTGGTCTCATTTCTTGTTGATATTTTTGTGGCATCCGCAATCTCACATTTAGAAGATCTTTCATTCGATAAAGAGATAAACAGATTTAAAATCACTTTACCTTCCTTGAATTATGAGATTGTTTGTAAAATTTTGGGTGCACCTTAGGTCATGATAAAATAGAGATTTCTAGAGACTTTCTTGGTTCATCTGCTTCAAGTTTTTGTGGCAGGTTGTCAAATATTGTGTGGAATAGTGTAGATCTGGGCCTCCATTTGGTGCACATATCTTGGTTGAAGGAGTAACTTAACCCCTTTGAAGCATTCTGCTATTTAGGTGTTACAAATTTCTTGCAAAGGTCCTCAAAGAATTTGGCAAATTGTGGTTGGTCTTGTCTGAAATCTCCCACCAAAAATTTCATTCAGAATAACTAATCCTGCCCTATACTACCCTTGTATTGCATTGTGTGTCAACAAAAGAACATAATCCATTTACAAAAATTCACAAAGAAAATTTGGATCGTACCATGTCTCTAGCAGCCTTAACCTTGTCTTGAAATCATTTCCATCATTTAGTAGTGACAACCTCTGTTGAGTTTGAATAATGGAAAATTGATCATGTTTTCCCAAGGCCATCTCCATACAATATGCACAATATAAGGACATCTCCACCTCCTTCAAAAAATAGAGGCTGCAATATAGGTTCTCTTACCTTGGTTGAAAGGCACAACCTAAAATAGTGGGGATTAGATCTAAATCCTTTCAAGGTGCTACCCACTTCTTCAAATCCTAAGTGTTAACAAGTCAGATAAATTGCTTCCCCGGCCACAAAACAACATATAAATCATTTATCTGCCTCTGAGTGTCTTGTAAAATCCATGATGACACTCAAGTTATGAAGGAGATTAAATCTGGGTACTAACACCTTTCTGGCACCATTGCTAGGGACATTATTTAGTATTTCAGATCTTTGGTAATACTTCTTCTATGATTTATGTGCAATTACAAATCTGAGTCTCATTTTCTGATCATATTTTTAAGGATTGAGTGAAGATATAAGTTCTACCTAAAATTTTACCATTTTCCAGCAGTTTTTGCACTTCGTTAGCATTTGTGATTGACAAATTCAAAGAAAGGAAGGTTTTATCTATAAAGTTTGGCAAGATTTTCAGTGCTGATAGATATTTAACAGAGTATTTTAGTGCATTTGCACAACTAGGGTGAAATTCCTTAGTGGTGACGCCATGTTGTTCTGATCTTGATAAGTACCAGTGTCTTAACCTTTTTGTCATTTACTTTAGTGTTGCTAATCTATGAAAAACTAGAAGGAAGAAGATCTCTCTTCATTAGGGACTCTACAAAGAAGTTGTTCTTAGATTCAAGGAACATAGAGTTGGAAGGGAGAAGATTTTGGAAAGTTATTAAAGGTCAGACATCAGGCAAATATATATCCATTGGTGACAAAGATCAACCTTTGGTAGAGGATTATCACTCTTCTTCAAGTGATTCTGATTCAAGCAATCCTCTCATAAACTTGTTTGCCTCAACTAGTGAAGGTCCTTCTAATGTACCGGGTAAGCTCCTTCTCCAATCTGTACCTTTGTGTTTCAATTCAAATAAAACTTTCCAAGAAAATCAACACTTAGAGAATACCATTCTTATGAATCACATTCTTAAGCCCCAAAGACCTTGCACTCCTCATCAGCATGTGTCACCCCCAAGATCACCTCCACCAAAAAATATGGCTCAGCCTAGACCTCCATTTGTTGTTAACACATTTGGTCCTATAGAGTTTAGAGGAATGGAAGGTTATCCAAATGCTGTTGTACAAGATGTCAAAAATAGATTGCCAAAATTCCAAGGTAAAAATGCAATAACTGGTGATCAAATTCTCAAACTTTTTGTTAACATGATTGAATATTTTGAGATAGAGTTTAAAGATGTGTATATTAAATTGTTCATTCATACACTTGAAGAGGATGCTAGGGATTGGTACAAGGCTCTGCCCTATAATTCAATTGATTCTTGGATTGGGATGAAGAATGCATTTAGGTTGTAATATGGTGACAAGACTGATCCTAGATTTCTCTTGTCTGAGTTTGAGAATATTAAGAAGAACCCCAATGAATCAGTCCATGACTTTAACACAAGGTTTAACAATATCAAATTAATTGGGAAACCTCTCAAGAGAGATGGTGTAAAGTTGATAAACCTTGGAAAACCTCAAGCTAGCAAGGGTACTGATTTATAGGAGGTTGTGAAAAATTTGGTAAGGGCAGTCAAGGAAATCTCATATAAGTTGGCAAGAGATGAGAAAGGAATCGGGAAAACTTCACAAGGTCAGCCAAGAGCACAAAACCATGAAATATTTTCCAATCATCCTAGAGGTGATCAAAGGGCAGATGATAGAGGAAAATGACCCATGGGGTCTACAAATAGACATCCTCATGCATGTGAAGAAAGAGTGTTACCTCATCCCCTAACTACTAGGGTTGCTGCAGTTGAGGAGGTTGTTGATATTGATTGGTGTGATAGGTGTTTTTTACCCCATCCTCCATGTGAAGTGGACCAGCGAGATGGTGAAGTTAATAATGATGATGGTATTGATGATGGGCTATTCTTCAAGTCCATAAGGAGGAGCAACATCTACTGAAGTGATAAGTGCAAGGAAAACTGCAAATTTTTGGGATTGCATCAAATGGGTACAAGTTTTCCTTCCCCCTCATACTGTTGAAGTTGATATAGTGCAAGCTTTTGAAATTCCTAATAATGACTCTGAATACTTAAGAGCTTTGATGATTAAGAAGTATGATGGCAGTATTCCTTTGGAGGAAGATAGACAATTGCTGATGAATATTGTTGTAGCTCAAGAGAAAGATTATAACACTAGAAGAAAAGTTGTTAAAGGAGTTGGGCCTCAAGACAAACCTAAAACACCTTTACTCACAAGCATTCTAAAATAATCTCCTAGGAGAGAAACACTTGCCAAAAGCTCTACTGTCTCAATCAAAAATTATAGTCCTCCTCATGCCCAAGCTGCCAATAATCCCTTGCCATTAAATGAATCTTCTTTTCTCCCTTCCAATGTTTCTTTGCCAAAGAGTGTTCCCTATGACATAGTCCAATTATTGAGCCAAATCAAAGTGAGTTTTCCAATCATTGAGTTTCTTCAAATTCCTGAGCATAAGAAGAGAGCATTTGAGTACTTGGGGTTAAAAGAAGAGAAGAATACTTCATGAAGAAATGTAAATGTTGTTGAGATTCCTCCTCAAATAATTATTGACCTTGAAACACCACCAGTAGTAGAGGATCTTGGAGAGACACTTCAGGTATATTTGGGGACATCCTTGGGTTGATTCCCAATTGAATGTTGATCCATTCTTCACAACTTTGATCATAAAGGATAGGCTACTTCACAATTGTAAGTTTGATTCCATTTCATCATGTAATGTCATGCCTCTAGAAGTCATGAATGAGTTATATATCAAAGTGACAGTATCCTATGGAAAATGTACTACCATGGACTTAAGAGAAGTGTCGGTTGTTAGTTGTGTCAAGGGTTTGGTTGTGCAGCTTGCATCTTATCCCAGGAGGAATTTAAAATTGGATGTTGTGATTGTTGATTTCCCCTACCAAATGGGGTATGTTATTTTCAAGAAAGTGGGGCTACAAGTGTTGGAGGAAGTGTCCAAATGGATTTATTTTTCTGCCATTCCCATTGAGGCCAACCTTGTCAAGCTCTATGGAGAAAAGAAAATGTTGCATCTAATTGAGGACCCAAACAATGCTTCTTATAAAGTATTATTTGCTGATGTTGATGTTGATAATTTTATTGGTTTTGATGATGAAAAAGAACACAAAATGGATTAGTCAAAGTGCCTTGAATAGGTATGTTCTCCTTGGACCTTGCTATTTGATGGAGCTTGCTCCAAATTTGGAAATGGTGCTGGTGTAATTTTGATTTCTCCTAGCTTGGAAGAATTTGTTTTTTCCTTCAAGCTTAATTTTGAATGTACTTACAACATTGCTGAGTATGAAGCCTTGTTGTTGGGTCTGAGAATTGCATGGAAGTATGGTGTCGAGGACATCATTGCAAGGGGAGATTGAAAGCTAGTTGTTAAACAAATAAGAAAACTATATGCTACAAAAATTAGTGGATGAAACAGTATAAGCATGTAATTTGGGATCTAATTGAGATGTTTGATTCCTTCAATATTATGCACCATGAAAAAAGTTTCAATGTTGCTGCTGACAAGTTGGCAGTGATGGGGTCAAGATTTGGAGATTGCACCATTTCACCTTATTATGGGTACAATGTTGAAGTGTTAACTAGGCTAGCTGTCCTTGACAAAATCAAACATTGTTAAGTGTTTAATGATGATGTTCAAGTGCAAAGGTTCCTACAAAATCAAGGTGAGTTTGTAGATCAGCATATTTATTGGGAACCAATGGTGTGTGTGACTGAAGGAAGAGAGGCTTTGTTTGGAAAAGATACTATCCAATTGAAAACTAACACCATTCCTAGAGGTCTTGTTGCTCTTGAGTCAAATTTTAGCAATGCTGATTACATCATCAATAGAAGCATATCTTCCTCAAGGGATGTGGAAGAGAATGACTTGGGAAAAAAATTATAAACCAAGAAAATTTTGGTTTGGGACAGTAGTTTAAACAAAGAAGAAAAATAGTCCTACCTCCAATTGTTGAAACAATATCAAGACTGCCTTGCCTGGTCATATTCAAAGCTGAAAGCATATAGAGAAGACTTATTTCAGCATGAGATCCCTCTTGAAAAAAATGCCAAACCATTTATATAGAAGGAAAGGTCCATTAATCCACTCCTCCTCCATGAAAATGCAAGATGAATTGAAGAAACTAAAGGAGGGAGGGATCATTCAGCCCATGAGGTATTCATCTTGGGTTGCAAACCTTGTGCCAGTTAGAAAGAAGAATGGAGATATCAGACTTTGTGTAGACTTTAGAAATCTGAATGGAGATTCATTGAAAGAAAACCATCCTTTTCCAAACATGAAGAACATGCTGCAGTTAGTGACTAGATCTGAATTGTTGTCCACCTTGGATGGTTTCTATGGCTACAATCAGGTTGTTGACAAGGAGTCAGAAAGATTTAAAACTACTTTTACCACTTCTTGGGGAACATATGTTTATGTGAGAATGCCTTTTGGTCTCATGAATGCTGGAGCTACTTTATAAAGAGAAATGGATGTTTCTTTTGCTGGTTATATAAATGACTTAATTTCAGTTTATCAGGATGATGTGACTATATTTTCAAGGAGAAGAAAAGATCACTTACAACATTTAGAAAGAATGTTGATCAGATGTAGAGAATTTGGAATCTCTCTCAATCCAAAGAAGTGTCACTTTGGGGTGCAAAATTCCAAGCTTATTGGTCATATTGTTTCAAAGGCTGGTGTCATGATTGACCCCGAGAGAGTAGAAGTAAAGAGTAGGGTGCCAATTCTAAAAACAAAGAAGGGCATCCAATCTTTCTTTAGGAAAATCAATTTCATTAGAAGGTTTGTGTCCAATTTTTTTGAGTTGACTCTTCCTATCACATGCATGTTAAAGAAAGATAAAGTTATCAAGTAGGAGGAGGTTGCTATTCAGGATTTTGAAGGAATCAAGGAAGCACTTAAACATGCACCTGTCTTGGCAGGTCTGAATTATAGGAAGCCTTTCCAAATCTTCTCCTTTACTTCTGAAAATACTATTGCATTTGTTTTGCTCCAAAAGGATGAATATGGGGTTGAGAGGCCTATTGCCTTCTTTAGCAAGGCTTTACAAGCGGCTAAGTTAAAATATATAATCATGGAAAAACAAGCATTTGCCTTGGTGAAAGCAATAAAGGTTTTTAGGCCTTATATTTTAAGTTCAAAAGTTGTTGCTTATGTTCCCCCACACCATGGTAAAAGACATCTTATCAGAGATGGAGATCTCAAGTAAAAGATGTAGATGGGTGAAAAAACTGTAGGAGTATGATATGGACATCCAAACCACAAAGTTGGTAAGAGGTTTGGGTCTTGCTAAGCTCATGGTTGAGAGCAACTTGCAGACTGTGGAAGTGAATGAAGTAGAGGAAGAAAGGGTAGATGTTCTTGGGAAATTGGTAAGTTCTGAGTGGTACAAGGATATAATATTTTACCTTAGACACCTATGTTGTCTTGATCATTTAAATAAAAATAAGAAAAGAGCCCTCAAGTTGGCTTCTAAAAAATACATCATCACTGAATTTGGGCTGGCTTGGAAGAACCCTGAAGGTGTCCTCTTGAAATGTGTAACTGAAGATGAAGCTCCCAAAGTAATTGCTGATTTCCATGGCGGAGTTTATGGAGGACACTTTTATAGAAGGGTTACAACACAAAAAGTTTTGAGAGATGGTTATTGGTGTCCTAATCTCTTCAAAGATGCAACCATGTTGATTAGAAAATGTGAAAGTTGCTAGCGTTTCTTTAGAAGAATGAAAGCTTCAGGATCCCTTCCTTTACAGCCTGTATCAATTGAAGCTCCTTTCAAACAATGGGGGATGGAATTCATTGGTGAGATCTCAGACCCTTCCAGTGATGGACATAAGTAGATCCTTGTAGCCACAGATTACTTCACCAAGTGGGTAGAGGAAATCCCCACCAATAAATCAACACACCAAGTTGTTATGGATTTCTTGCTGAATAATATCATATGAAGATTTGGTGTGTGAGTCAAGATTATGGCTGATAATGCCATGTGTTTCAGAGCTAAACCTTTGATGGAAATGTGTAAGGAGTATGGAACCAATCTGAATTATTCTTCAAACTATAACCCCCAAGGGAATGGACAATCTCAGTCCAACAATAAGAAATTATTGAAGATCATTAGGAGAACCTTGGAGTTGAACAAGAGAAAATGGAGTGAACAACTGAAATTTGTAGTTTGGGCTGAGAGAATCACTACCAAGAGAGCTACTGGTAAGAGCCCATTTGAGTTAGTGTATGGAACTTAGGATCTTCTACCCTTACATCTGCAGTTATCCTTATTTCAGTTTGTTCAACAACCTAAAGTTTAGGAGGTCAGTCCATATGAGGCAAGGATTAATTAGATTGTAGAGCTAGATGAAGAGAGAAGAGAATCCCACCAAAGGAATGATAGATTTAGAGAGAAGTTGAATAGGTTGCATGACAAGAAGGTCACTCCTAGGGCCTTCAATATTAGAGATTTGGTTTTTCTATGGGATAACATAAATTAAGATAAGGGAAAACATGGAAAATTTGATGCATTATGGATGGGCTCTTACTCCATTGATATCAGAATTGGTGAGAATACCTTTTTTCTCAAGGAATTAGATGGGGAATTGCTTGAACTTCCTATTAATGGTAGGCATCTTAAGAATTTCTTGGATTAATCCCCAACTTTTAGGTATGCACTAACTTGTACAGTGTATAGTGTTTGGCTTTTTCTCTATTTTTGGTGTTTTGGTGGTTCTTGGTTTGCTTTAGTGTGTGGCAGCCATTTTTGTTGTTTTCTCAGATGGTTTTTGGATGATTTTGGCTCATGAATTTGTTTTCCCAATGGATTATTTTTACACTTGGTCTACATTGTTCTTGTGGCATTCACTGGGAGTGCCCATCCCCGAGCAGGAGCTAATGTTGGTGCCCATTTTGATCCTCTGTTATTTTCCCATCTTTCCCCTTTGTTCTACGTGCTCAAACAACATTTTTTATTTAAATTTGGTGATCTGAAAACTTTGTTCTCTAGATTGAATGCTTTAAATGGCTCATAAACCTATTATTTTCCCCCAACTTGAAAGAAAAATACATGCAGGCTCTATTTTATGCCCTGAATTTCCAAATCCACGAGCCTCTGTCATTTTTTCCATCTTTCCCAGCTTGTGGAGCTTGAATTTTCTCGTTTTGTACTCATTTGCCCTAAAAAATCCTTCCCCATGGTCAAAAATTGCTTGAAACCACTTCCCATATGTTTTTTGACCAAAAAACCCTTCACCCACGAAGAAAAAATTGAATTCGGGCGTCCTTAGAAAATTCTATGTTTTTTGACGATTGTAAGGGTGTCATTTGATTGTTAAAATTAAGCTCAAATGACGTCTCCTACGTGGCCGAATTTGGTTGGACAAGGATCATCAGTGTTTCTTTGAAAAACTTGGCATTTTTTGGCTTTGGGCAAAAATTCAACATTACCCCTGCAACTCTGTAGAAGGACACATGCCGTGTTCTTATGCCAAGGTAGGATGGAAGGTGGGTGGGGAACTTAGTTAATTTTTTCATTTTCAGTGAAAATGGAGAAAAGTAGAAGAAAGGCCTATGGGTCCTTAATGGAGCAAGGGGTGGAAACGTGGCAGGCATAGGAGGAAGTGCGGGCCACAGAAGAAAAGGGGAAAATTTTCCCTTTTGGTCAAAAAGACTTAGAGCAAAGAATTAAGCCCCAGGTCTGAATGAAGCCATGGGGAGACTCATGGCGAAGGAAGAGAGGGTCAGCGGGTTGGCGGAGGTAAAAGATAGTTTTTTACCTTTTTTAAAAATGACTTAGAATGGAATATTTGAGGCGTGGCTCCGTGACAAATCAGAATAGGACATGTGGCAAGGATGAGATCGGAGGTGCAGACCCGCGGGGAGAAATGAGAAAATTTTTCCTTGGTGAAATAAGGTACTAAAACATGGAATAATCCCATATATTTTTAGTGATAGAGAGGCTGACATGTGTCAAGGATAGAGGTGGAGGTGCAAGCCTGCGGGGAAAAAAGTGATTTTTTTCCAAATTCCAAAAAAGGGTCAAAATGCGTAGAATTGAGCCGCGATCCCAATGGGACCCACCATATGCCACGTGTCATCACCAAATTTCAAGGGCGGAGGGGCAGAGAAAAAGGTCAATTGTTTTCCATTTTTCCAAAAATGTTAAAAATTCAAAAAGTGAGCTTGAATTCATTCCCTATCGTATTTTGACACGTGGATGGCGCAAATCGAAGGAGAAAGAGTAGATCAAGGGTAACTGCACATTTTCATTTTTGGCTGCCATTTTTGCTCCAGGTAGTGTGGAAATGTGAATTTTGCATCATTTTTCATCAATTTTTTGGTGAATTTGTGTCCTTTGTGCCTGTAAAGATCAATAAAAGTGGTTTTAGGGATTAATTTACAGATTTGAGGTGTTTTTGAAATAAAATTTAACTCAGGCCTGTATAAAACATGAAATATCAAATTATAAAGTTACAGAATCAAATTTTGGAATGATAAGGATGAAATGATGAAATGAAAGGGGTCTGCATGCTTGGAGGATGAAATACATGCCGCCACAATGGATAATGATGAAGAATTTGTACAATGATTCATCTCATTTTTGAGACAACTAGAGAACTTTTTGTTATGTGTTCTATTAAATATCCCTAATGTCTGCAAATCATGATGGAATTTTGTAACAAACTTGATGCTTGGCATATTCTTTTCTTGGGAGAGAATGCTTGAATTTAATTAAAGAGATATATAATGCATGTTTTGAGACATGAAAAAGGTCGGAGAAAGTTAGATTTTCATGAGAAATTTTTGAGAAGAAGCTCATCTCTTTGATAAATCTTTCTGAGAAACCATTTTCTAACTTCCTCTATGCATCATATTTTGTCATTCATGTTGAGTTGGTTACAAGTTGTATAGCCATCAAAAAGCTCTGAGATTGTTCTAAAATAACATCTCCCTTGCTGATGAATATAATAAACTTCTGAGATTAATTTGTGCTAAATCTCTTAGCAAATTTTGTGATTTAGTTACTCATTTCAGAATGTCTGCAAGTAATGTGTTTCTAGTTCCTATTGTAATCTTGTGTTCAAAATATCATCTGAATCACACGTGGTCTCATTTCATGTAATAGTTTAGTGGCATCTACAATCTCATTTTCTAGAAGATCTTTCATCTGGGAATGAAATAAAACAAATTTAAAATCACTTTTCTTTCATCTGATTGATCAGAGATTGTTTGTAAGCTTTTAGGTGTACCTTCGATCATGATTAAATCTTAGATTGTTAAATGTTTTATTAGTTTCATTCTAACTCGAGCCTTTGTGCTAGAATGATCAAAGATTGTGTGAAAAGATGTAAATCTAGGCCTCCATTGATGCACACCTTTTGGTTGAAGGAATGTTTTAACTAATTTAAATCTTTTTGTTATTGAAGTTCTCCATTATTGTGAAGCTCCTGAAGGATATGATAAAGTCCAATCTATCTAGTTGAAATACCACCCAAAAAAATCATTCAAAACAACTAATCCTACCCTGTTTTACCCCTGTTTTGACTTGTATACCCACAGAAGATCAAAATCCATTTGGTAAAGTATGCAAAACAGATTAGGATTTCAAAAATGTCTTTAGTAACCCTTGCCTTGCATTGAAATTATCTCCATAATCTGGAAGTGATAACTTGTGAAAGTTAGATTTGGAGTGTTGATCATATTTTCCCAAGGCCCTTTTCATACTATTTGCACAAATTGAGGGACATCTTCATCTCCTTCACCATTTGAGGGTTACAAAATAGGTTCTCTTACCTGGGTTGAAAGGCACAACTTAAAACAATTAGGACAAGATCAAGTCCTATTTGAGTGCTATCCATCTCTCCACAAATTTGAGTGCCAGTTAGATCATATCCATGGCTATAAAATGACACACACCATGATCCATCTGTCTTCAAGCTTCATGCCATATCTTTGATGTTGCTTCAGACTGAAAAGGATAACAAAATTTGGGTACCAACATTCCACAATTGATAGAAGACATAGAATGCTACTAATATGCTCTTCCCATCGAAGATAGAAATCATCATGATTCTTGAGAAGTGTGCGATGTACAAAAACATTCATTCCCGAAATTCCTTTACAAAAGGAAGACCTGTGATCATGGATTCCATAGCAAAATAAGATTTTTACTTCTTAAATAAAATCTGATTGATTTATATTTTTGGGTAATTTGGTGAAATCCAATATGGGTTGATTGGATTTCATCATAGATCTTTGAAGGATAGGGCCTCTAATATAAAAAATCCCAAAGATCTGACTGATATTTCATGGTGAAATTTTTGGGGTAATCTTTAGGAATGATGAGAATGGTGTCTAAGAAGTTTTTTGCAAAGACATACTTGGTAATTGACAGATTACCATCTTATCAGTCACTATATCAGATTGACAAGAAATCTTCGTCAGGAATTTTACTACTGCATGATAGAGGACAAATTTTGAGGCAATCCATAGATATGGTGAAAAAATTGTTGAGTTCAAAGGAAATTACGTTAAGTCATAGACTGGCCTAAATATATGAGCCTCATCTAAATGTTATGGTAACACCATAATGAGTAACAAATAACTTACAGAAAATAAACCAATTTGTAACTAAGAAATCAAAGTCCTCGATATTTCCTAAGTTAATGAAGAGGCCAGTAATGAGGTACTTAGATGATTCAAATTAAAGATATGGAGTATTTCATCTTGAAGTGTTCGCTGATTGAAGTAGAATTAGGCATCAGACCCTGTCACACAGAGACCTAGAAAAATGTAGAAATTCTGGAGGACCATGTTAGATAGGAAATGCCCATAAAGGGGAAAATCCGCAACCAAAGGTGATACATACTAGAAATAAGCTCCTATCTGAATGCAAAAAATCCTTTGAAACTTAACTCTTTAGGAGCTTCCTGCAATGTTATTTTCGAAACTTCAAAAGTTGCTAAAAATGAAGTCACTTACCAATGATTCATCCCAAAGCCTTAGGTCTCGAAAACCTTTAATATAGTATAGACACGTCCAAAATCACTAAAATAGATAAGAAATCCCAAAAAAGAGAGATGTCTGAATCTGAGGGATCTCCGAAGGACTATTCCTCATATATCACAATGGTGTTGCTTAATGAACTGAGTGGTGCACTACATTTAAAACACTGAATGGAGTTATCCTAAGGTGTATGCTCTGAACAAGTGCCCTGAGGTAGCTGCAAAATGCGTGTTAAATCACTTGATAATGAAAAAATGAGCTAGATGTAAAATAATTATAGGATGTGCCTAAGATGATCCTAGTAGAATATACTTCCCATACCTATGAAGAAAAATGTAGAAAAGAGAACCCTGGTGAAACTTGTGAGTGACATGATAAATACATAGATGCTTGAATACAAAATTTGATAGCCCTTAGATGTAACCTTAGAGTGGTGAATAGAGGAATGCTTAGTGTTTGGTCCAAAAGAATATAGGATCACATAACTCTATACCTTGAAAATGATGTCGTAACTTACTAAGAATTTCTTAATGTTAGACCTTAACAAGTGCTGAGGTACCAAAATGACAAGTAATATGCTCATGTTTAAATAGAAAGGAACTAGATATTAATGTGTAAACAATACCGGTACAAACGGAAGTCAAGGGTTGAACCCCAAGGTGTATGCAGAAGGGCCTAAAGGTTGGAGTCTTGGATGGGCACTGAAATGTCTAAAGATTTGAGAAATCAGACTTCGGAGATTATGAGGCAAAGAGATGAATGAGCTAGAGAGTGTGAAAAGATTTAAAACTTGATAACATGAAAGTCCAAGAAGATATGGGCTTTTGGATATGGGTCAGACTTATTGAATTTTCTCACTTAGTGAATTACCCTATGAATGACATAGTATGCAACTCTAATGACTAGATAATTACCAAAAGTGTGTAATTTTGTGTCTACAAACAATCCTCTCTCCTTCTTCCAGTCATACATACACCTTTATATGCTTATTAGGTGCCAAAAAATATGAAACCGTGAAATCCCTGATCCTCTATTTCTTCTTTAATCTTCATATCTCTTCTCAGACTCTGCGCTTGACCCCTCTGTACTTTTCTTTCACCACCTCTAGCTTGCTCGACATCCCCATTGCTCACCATCTCACTCAAATGAGAAAAAACACATTCGAAGTCTGAAATATTGAGAATCCTGGATCTCGGCCATAGAAAACAACCACTAGTTTAGACAACGCCATTAAATCATTCGGTTATAATAAAATTACAAAAAATTTACTCCATCATATATAGGATGATTGTTTCACAGTGTATATAATTCAACAAGATTAAGAAACTTGTAAGATAGAAAATTTTAACCTTACCGTAGTTCCTAAAAGTGATGAAACAAAGATCGAAATGTACTTTCTTGTACAATCCTACAAGGCCCATGATCTAAAATCTTATACTTGGTAGTATAAGATCTATCATGGTCCCTTTTGGGAACCTCTCCTTTCGAAGATGAAATTATCATGCATTAGGTCTCCTGTATTCAAGTGGTAGAGACTCTCCTATGAACAATCATTGAGAACTGCTTAAGATTGTGTTTTAAATCACTTCCATAAAATCCCTAGCTTAATCCTGCAAGATGGGAGAAATGTTGTTCAATAATTCCCAAAATGTATTTTTTTTATTCTTAGTTAGTTGATTGGAATCTTGAAGAGGGATACCTTCATATTTTCACGAGGTAGGCATCCCTTAGGATTATTACCATGATAGAATGTGGAAAGGAGACCTCCACTATTGACCAATTTACCAAGCTATTATAGGAAAAAGTCAACTTGTGGTAATGCTAACTCCCAGGTTTTTCATTAGACAAGTTTCTCCAACTAATTTTTTTTAGGAGATATCCCAAGAATTAATTCTACTATTTACATGGATCCATCAATTTTGATCATGTTTGATGCCCTACTAGAATTTCTATAGGAGTGTCCACATTATTACATCCATTGATTATTGGAGCAGTGATTTGGAAGGTTTAGTGGTCCTTGATTTGCAGAGGTGATATGATGGTGCTTTAGTATGAACTCCATGGTGTCTTATGCACTTTTTAATGATCATAAGGTCATGATATTTCCATACTATGTGAAGCATAATTAGTCATGGTTTACAGGTTATTTAATGTTTTTTTCTTCATTCTTGAGTGAATGCATTTGTAGGTCATGGACCTAGATGAGTATGGTTGCTCTAAATGGTGGTGTCGTTGCTTGAGATGAATGTTGCAAAGGTGTACGAAGATTCATACTGAAGGTTTACCCATGTAGACTTGTAAAACATAGTATAAGTGGCATATTCAACCCAATATTTTGGTGCATGGTCATATTGGCCCTAAAGGCACACTCTACATTTTGGTGAGAGTCCTATTTTGGGTCCCTCTTTAGGCCTATTTGCCAATAAGACTTTTCTACAACAAGAGAAATGGTGTTTCGAGTTGCTTATTGTTGACATATGTGGTCTTACCCCCACTGGTGTTATTATCTATGTTATAGTTTTCTTTAGTATATTTTCCCTATTATGGTCGATCCATAGGTGTGTTATTATCACGAGTCATGTATATAAGAACATTTTAGGGGATTTTTTGTTGTTGGATGAGTATCAGAATAAACGAGTAAGAGGGTTGTTTGTGGAGGTCCTAGAAGGTATTTTTTTATCATCACCAAGAATCTAGATCACCTTCATGTAATGTCCTTAACTACCTGAAGACCCTAAGAGGTGGTGAGCTATGGTGTGTCTAAGGTGCTATATGACCTAACATAAGGAATAACAATGGAAGTTTTATTTCCCATTGATTTACCCCTCCCTCTAATTGGTAAGAAAAAATTATATGCTTGCAAAAATGAAACCCATTAGGAATACCTAGTATTGTAGTGTGTGTGTGTGTGTGTGTGTGTGTGTGTGTGTGTGTGTGTGTGTGTTAGTAGGTAGTAGTTGATCATCATATTGAGAAATTAAGTCTTATCTCCAGTGTTTTTTTACTTTTCTCCTTGAAGTGGATAAGCATACAATTCTACATCGAATAAGTATGAATCATTTCTCTAAAATTTGACATTCATTTCTATTCTATTACTGCTAATAATCAAATAAATCTAGGTAATCCTTCATTGACTCATTAAATATCTAAGGTGACTTAGAGGGGGGTGAATCACATTCAATATGACAATTTCTTCTTTACTTCATTTACCATAACATGCATTCATCATTGCAAATCAACCATTCAACACACATACCTCACTTGTGTACACTATATTATGGGTTCAAATTAATCCACTCCTTACAAGTGCTTGACTTAGATACCTTATGAACTTCCTATATAATGTGAGTACCATCCCTTATTAAGGGGAATTAAAACCATGAACCTCTATCACATATCCTTCCTCATAGGAAATTCATAAAATTTCCTTGACTTATTTCTCTTAAGGAGCATCCAACCCCTATTCCTCATATGACAACAATGTTTACCAAGGAGAACCAACCCCTCTTAGTGAAGGAATCCACACTAGTTTAAGGAGAATATAACTCACTTTAATATCAACAAGTTTAGCAAAATCATATGCCAACTAAAGTTCTCTTTCAGATTACTTACTATGGATTAGAATAGCATGATAAAATAGAACAAACAAAACATGCACCTGATCTATATTAGTTTGAGTACTCTCATTCAAACCCTCATCAATGTACAATGATTAACATTAATAGCCAAAATGATATCAGCCATCCACAAGTAAATTTAATTTATAGTATACAAAAATAGAAACAAATAATTAACTCTTTAGTAAATCTGAGATATATAGAAATAATGTATAGAACTCCAATAGTGAATCTTTCTAAAAAAGGTCACTCTCCTGCTTGCACAATCCAATATGGAGTGTCATCGAAGTCTTGGACGATTGAACCAATGGCTTAATATGGAGATCTTATTTATGGCCCCAAGATCTAGAAAAATTCTGATTTGGAATATATTTAGGTTTAGAGTCAATAGTGCTGGAGTTGTGCATGGAATCAATATTTCTCTCACTAATCCTTTCTGTATAAGATATGTCATTTATCTCTTCAACTCTTCACTCTGTGTTGGACTCATTTGATAGGCTACAGGGTTTGGAAGGGATGATCCCGGGATCAAATCAATAAGGTGTTGAATATATCACTTTGGAGGTAACCCACCTAGTAGCTCATCTGGTATGACATCTTTATACTCATTCGGTACATTTTCTGTAACAACATGTATATTAACATCCTCTATATACACCTTCTTTGACACCAATGCATAACACCAACCAAATTCTTCCATTTATATAATAAAATATTTTATAGCCAACAAGCCCTCACTCTTATCTTCTTCCTTAAAGGGTAACAAGACCACCTTTTACACCATCCTTCCATAAAGTATATGTATTTTAATCCTTCCATCATTGTGTAAGAATATTCTATCATATTTCCAAGGACTCTCCAGTAATATATGGCATGCATCCATTGGAATAACATAAATTCCCAATCAAAAACTTTATAAGGCATCTTTTTTTTATGGTTACCTCATTCCCTTTCTTGAACCATGATATACGATAAGGATATGGGTGCTTCTCACATTTCAGATTGAGTTTATAAACCATCAAAGTTGAAGCCATATTTTCACAACTACCAGCATCAATAATAATTTTACATACCTTTCCTATAGAGGTAAATCTTGTTTGAAATATATTGTTTCGCAGCCATGAATCAACACCAAAAACATCTTGTTCTTTCTCCTTCCTTGGGGCAATCATCAACCTCATTATCATGAAGGTTTCACCCAAGTCTGTAGAAACTTCCATTTCTTCTTCCTCTTCAACATCAACCATATTTACTCATGGTTGTTCTCCTTGCTATCTATCTTGTGTAGGATACTGTATAAACTCAAAAGTTTTGTGCCCCTCTTCACCACATCTGTAACATCTATATTTCATTTGGGGACTATTCCATCCCTATCCTCCATTATAATATCTTCCCCTCTGAAACCCCCTACCTCTTTGGTAGTTACCATGGATTTGTCTTTAATCTTCATGCCCTTTGCATTAGAGGATTCACATCTTATAGATTCAAAACTACCTCTACCTCTCATTAGAGATGATGATGTCCCTATCTTCACATCTCTTCTAAAATTATTCCTCATATTATTTTCTTCTACCTTTAATGTGAGTTGATAATAAAAATCCAAGCTATGGATCTAGAGCACACTCAGTTCATCTTGTATGGTTTAACTCAACCCATTTATATACCATGTGGCATTATGTTCTTTATACTCTCCCTATTCCACCCTAATTGACAACTTGTAAATTTCATTGGTATACTCCTCAATGATGAGATCCTTTTATCTTCGTTTTAGGAACCTTTGATAGTGTGTTTTATGATAATCTACAAGAAGAAACTTTTCTTTGAGCTTCTTCAACAATTTATTCTAGTTTCGGATCTTGCCCTTTCTATTCCTTTGTCTTTCATTTTGTAGGTGATCCCACTAAATCAATGCATGTCTGACCAAATTAGTGCATGAAAAATTAACCTTCTTCTCCTATGAAAGGATTTTCCACTAAAAGAATTTTTCCATGCGATTTAACCGGTCAATCAAATCCTCTGGTCATAATCCTCCACCATAATCGGGAACATTAATATTAATATTGTCATTCTTTCCCTCTAAAGCTTGGATCAATCTCTCCTCAAATGGTATCTCATTCATGGTTTCTTCATATCTCTGATTTTATTCTTCATGTCCTCAATTCATTAATGGATGTACTTCTTTAGTATCACTATCTGGGTTTACATCCCCATTTGCATGTCTCCTTCTAAGGCAGGTAACTTCTCCTGTGAGCTCAAAAACTTGTCTCTGTAGCTCTTACATATGCTTATTCATCTGGGAATAACCTCCCATCCCTAGTATAGCCTTGATTATATAAAATAGAGGTGAAATTTACACAAAAATATATAATATGTTACCTTAACTATTTTTTCAAGATCTAAATTTGGATGCGATACCAATTGATGTAATTCTAGCTGCAAGATGTTGAAATAAATCCAAAACACACATAAAAAAATTTGCAAATAAAAACTAGGAGTTTCAAAATAGCTTTATTGTCATTCTAGAATCCACACTAATCTTTTACATAATTATAATTAACCTTTTATTTCATGTCTACTCTAAAAACCCTAAAATGCCAAAAATTACCTACTAGCAAAATAACTCAGATGGGTCCCAATTTTTTTTGTCAAATATGCATTCATAAATTAAGGCTCACGTGAAATTTTGAATTATTTTAATAAGAAAAACAAAAGTTATAAAAGTGCTAAGACCTAGTCAAAAGAAAAAAATGTTCGAAGCTAATTTTACACCACTAGATAATGAAATTCAGACCCAAAAATGTGTCAATATGGACAAAAATTTGTGGAGAATGTTTACCAACATAGTACTAATGCATATCTACAACCCTGTAAATTTTAAAAATGATCCAACGGTCATATCAAAAGCTATGGTCTCCGCAAGTTATGCTCCCGCATCATTCTCTTGTGGTTGAAAAGAATTCAGCTCCTGCAAATTCAGTTGACATAATTAATTTAATTTCAGAATTGCAATATTCTTCAACTCCCACTTAGGAATAGAATTATTTTCTTCTTACTAAAAAACTTCCTACTGTACCAAATATTTGTTGTAGCTCCTATGTCTAGTAGTGACTGTATGTTGGTCCAAGACACACATTACCCTTTCCTTTTTCTTCTTTGGCATCTACTGCTCCTAGTTTATTTCTTCCTCCACAAAATTTTCATCATGACCTAGAAACTTATATAAGTCAGAAACATTAAAAATTGGTGACATAAAAAAGTTGTTAGGTAGCTCCACCTTGTACGCATTATCACTCATTTTCTTAGGAATCATACATGGCCCAATCTTCTTATACTTTAGTTTATTATATATCCCTTTTTGAAACCTCTCCTTTCTAAGATGAACCATCATGATATCTCCTTCATCAAATACAATTACTCTCCTATTTTCATCTGCAGCTGCTTTATATTATGCATTACTCACTTTTAGCTTTTCCCTCACTTCATCTTGCAACTATATAATGTGTTCTGCAAATGCTTCTACATCATCATGATTTTTTATCTTCACCGGGTAGCACAACTAGATATAAGATCCCCTTGGGATTCATACCATATACAATATATAAAGGAGACCTCCCCTTTGAAATGTTTACCGAGATATTATAGGCAAACTCAACTTGTGGTAAGGAAAAGTCCCATTGTTTTGGATTTTCTCTAACTATGCAACGTAGGATATTTCCCAACCTTTTGTTCACTACTTCCATCTACCCATCAGTCTGGGGGTAATATGCACAACTAAATTATAGTTGTGTCCCTAGTTTTCTTCATAGAGTCTTCTAAAAGTGACTCAAAAACTTCATGTCATGATATGAAGTGATCGTTCTTGGAACTCCATGTAATCTAACCATTCCTAAATAAAAAAAAATTGCATCTTTGGAAGCAACATTAGTTGTTTTACAAGAAATGAAATTTTCCATATTATAGAATTTATCGACCACAACAAAGATAGAATCATTTCCTCTCTTTATGTTAGGAAGTCCTAACACAAAATCCATACTCAAATAAACCCATGGCCTTGTAGTGAAAGGTAATGGCATATACAACCCAGTATTATGTGCATGGCCCTTAGCCATTTGGCACACTCTACATCTTTCTACAATCCTACTTATGTCCCTATTCACCTTTTCTGAATAATAATTTTCTACAACAAGAGAAATTATCTTACTTATACCAAAGTTTCCAGCTAAACCCCCACTATGCAATTCTCTTATTGGACTAGCAAGGATGCGCAATTATTTCCCCTTGAACAAATAACAATCCTACATCAAATAATAATAAGAACCATTGCCTACTATAGGGTCCTTAAGTTGTCTCACAACATCACCAAAATCTATATCAACATCATACAATTCTTTAAATACCTCAAACCCTACTACTTCATTTTCCATTGATGTCAAAAGTGCTACATGCCTACTCAAGGCATCAACAACTTGATTCTGCTTACCCAAATTATGCTTTAAGGCAAAATTATATTCTTACAAAATGAAACCCATTTTGCATGCCTACTATTTAATTTATTCTTTTTGTTTACGTACCTCAAGGCTTCATGGTTAGTGAAGAGTACAAATTCTTTTTCTACCAAGTAATGTCTCTTGTGCCTTAATGTTTGAACAATAGCATAAAATTCCACATCATAAGTAGAATATTTCCTCTTGACATCATTTAAATTTTCATTGAAGAATTCCATAAGATGTCCTTCTTGACTCAGTATAGCTCTAGTCCTGACATGTGAGGCATCACAATCAACCTTGAAGAACTTGCTAAAATCTTGCAATACCAAAATAGGGGCTGATGTCACTTTCTTCTTCAATAATTCAAAAATTTTTGTTGTTGCCTTGGTAAAAAAAAACTCCCTCCATTTTGTGCACAATGTTATGGGTGTAACAATGCTACTAAAATTCCTGATGAAATTCCTATAAAATTTTTCCAGTCCATGAAAAATATGAACCTCTATCACATTCCTTGGAATAGTCCATTATAAAATTGCCTTTACTTTTTCCTCATCCATCCCCACCCCATCCTATGATATGACAAACCCACAAAAAAACAAGACTCTTCTGAATAAATCTACACTTCTGTAAGTTTTCATATCTGCTCTCTTTACGTAACAAGTCAAACACAAATTTCATATGTAACAAGTGTTCTTCCACTATCTTACTATATATCAGAATATCATCAAAATGGAAAACAACAAACTTATAATTGTATTCTCAGAGTACTCTTTTCATTAGCCTCATGAATGTACTGGGTGCATTAGATAGCCCAAATGACATCAACCTACACTCATATAATCCTTATTTTGTTTTGAAAGTTATTTTCCATTCATCCCCTTCATGGATCCAGATCTGGTAGTACTCACTCCACAGGTCAATCTTTGTAAAATATCAGGCTCCTGCTAGCACACCATCATATCATCCAATATTGGAATTGGGAATTGATAGTTAATTGTGATCTTATTTATGGCCCTTATCTCTACACACATTCTCATGTCTCCATTTTTTTTTGGAGTCAATAGTGTTAGATTCACACCTTGACTCATGATTTCTCTCACTAAACCATTTTGAATTAGATATATCACTTGTTTGTTCAAATCTTCACTCGTTTTTGGACTCATCTTGTAGGTTTCCTAGTTTGGAAGGGATGATTTTGGGAACAAATCAATATGGTGTTGAATATCTCGCTTCAAAGGTAACCCATCTGGTATCTCATCTTGTATGACATCTTTGTATTTGTTAAGTACCTTGCTACAGAAACATGTATATTAAAATCCTCTATTTCCACCTTCTTTGACATCAATGGATAACACCAGCCAACTTCTTCCATTTCAATAATATACTCTTTTCTATCTGTTATCCAAATTCACCCCCAGGGTTAATTTGATAACATGCATCAGAATTCTCAAGTCCCAGGCAAATGGATTGATTTAGGGCAAAAATCATGTTTCTAGGGTCCCCTCAGATTTTTTCTAACTCCCCTGGCCGAAGAAGGAAAGAGAAAGCTTTGAGAAAATGTGAAAAAGTTGCAGAAAACAAGCTTGGGGCAGGAAGAATTGTGAAAATTGGCTAAGTCCTAGTCCTCACAAGCAGTCGGGACATTTGGGATATCGGGGCGCGAATCGGCCGAAAGGGCGCCAGGCAGTCTACAGGTTAAAGAAACATCCGAGCCATCGGGACGTGTGGGACACGGAAAGCCGGTTCGGCCGAAGGAGAAGAAAATTGACTAACTACTCTGGGACATTTGGGACAAGAAGACGCGAAGGACGCGAACCGCCCGGATCGGCCGAAAAGGAGAACTTTCGCACTAAGCAGTTCGGGACATTTGGGCCGTGAGGACGCGAACCGGCCGGTTCGGCCGAATCGGAAGAATTTGTCCCAAACAGTCTGGGACAAGTGGGACAAAGGGACGCGAAAGACGTGGATAGCTGAAAAAGCCAAGAGCCAATCAATGCATGCCACGTGTCACCGGCAGAAAAGGGACAGGGAAGCCCATTTCGGGCGGATCGGAAGTTTTTGTCCCAGACAGCACTGGGACATCCAGGACAAATGGACGCGATGGACGCGAAAGAGCCGGCAGACCCGCGGACCAACCAAATCATGACACGTGTCACAAGGAGAAAAGTCCAAAATTCAAAGGGCGAGTTTTGAAGGGTCACTGACCCGAGCCAATCAAAAGAGGACACGTGTCCAATGGAGTAAGGAAGCGGAGCTCGGGGAGGAGTTAGAGAGCAAGAAGTTACAAAAGCTAAAAGTAAAGGTCTGCCTCGCGTCCCTGATGACCAATCAATGTATGCCACGTGTCATCTAGGTGGCAGAGCGCGGGAAGAAATTTAAAAAAAATCGTTTCACCTGTTTTGTGCCCTAAATCTTCAGATCTCCATATCTTTTGATCCAAAGCTCGGATTTGCACGTTCTTTATATCAACGGAAAGCTTATGAAATTCTCTACGTGATTTTGGGGTTAATCTTGAATTTTGGTGCAGTCTGGAGAGAGAAAATTGAGAAACAGCTCTGATGCGTGTTCATGGCCAGAAGTGACATTTCAGCGACCAGATTTAATGCAGAATGGGTCGCATTCTCCTGTAATTCAGTCAAAATGACAGGGTATGGGTTTGTAAGGTCCCCCATGCCATTTTAATGCATCTGTAGTCAAGGAGGGATGGGCTCTCATGTTTTTGTACGTTTCTATCTCCTGGGCTCGACCAATGCAATGTAAAAGCTAGATTTGGCTCATAACCGAAGGGGGGGAACATTTTTTTTTGGCATAGCAGTTTTCTTCTTTCACCTCCAGCAAGTGATTGATGAACGATCAGACCTCTCCAAAGATTGTAACAGTTTTATTTTACCTCTCTGAGGGTGTAATGCATGTTTTTGACACTGAAATGATAATGCAAGCTCTGTGAATGGGTTTCAGTCCTCTGTTTGTATTATTTGCTTCATTTTAGATCCTAAATTATACCTTATCAGTCTGTGTATGTTTTATGTTGTGAACTTTGGTCTGTGTCTATTTGCATGACAAATATGTTTCACCACTCCTTTTGGTGCATCACCATCTTTAGTTAGTTTCAATTTCTTGCACTTCTACCCCTGTCTCCTTGCAAGTTAGAGTAGGATTAGGATCTGAACCTCTGTAGTTGTGCAAGCATTAGATCTAAATCAGAGGAGTTTGAGGAACCAGCCTCTAATCTGGAGATTCCTCTCTCAGTTTCACAAGTCCCAAGCTTAGAGAGAGGTTTCCATGTTGTGCAATCACACTAGATGCTAGAGTGATCAACCTAGAATCCTGATTTGCATCTAGGGGTGCTGTGAACTTGCAACAACAGTTTTGGCACGCCTGGTGGGACTAGAGGTCTCATTTTTATTGCAGCAGGGTTGATGTGCATCTGCTGCATTTTTCTTGCTTAAAAGAGCTATTATTTGCATATCTAGCGACTCCAAGGGGAAGAACCAGCTGGTTCCATGTGCAGGCCTAAAAAATCATGAGAAGAATCACCACAAGGTCAAGAGTTGGAGAAGAAGAAGTGCTGTTTGAATACCTGCAATTATCTCCAAGAAGAAGGCAAAGAGGAAGAAGGATTCAAAGGTCTCCATCTCCACCAAATAGAACTCTCTCAACTCCTCCACCTGGTAGGCCTTTCATTCAGTCAACAAGGGTTTTAAGACCAATTAGAATGGCTCAGAACAATCCCTACGTCAACTTCACAGGCAGCAGCCCACTTGCTCTCAATGCACAACATCCAGTTCCTATTGCAGCCTTGAAGAACATTCCCTACTTCACTGGAGAAAATCAGACTACTCCAGGTGATCATGTTAAAGATATTGCTAACCTTTGTGCAATTCATGAAATCAATGAAATGCAAGTGGCTGTCAAGTTACTGGCATCTTCCTTCAAGGGTAAAGCATTACAATGGTTTAGGAGCCTTGGAGATGGTTCTATCACAAACTGGAATCAGCTATGTATTGCACTTCATGAGCAATTTGGAGATAAGGGAGACAACTTGTGTCTTTTGGACCAGCTAATAACCATCAAGAGGGCTCCCAATGAGCAGCTGTTCGATTTCAACTTCAGATTTCAAAAAACTTGGGAGAGGATTCCAGTGGCAGTCAGGCCAACAGTAGAAGGTGCTTTTCTATACTATCTCAAAGCTTTAAATTCTGATATTTCTATGTTGATTCAGTCCATGGGAGGCATAACTATCCCTATGGCTTATAGCATTGCCATTAGGGCTGAAAATTGTTTAATCCAAGCTGGAAAACTTGCCCCTAGACCTCCCATGCCATTGTTTCCAAGTTTAGAGAGCCCAAACACCCAGTCAAGCACCTAATTTGGCTCCTTCTCCCACTCCTAGAAATCAGAGTTCAAATGAAGCTTCCACTTCATCTCCAAGTGCCCCAAATGAGCTTCAAGAGGTCATGAAGCAATTGCAAAACCTAGGCAATGAGCTAGTTACTCTCAAGAGGCAACAAGCCCAAGGTTTCAGACCTTCTTATCAACCCCAAGCTCAGCCTAATAGGCAGCCATACCAACCACAAAGACCACCTAATCCAGCTGCAAATATGAATCAAACAAGGCCTCCTGCCAATAGACCATTCCAGCCCTATAATCCAAATGCCATATCTGCCTCTAAGGCATTAGTGCCAACACAGAACAACATTGCTCAGGAATATGATTGGTGCTTTCCATGCAACGAGCCTCATAACCAATCCATGTGTTTCAATGGTGCTCTCAATCAAGCACTAATGGTGACAACTACTGGTGTGGAGGGCGAGGGCAGTCAAGGAAACAGTCAACAACAAGAAACATTCCAACAGCAATCAGCCCCAAATGACACCACATTGGTGAACTGGCAAGCAGAAGATTTCTGTGGCATGAATCAAGCAGTTTCTCAAGGTGTTGCAGCCAACACAAGGTCAAAGAGGAGAAATTTGGGTGAAGAACAGCCATTAGCCCCAGCCAATCCACAACCTTCCACGGCTCCACAAATGATTGGCAAGCAAAGTCCAGTTTCAAATGCACAAGGGCAGCCAAGAACAGCCCCTAGGCCAACTCAAATGCCAGCTGTTGCTGCCCACGTGCAAGGAGTAAATGTGCAAACCAAGGGACAGCAGAGAGATCCTTCATCACCATTCAGTATCATTGATCAGATGAAGAAGACAAATGTCAACATATCAATGTGGGAATCCCTATCTATCCCAGGCCAAAGAGATCTGCTGCAAGCTGCCATGAAGGATTGGCCAACTTCGAATCAGCAGGTTCAGATGCAAGACAAAGTGCTTACAAATGCTGCCCAGCCTGAAGGAAGTCATGGAGGGCAACAAGGTAAAATGTTGAAGCCCCCTCCTTTCTATGTTTCATTAATCATTGGAAATCAGCTAGTACATAATTGCATGATAGACTCCGGGGCAAGTAGCTCAGTAATGCCTAAACAGATAGCTGATCAGCTAGGGCTCCAGTATGAAATAACATCTAAAGGGGTAGTGCAGCTAGATGGGACAGCAATAGCAACAGTTGGAGTGATCAGAAATTTGAGTCTTACCTTGCACGCATGTCCAAATGTTGTTGTTTTACAAGATGTATCAATCATAGACCTTCCACCACTCTTTGCCCTTTGCTTGTCAAGGGACTTCACAGCCAAGATTGGGGGGTATTTGTCTGCTGATTGGTCACACATGCTATTCAGAACAAGATATGGAACTAAGGCCACAATCAGATCCAAACCTATTGCAAACTTCCATATTGAGCCTTACACTCCAAGTCAGATTAATGCCAATTGCTCAGCATTTGATCAAGAAGATCACCCTAGCACTGATGAGGCTGACACCAAGGTTGGAAGTATCCCGGATCTAACTCTTGATGAATGGGCAAACAAGATACATGCTTTTGATCCCTATCAAGAAGTAGAAGAATCTGCGCTAGGAGTTTATTGTTTACATGAAGAGGAATCAACCTCTCCCCAGCATCACCAAGCCAGATCACAAAGACAAGAATGAAGTATGGCAATTGTTCTTTGATGGGTCAAGGAGTAGACAAGGTGCAGGAGGAGGAGCTATGCTCATTTCACCACAAGGTATAAAGTATTACTCAGCCTTCCGTTTCCAGTTTTCTTGTTCAAACAACACGGCTGAGTATGAAGCCTTAATTCATGGACTGCACTGGGCAAAGAAGAAAGGCATCAGGAATTTACAAGTATTTGGTGATAGTGAGCTAATTGTAAACCAAGTCAAAGGAAAAAATGCTGCCAAAAATGATCTGTTGAAGAACTACAAAAATCGGGTATGGGATCTTATTGAAGATCTTGAAGCTTTTAGCATCAATTCCATCCCAAGAAAAAAGAATGAAGCCGCTGACAGGCTAGCAGCAATTGGGGCTGCGTTTGATGTTGTAGAAAGTATCAAAAGTGAAAAATCTCAGCCTCATATCAAAGTGGTTGTGAGACCAACTGTTCCGGATAACAATACAAGTTGGCAAGTCTTCGAGAATGATCAGCAAATTGTTAATTTCCTACAAGAAGAAGCTGAGTTCTCCGCCAGGAATCAAGACAAGCTGCATCAGCAGTATGGTGACCAAGTGGTGCAGCTGAGAACTAACAAGTTACCAAAAGGCCTCATAACCTTGGAGTCAATCTTCAACCCGAATGATCAGTTCCGGAAGGAGAAAGCGAACATTCAAGTAAAGGGTGAAGATTCAGAGCCTATTTTAGTGGAAGAAGGCAAAACATTGCAGATTGGCAAAGTAAGTACCTCACAAGAGAAATCTGATTTTGTTCAGCTTTGTCAAGAGTTCCCAGATGTCTTTGCTTGGACTTACAAAGATCTAAGAGGTTTCAACCCAAAGTTGGCACAACATACTATTGAGCTGGATCCGGAATCCAAGCCTGTCAGGCAAAAGCAAAGGCCAGTGAATCCCCATATTGAACCTCTCATGAGAAAAGAGTTAAGCAAGCTTATTGAGGCCAGTATCATCTTCCCCATCAAACACTCAAGTTGGGTTCACCAACTTAGTCCCAGTCAGAAAGAAGAATGGAGAGATCAGGTTGTGTGTCGACTTCAGAGATTTGAATAGAGCCTCTCTCAAGGATCATTATCCACTCCCTTCCATGGAGAAAATATTGCAGGTTGTAGCTGGTTCAGAAAGGTTTTCACTACTTGATGGCTACTCAGGCTACAATCAGATTATGGTGAGGGAGGAAGATCAGTTCAAGACAACCTTCACAACTAAATGGGGCACATATGCTTACAAGAAGATGCCATTTGGCCTATCAAATGCTGGAGCCACTTTCCAAAGGGCAATGGATATGGCGTTCAAAGGCTTGATCAACAAGATAGTGCTGGTATACCTAGATGATATCACTGTCTTCTCAAAGAATGCAGTAGACCATCTTTTTCATCTGAGGAAGGTATTTCAGAGGTGTAGAAGATTTGGGGTATCATTGAATCCCAAAAAATGCATATTCCTGGCTCATGAGGGGAAACTTCTAGGCCATATTGTCTCAAAAGAGGGACTGGCAATTGATCCAGAGAGGGTTGAAGCCATAAGAGCACTACCATTGCCAAGTCACAAGAAGGCTCTTCAAAGCTTCTTGGGAAGGATCAATTTTATCCGTAGGTTTTTCCTAGATTTTGCAGCCCTTATCAAGCCCATCACCAAAATGTTAAAGAAGAGCATGGCTTTTAAGTGGACAGCAGAAGGCAAGGAGAGTTTTGAAGCAATCAAAGAAGCTATCTCTCAAGCACCAACTCTCATCAACCCAGACTTCTCCAAGGATTTCATCCTCTATGCATTTGGAGGTGATGACACTATTTCTGCCATTCTAGTACAGCAGAACAAAGATAATGATAAGCAGCCAGTTGCCTTCTTCAGCCAGAGCCTAGATGACTGCGAGGTGAGGTACTCTTTTATTGAGAAGCATGTACTTGCAGTAATCAGAAGCTTGAAGAAATTCAAGCATTTAATCTCAAACAACAAGGTCCAGTTGCTGGTCTCACATGCTGGAGTTAAGGACTTCCTCCTCAATAAGGATTTGAATGAGAAAAGGGCAGGTTGGATCACCCGTGTCATGGAATATGACATTGAGATCAAGATCACCAAGTTGGTGAGAGGGAAAGGACTATGTGAGCAACTGGTTTTGGGGAAGCAAAAAGAAGTATGCAACAAAGAAGAGGCTATTTTGACAGTCCAGGACAGCCATGAGCCAAGTGGCAATCAAGAAGAAGACAATGCTTCCCCCACTCCTTGCTGGACCCAAGGTATTATGCACTTCCTAGGCACAGGCCTATGCCCTCCAGAGATGAACAAGACCCAAAGGAGACACTTCAGGTTGCAGGCTGTTCCATATGCCATTGTTGATGGAGTTTTGTTCAAGAAAGATGTGAATGGAGTGCTGCTGAGATGCATTAGCACAAATCAGATTCAAAGGGTGTTGGAAGAGTTTCATGGTGGACCAGCTGGTGGCCATTTTGCACCAAGAGTGATAGCTCTAAAAATCATGAAGGCTGGTTATTATTGGCCTAAAATATTCAGTGATTGCTATGCATGGATCAAGAGGTGTAAGAATTGTGCATTCTTCACAGGAAAAGAGAGACTTTCTGCCCTTCCATTGCATCCAATCTCAGTTGACCAGCCATTCATGCAATGGGGTTTGGACTTCATTGGAGTCATTAATCCCATTTCAAGCCAAGGGCACAAATGGATTTTGACAGCCATAGACTACTTCACCAAATGGACAGAAGCAGTAGCACTCAAAGAGGCAAATGAGTCTAGCATCTTAGACTTTTATGAGGGAATAACAACCAGATTTGGTGTACCTGCTACAATAATCTCTGATAATGCATTGGCATTCATTGGATCCAGGGTGACTGAGTGGGCTGTCAAGAACGGTATTTACCTAAGCACTTCATCGAACTATTACCCTCAGGGTAATGGCCAGGCCGAGTCTACAAACAAGAACTTGTTGAGGATCATTAGGATGAATCTTGATGAGAATCAGAGGTCTTGGCATACCAAACTGAAATCAGCCTTATGGGCTGATAGGATCACTCCCAAAAGATCCACAGGTAACTCTCCATTTAGGCTTGTCTATGGAAGAGAGGCAATCTTGCCCATGTCACTTGAGTTGCCAACGTTGGAACTCATGAAGCAGCTGGAGTTGCTAGAGTTTGAGCCCATGGAGGTGAGGTATGCAGAGTTGATGGAGCTGCAAGAGATCAGAAATCAGGCATCCCAAGTAATGGAAAAGGATCAAGCTTTGATCAAGAAGACCTTTGATAGGAAGGCCAAAGATAGATCTTTTCAAGTTGGAGATCTAGTGTTGAAATGGGATGTGGATAGAGCAAAACTGGGAAGGCATTCAAAATTTGATGCCATTTGGAGTGGCCCATACATGGTCACAAAGTGCAAGAACAACAATGCTTTCCAATTGGCCTCATTGGATGGTGAAGAACTGCAGATTCCAGTCAATGGAATCTATCTCAAGTGTTGCTTCTAGAGGGAAGTTCACTACCTCTGTAAATATTAGATTAGATTTTCTTTCCTCCAAGTGCTTGTGCACATTGTTTTGCTGTAGGTTAGTTTTTTTTTCCCTAAGTGCTTTGGCACAGCTTGCTGTCCATGGAGATGTTTAGCAGTCCTTGCTTTCATCAGGTGACATTCCATCTTCCTCCTTGCACATTCTGAGTCAGTTGAGGTTCTAAACAGAATATTTGATGACTCCATGCCCAATGGACTGCTTCAGGCAACTGGTATCTTCTACCTAGCAGGCAGGTAACCCCGCTGAGTCGCCAATTGTTATCCAAATTCACCCCCTAGGGTTAATTTGATAACATGCATCAGAATTCTCAAGTCCCAGGAAAATGGATTGATTCGGGGAAAAAATCATGTTTCTAGGGTCCCCTCAGATTTTTTCTAACTCCCCTGGCCAAAGAAGGAAAGAGCAAGCTCTGAGAAAATGTGAAAAAGTTGCAGAAAACAAGCTTGGGCCAGGAAGAATTGTGAAAATTGGCTAAGTGCTAGTCCTCGCAAGCAGTCGGGACATTTGGGACGTCGGGGCGTGAATCGGCCGAAAGGGCGCCAGGCAGTCTACAGGGCAAAGAAACATTCGGGCCATCGGGATGCGTGGGATGCGAAAAGTCGGTTCGACCGAAGGAGAAGAAAATCGACTAATTACTCTGGGACGTTTGGGACAAGAAGACGTGAAGGACGCGAACCGCCTGGATCGTCCGAAAAGGAGAACTTTTGCACTAAGCAATTCAGGACATTTGGGCCGTGATGACGTGAACCGGTCGAATCGGGTGAATCGGAAGAATTTTTCCCAAATAGTCCAGGACAAGTGGGACAAAGGGACGCGAAAGATGCGGATAGCTGAAAAAGCTGAGAGCTAATCAATGCATGCCACATGTTACCGGTAGAAAAGGGATAGGGAAGCCCATCTTGGGCGGATCGGAAGTTTTTGTCCCAGACAGCACTGGGACATTCGGGACAAATGGACGCGAAGGACGCGAAAGAGCCGGCAGACCCATGGACCAACCAAATCATGACACGTGTCACAAGGAGAAAAGTCCAAAACGTCAAAGGGCGAGGTTTCAGGGGTCACTGACCCGAGCCAATCAAAAGAGGACAACGTGTCCTATGGAGCAAGGAATGGGGAGCTCGGGCAGGAGTTAGAGAATTTGGCAAGAAGTTCACCCAAAAGCTAAAAGTAAAGGTCTGCCCCATGCCCCTGATGACCAATCAATGCATGCCACGTGTCATCCAGGTGGTAGAGTGCGGGAAGAAATTTAAAAAAAATCGTTTCGCCTGTTTTGTGCCCTAAATCTTCAGATCTCCATATCTTTTGATCCAAAGCTCATATTTGCATGTTCTTTATATCAACGGAAAGATTATGAAATTATCTATGTGATTCTAGGGTTAATCTTGAATTTTGGTGTAGTATGGAGAGAGAAAAATGAGAAACAGCTCTGACGAGTGTTTATGGCCAGAAGTGACATTTCAGCGACCAGATTTAATGCAGAATGGGTCGCATTCTCTTGTAATTCGGTCAAAATGATAGGGTATGGGTTTGTAAGGTCCCCCATGCCATTTTAATGCATCTGCAGTCGAGGAGGGATGGGCTCTCATGTTTTTTTACGTTTCAGTCTCCTGGGCTCGACCGATGCAATGTAAAAGCCAGATTTGGCTCATAACCGAAGGGGGGAACATTTTGTTTTGGCATAGTAGACTTCTTCTTTCACCTCCAGCAAGTGATTGATGAAGGATCAGACCTCTCCAAAGATTTTAATAGTTTTCTTTTACCTCTCTGAGGGTGTAATGCGTGTTTTTGACACTGA
The DNA here is from genome assembly GCA_019776745.2 of Taxus chinensis. Classification (NCBI taxonomy): domain Eukaryota; kingdom Viridiplantae; phylum Streptophyta; class Pinopsida; order Cupressales; family Taxaceae; genus Taxus; species Taxus chinensis. Next base: position 289,599,998 of record CM034150.1, read on the forward strand.
AATGATAATGCAAGCTCTGTGAATGGGTTTCAGTCCTCTGTTTGTATTATTTGCTTCATTTCAGATCCTAAATTATACCTTACCAGTCTGTGTATGTTTTATGTTGTGAACTTTGGTCTGTGTCTATTTGCATGACAAATATGTTTCACCACTCCTTTTGGTGCATCATCATCTTTAGTTAGTTTCAATTTCTTGCACTTCTACCCCTGTCTCCTTGCAAGTTAGAGTAGGATTAGGATCTGAACCTCTGTAGTTGTGCAAGCCTTAGATCTAAATCAGAGGAGTTTGAGGAACCAGCCTCTAATTTGGATATTCCTATCTCAATTTCACAAGTCCCATGCTTGGAGAGAGGTTTCCATGTTGTGTAATCACACTGGATGCTAGAGTGATCAACCTAGAAGCCTGATCTGCATCCAGCGGTGCTGTGAACTTGCAACAACAATATCCAACAAGCCCTCACTCTTCTCTTCTTCCTTCAAGGGTAACAAGACCCCCTTTACACCATCCTTCCAAAAAGTATATGTATTTTTCCCTCCATCATGTGTAACCTTTCTATCTTATTACTAAGGCCTCCCTGGTAATATATGGCATACATACATTGGAATAAAATCACACCACACCTCATCCTTGTAGGTATTCCTAATTGAAAACTTTATAAGGCATATTTTATCTATGTTTACCTCATTCCCTTTCTTGAACCATGATATACGATAGGGATATGGGTGATTCTCACATTTCATATTGATTTTATCAATTATCATAGTTGAAACTATATTTTATCAATTTCCACCATCAATAATAATTTTTCATACCTTTCCTCTAGATGTGGATCTTGTTCGAATAATATTTTTTTTCAGCCACGAATCTGCACCAACAACATATTTCTCTTCTCCTCCCCAAATCCTTGGGGAAATCATCATCCTCCTAATCATGAGGGTTTCAACTAAGTCTACAGCAAACTCCATTTCCTCTTCCTCTTCATCTTTAACGCGAATTACTCCTGGTTGTTATCCTTGCCATCTATCTAGTGTAGGATAGTTCAGACACTCAAAATCTCTATGCCCAACTCCACCACATCTATAACATCTATATTTCCTTTGGGGACTATTCCAGCCCCATCCTCCATTATAACCTCCTCCCCTCTGAAACACCCTACCTCTTTATTAGTTACCATGGCTTTGATTAGAATCTTCATGCCATTCTGCATTAGAGGATTCAACTTTTGTAGATTCAAATCTACCTCTTCCTCTCATTGGAGATGACGATGGAATTTTCTTCATACCTCTTCTAAAATTATTCCTCTTGTTATTTTCATTGACCTTTAATGTGAGTTGATAAGCATCATCCAAGCTATGAATCCATAGAATACTCAGTTCATCTTGTATGGTATAGCTCAACCTATTTATATACCACCTAGCATTTTATTTTTTAGACTCTCCCCATTCCACCCTAATTGAAAACTTGTAAAATTCATTGGTATACTCCTCAATGCTAATATCCTTCTATCTTAGGTTTTAGAACCTTCGAAAGAGTGTCTGAGCATAATCTATAGGAATATACTTTTGTTGTAGCTTATTTATCATTTTATTCCAGTTTTCAATATTTCCCTTTCCATTCCTTTTAATTTAACTTTTTAGGTGATCCCACAAGATCAATGCATGTCTGGCCAACTTAGTACATGCACAATTAAAATTCTTCTCCTCTTAAAGGGTTTTGCATTCAAATAATTTTTCCATGTGATTTAACCATTTAATCAACTCCTCTGGTTGTAATCCTCCACCATAATCAGGAACATTAATCTTAATGTCTTCATTCTTTCCCCCTAAATCCCCGATCAATCTCTCCAAAAATGATCTCTCATTCATGGTTTTTTCATCTCTCTCATTTTATTCTTCATATCATCCTTCATTCATTAATGGAGGTACTTCTTCAGTATCACTATCTGGGTTTCCATTTCCATTTGCATGTCTCCTTCTAAGGTGGGTAACTTCTCCTGTGAGCTCAACAACTTATCTCTATAGCTTCTGGATATGCCTATTCATATGGGCATAACCTCCCCTCCAGCATCTAGCCATGATTATATTAAATAGGGGTCAAAATTACACAAAAAAATGTAATATGTTACCTTAACTATTTCTACAAGATCTAAATCCGACTCTGATACTAATTGATGTGATTCCAGTTGGAAGAGGTTGAAATACCTCCAAAAAACATATAAACAACTTTGTAAATATAAAATATAAGTTTCAAAATATATTTCTTCTCATTCTATAAGCCACTTTAATCTTTTACATCATTGAAATCAACCTTTTATTTCATTTCTACTCTAAAAACCTTAAAATGCCAAAAAACCCTAAATTGCCAAAAAAACCTAAAAATGCCAAATAGTACCTACTAGAAAAACAACTCGGATGGGTTCCAAAATTTTCATGCCAAATATCCCTTCATAAATTTAGGCTCACAATTTTTTTTGACTTATTCTAACAACACAACAAAAGTTATTAAAGTTCTAAGACCTTGTCAAAAGTGAAAAAAATGTTTAAAGCAAATTTTAGGCCACTAGATGAAGGAATCTGTAGCTGAAAATGTTCCAGAATGGCCAAAACCTTTCAAAAAATGCTTCCCCCATCATATTAATAATGTATATCTACCACCTAGTAAAATTTCAAAATGCTCCAATGGTTGGATCAAAAGTTATGGTCTCTGCAAGTTATGCTCCCGCATCACATTGAAAAGGGGACTACAAGAGATTGTAAGGGATTGAGTGTTACCGTGAATCTCATTGTAAAAAATCATCAAGCTAAATTTACAGTTGTTCCCTGTGCAACTTCCTTGGTGATTAAATCCTGGAAGGAACCTAATCATTATAGGAAAAAGGCAAAACATTAAACATACTTGGAACATCTCAGTGGACGATGTTATTGAAATTGTGAAGGTCATGAATTCCCGATCCATGAAAAAACATATTTCATGAACTATGAAGGATATTTTAGGTACACGTGTTTCTGATGTGCACACTATCGATGGAAAGGATTTTAAGGACTTATAATGAGAGATCAATGAAGGAGAGGTCAAGATTCCAAAGGATTCATTAGAAGGAAGTGATTTTTTTTTGTATGTTTTATTGAGTTTTAATGTGTTGGGTATTTGTTTATTTTTAAGGTTTGATTGGGGAACATTGGCTTAAATATTTATTGGTCTTTCATTTAATAAAAAGGAGCACACCGAATTTTGTTATAGTGGGTTTCGTTACTTATTTAATGTTTGTGTATTTTCTTGTTTAATGTACTCTATATTTGTAGGACTAATTTCCTTAATAAAACTGAGTTATTTTGGTAATTTTAGACTGTAAATATCAGTTGGAATCATTAAATAAAAATAATAAGTAATGTCTACTAAGATATTTACTCACTATGGTTTGTAATAATTTTGTTTCACTTTACAAGACAAAGCTCATTTCCTATGAATTTGGGGCATGAGGCTTAACTCATTGACAAAAAATTTCATAATTTTTGGTGCAAATGCTACAACAAGGTTGGGGTTTGGCAAGTTGGAAAATGGCCCAAATTTGTGATGGCTATGTTGACGGAAAGGGGGTTCTACTAGAAGTTAATCCAAAGGAGTCAACTTAGATTAAGTACTTTTGAGGTTTAAGGATGATGTAAGACCATCTACAATTTAATTCTAATGATGTTTTACTACAATTAGATGAACTATAAACACAATATCGATTATGGGTTTTATGTACCAGAGAAAGTATAATGAGAGCCTAGTGACCGCTAAAATAGAGCATGATCTTTTATTTTATAACTATTTTCAAATTATTAAACTGTTGAACACAACTTCCATTATGTCCTTACTTTAGATAAGGATAAAATTCTTTGTGTTCGTTCAACATTTTCTCCCATAAGATCTAATGTGAATTATGTGTTTCAAAAAATATACCTTATTGGAACTACGTAAGGCTTGATCCCTCTATATGGTATGCCGTGTAGCTATTGTCTCTGCCAAGTAAATTCTAGCGAATATGATATAATTATAATCACTGAAAAGCACTGGCAATTCAAAGTTGTACAGATAGTGTTTACAATTACCATAATGGTAAGAGCATTGTGGTCACTCAGCTAGGTCACAATTTATTATTTTATCACAATTTTATTTAAAAGAAACTATTGAAATTTGCATCTGATGTGTCGTTACTTTTGATAAGTAATGAAAGTAAGCATTTGGTAAATAATTTTTCTAATACAAAACATTGTGAAGAGGGCCATACTTACATTTAGGAAAAGTGTAATCCTTCCCGTTTGTTTTTTATAGCTTGTTGTGGAATTTCCCACCTAGTGCTATGCTTACAATATCATACTTATAGTAGTTATAGACATTTAGATATAATTAATAAAGTATGTTTGATATACATATATTTCACATTGTCTTATATAAAAAAAATGATGAGCTATCACTAGATCCGTTAAAGTGATTTGTTTCTCAAATACTCTCCTAAAAAACCAAACATTAGATCTTATGACCACTATCCTTTAAACATGTTCACTAGTCTTGTTACAGACATGTAATCATCATTACTATTGTTACTGATATACACATAAATCACATAGTATTTTTAAACAAAAAATACCAAGCTACCGCAAACTCTCTTCAAAATACCAAATATTATATCGTAATGTCCTCTACAATTTATCATTAAAAAGGTGTAAATGGCTTAAAAATGTTTTTACGTTGTTATTTTGTATGTTGACTAGAAGTCTATATGCTAGTAAAGTGTGTATTTTTTAACCTTCCTATCATGCCATCTATATAACGTTATGGCTTGTCCAACTCATATGTAATAATTTCAAAAGGTGAAAATGGTTTCATATCTTTCAATGCATCATAATTAGATTTCAAACTTTTAGAATTTTTTTGTTATTATTGATTTGATCCAAAAAATATGAATTAATGTAGTTGGATGATACATAAGATGTCATATCAAAGCCTAGCGGTCACTAACTATTAATTTAATTACTTTATTATGATACATAGTAAAGAAATCTAGAAGTTAGTGTCTGCTAGCGTACTATTTACATTCCTTAACATAAAATGTGAGAAAAACACTTTGAAGTTTAGAAATGACCTAAATACTAATGTATTTTATTTAACTATAGGTAAAATATATTCCATTGTTCGCACCGCATTTAGAACAATTCCATTCATCGTAGGTGGTATCTATTGGAATAAAAGAGATTAAGAATGGTTTGAGGAACTTAATTTCCATGAAAAATACCACGTCGACCTGTGGTTGTTTTGTTGTTATAGATGAAAATCATGAGAAAGTTATTGATTTGGGGACACTACATGTCTAGGTGGTGGCTTTGAAAATAATAAGTGTCTTATTATGGGTATGGAGTTGGATGTTTCTTTGTTTAGGAAATGGGAAATACATTCCTCCATAAACAACGCACCATATTCAGTTCAAAATAAGGTCAGAATTTGGGGATTCTAACAGATTCTGAAAAAAGTGGCTATTAAAATGCAGAAGTCATTCGAAACGGTATATTTAGAGTATTCAAAAAATTGTATAGAAACTAGAAAACATCTTCTATTTTTCATTTTTTTTTGCATAGAAAAGGTTTTCTTTCACCTCCAAAACATTCCAAGTTGTTAAAAAGGAATACTAAATCAAATGGGTCTTTTGACCCATCTAAATCGTAATTACATGGGTTAAAAAGGAATACTAAATCAAATGGGTCTTTTGAGGCTAGTGTAATAACAAAGACATTTTATTCTTACTATCGGAGAATAAAAGGAGACAAAAAAATGAGAGAAAAAGTTCTACATTATTTGAGAAATAAGAATCTGGATAATATTGTATTGACATCTTGCAGTGAATCCAATGTAATCAAAAAATTTAAATTGCATGAATCACATTACTGTGAGTTGTTTGTACTATTGGGTGAAGAGAGAAATGATAAAATAAAATATGATTCCCATATTGGGGAAAAAATAGAAAAATGGAAAATATATTATGAGGTGGAAGAAGCTATTCCCATCACGACTTAGACAATATTACACAACTATGTGATGTCACTGGAAGGAAATATACCAACAAGGGTGAAATTCACAGACCATTTTTCTTGTAATTGTGTGTATGCATTAAAGCTTCCATCAACTTTATCAGTTATTCCTTCGACTAATCCTTTCAATGTTGAATGTGTGATTGCTGATTTTTACAATTAGGCCAGCGACATTTCTTCCAATCTCATGATGGAGATTCTAATAATTATTGGAACCTATGTGCTAGATTGTATTTTTATTATTCTAATACCAAATGGTTATTTAAAAATGTTAAGTGACACAATATAAAGATACATGGAAAAGGTTAAAGATATCGGAGTATTAATTCTTGATGAATGCTACAGACTCTATGATAGCAATGAGATTTTCAAAATTTTGTGTCTTATGTACACAATATCTTGTGTGAACAGCCACAAAAATAATGATGATTATAGAGAAGAGGTAATTATTGGTGAAAAATCACAACACCCCCTGAATGGCCTTATTTTGAATGGAGCATCCAGTGTAACCTACACAACATTAGACCATATCTCAAGCCGTGGTACTTGCAAACCTGAGATGGACCTCAGAAGAAATCTAGTCCTTGTTCCTAAACTACCTGTAACAATCTACTCTAATGCAGGTAAAAATAATCTATCCTAATCTAACCATTCCAAGGAACCAGAGAGAGAGAGAGAGTGACTGAAAGAGAGAATACACTAAAGTGATGATACACCAGAAAATGAAAGAGGAGAGATACTCTGTTGAGGGAGGATGAAATAAGGTAAAATGGAGATGAGGGAGGTCAGACAAAAGTGACACAAACCCAGATTCTAATCCATTGTCAAAACTCCATATAACACAACATTCTATACCTACAAATGATAAATACATGCATGGAAAAAGAAAAAGAAAAATAGAGGGGCAAGGAGACACAACAAAAAAATGCAAGGGCTGAAAGAACACCATGAACACAATTTTGTTACTCTTAGAATATGCACAGTACATTACATTGTTGAAATAGATGCACAAGTACACTTGCCAGGCCCATGAGAGGGTTTGCAGCTCAATGTTGTTTGAGAAACAAATTTTAAAGAGTTTCCCCACACCCAGATTGTCTCTCCTTCTCAAATGAGAAGTTTTTTCAATATATATAAGGTTGAGGCAAGAGAGAAAGAAGAAAAAATCAGATTCTTCTTTGAAATCTCAACCACCAACCATTAATGCGCTGCAAATCTGCCTACAATCTTTCAATTCTAGTTCCCCATGTCTATTTGGTGTGTTAGAGAAGGAAAGATGACAAATCAAATCAGATATGGGTAGTTAAAGCAATCAAATCCTTTATTAATGTCTCGAAATACTTTTTGTAGATTTTCACCCATCAAAACCCGTTGAAAATAATATTTTATGCTTCCATGGCGTAGAGGAAGTCTAAACATTTCCAATAGTACCAAATTTGTTGAATTTTGAGCACTAGATTGAAAGTTATCCCCATTTGAATATTTGAATCGAATCTGTACAAAAATGGTGAAAAAACAAATTTTGCAAAATGAATCCATGGGCACGAAACTCACTTTGAGCCTTTTGTAAAAAATACAAAATTATAAAAACCTCCCGCAACCCCGTAGGCCAAACATTCACTTTTTCCCAAAAGCCTCCACAGGCCCAAAATCTAAATAGCGCTTTTTGCAAAAAAAATTTGAAAGTACAAAAGTCTCCCTCGGGCCCGAAAGCCTGCAACTTCGCAGCTTTATGATTGGTGAAAAAACCTTTCCAAGCCCGTGGACCGGTAGTTGTAAACTGCACCTTTTGCACAAAAATGCAAAAGTATGAAAGTATTCCTCAAGCCCACAAACTTGCAACCTTCTCATTTTCCATTCGGCGAACAAAGCTCCTTAGGCTTGTGGGTCTGCACTTACAAACTATGCTTTTATGAAAGTTGGAAAAAATGCAAAAAACTCCCGCAGGCCCACAACTTTACATTTGGTGAAAATACTTCTCCAAGCCCACGGCTCCATAACTTCTCATTTCCCAAAAGTCATCCCCAGGCCCATCGGCCCGCATTTTCCACTTAGCAAAAGAAATCCTTCCCAAGCTCATGGGCCTACAATTATAACTTGTTCCTTTTATGAAAAGCACAAAATTCCAAAATATCCCACTGCTCCACCAGTCCATAATCTTTCCATTTGGCAAAAAGTATTCCCCAGGCCCGCCAACCCACATTTGGCAAAATATCCTTCCCAGGCTCGCCTGCCCATAATTTACAAAATATGAGGAGTTAAAAGGACTTATTTATATTTTTGGAAACGGGAAGAAATTTCCTATCTGATGAAGATGCTTTTAGAAATACTTAAGTACTTGGAATGGATGAAAAAATATATTGAAGGAAAAAAGGAGAAAAATGGTGTTAGTTGATGCAAAAATAAGTGTGAGCTTATTTTGGTCAACAATTTGGTGACTCAAGGGGATCACCTGCCTGCTAGGTGAAATGATCAAGTTCCTTGAAGCATCCATGGGGCATATAGTCATAAATGATAGTCTAATAAACAAAAATCTAATCATAATCTCTAAAATCTAATCCCTGATACTCTTGGAACACCACTGGAACTAGAGTTGATCTCACCAAATGTTACTTCCAATGTACTGTGCACAAGCAACAAAACACAACAACACACTGTGTATAAAACTGAAAATCATACACACCCTGAGTGGGATATGCAGAGTGTGCACAAGTACTTCTTCTACTAAAAGTAAACCTACCTATTCTATGCTAACTAGGAGAAAAAGGGAACTCAAACAAATCCTGCAACTGGCATGGAGAATTAGCTTCCCTTTCTCAACAAAGGCAGCCATGTAAATGATTTGACACTGAATATGGCTGCTTGTATGCATGAAAAACTAACTATAAGATGATCCTCCACCCAAGTCATCAAGGTATGAACTAGAAAGAATACAAATAACTCTTTTAGTTTCTCTTTATTTGGATTGAAGAGGCGTTACAGCTGATCCTTAGTACTTTGATACTCATTCTCATGCCCTAGAGTAAGCATGAATGGTTTTAGCTTCTCCATTGCATCCAATGAAAATAGGTACCTAATTGGGTAAGGTCTGATATGATGAATATGTCCATTGTTCTAAAATTCAACTCCAAGAATGGAGTCTTCTTACGGAGTTTCCTGGGTGAATGATGTGAGAGGGATGATAGTCTCATACTCTTTCTCTTTCTCTACAGCAGGTGTGGCTTCTGGAAGATCAAAATATTCAAACTTTGATTCAAGAGGCATGTTGCAAACTATAGGTTGTGCTTGCACGTTCTCTTCCATGGCAGTAGGTTCTTATGGTTGAAGGATGAATTATGGGGGAGAAAAAGTGGCAATTTCAATTGGCTTCTCCTTATCAAAACATTCTTTTAAGTATGATAGGAAATCAAACTCTTTGATGTCTTGTTGTAGCAAGGTCTCTCCCTATTGCATGGTGATCTTAAAATCTTCATTATTTTCACCATATGAAGCTTCATCTTCAAACATAAGGCTAGTGAGTTCAAACTCTTCCAAAAAATCATACTTTTGGAGAGGTTGAATGGGAGAGAGATCTGTAATCTCTTATGCAACCGGATCATGATTCAGTGCCTTTGAATCTATTTTTATCACCTCCATATGCTCATCTTTAACTGGAATTAGAGCTGATTGTTCTTCTTCCTTCATGGATTCATCAATCAAATCAGGCCCTTCAAATGAAAGCAAAATATCTTCAATAATTCTTCCTTAATCAAGCGGTTTCAACTCTGATTTGATCTCTTCTAGTTGCTCCTCTTCAATAGGAATTGGAGCTGATTGTTCTTCTTCCTTCATGGATGATTCTACAGTTTAGATTAGATCAACATCCTTTTCAGATAAAGTGCCATTATGGACACTGCATTTAGAGCAAGCATATTATTGATCTTCTTGTTCTTATTCTGCTTCTACTACAAACTTAGCTTTAACCACCACTAGCTCTTCAACTCTAACCTCCTCAGTAGGATTAACCATCAAGGGGATCTTTGTAATCCCAAATTTTAGAGCCAAGCTCACCAAGCTTCTAATATTTTCTTCTATTTTTAGCTCTTCTTCCTATTGCTCTCCTTGACTAGTTTTTGGGATTTATTCCCCAGATGGAATTGTGAAGGAAAGAGGAGGATTGGATGGAGTTTCAATCAGTTTTTCAATTGTTTTTGGTGGTGAGGGAAGTGAAATTTTTAATTTCTTTAGAAGGGATGACTACTTGGAAGGGAAAACTATAGAATAATTGAGATGAGATGGAAGATAAGGAGATGGAGAAGGGAAAACAACATTTGGGGCAGCATACAATGCGCTTGAATCTTGACCATATTGAAATGATAAAGCTTAAGATGGAGAAAATGAAGGAAAAGGAGATGGGGACTGAATTACCCATTGACAAGGTTGTCTTGTACTTTGCTCATATGCTTCAATATTCTCAATACAATATGCAAGTTGGGGAAGCATTTAAACCATGAAGTCAAGCTTCTCCTGAGGGATGTAGTGTCTTGAAAAAGGGCCTTCCCATGGACAAGGTTCCTTGAAACTAATTTTGAATGCCTTCATTTATATTATATCCCTTGACTGGACCATGCCATCCTCCATCTTTTGAATCTTCTCCAGTAGATCAACATTCTCCATTTGACTATTATCACTATATACATACCCTTGTTCATGATAAGCTCTATAGCGAAATTGTTTTTGACACTTCTCATATGGGTAAGAATGATGGTTATGAATCTAATTATAATGCTGATCTAGAGGAGTTGAGAAATACATTGGAGGTGGACTACATTGTTGCTGCTGTAAGTGTGAATTCCAAGATGGAAATGAAGTCATGATTGCACAAATTCATGGGATGGAAGAAAATGAAAGATGTGGAAAGAAGACTGGGAGGAAATGGATTGAAAGAAAGTCTGCAACTCAGAGAGTGGGTTGTTGACTAGATGGAGTCACCAGACATGCTTTGCGTGTGCCTCCAAAGGATGAAATTTTAACAAGAACACACCAACTCACTAAAAATGAAGTGGTAAGGTGCTTCAAACCTGTCCCACTAGGCATGCTATCACAACACCCCCCAAATGGCCCTATTTTGAATGGGGCATTTGGTGTAACCTGCACAACATTAGACCATCTATCAAGTTGTGCAACTTGCAAAACTGTGATGGACCTCTAGATAAAGTTGGTTCTTATTCCTAAACTAGCTACCACAATCTATTCTAATGTAGTAAAAACTAATCTATCCTAATGTAACTCCAAGGAACCAGAGAGAGAGAGAGAGAGTGAAAGAGAACCTACACTAAAGAAGTGATACACCAGCAAAGGAAAGAGGCGAGATATTCTGCTGAGGGAGGATGAAATAATGGAAAAAGGATATGAGGGAGGTCAAACAGAAGTGAGACAAACCTAGATCCTATTTTGTTGTCAAAACTCCATGAAACACAACATCCTGCACCTGCAAATGATACATACATTCATAGAAAAATAACAACAAAAAAAGACGGGAAAGGAGACACAACAAAACAATGCAAGGGTTGAAAGAACACCATGAACACAATTCTATTGCTCTTAGAATATGCACAGTCCATTACATTGTTGAAATATAGGAACACATACACTTTTCAAGCCCATGAGAGGGTTTACATCTCAATGGTGTTTGAGAAACAAATTTTAAAGAGTTTTCCCACACCCAGATTGTCTCTCCTTCTCAAATGAGAAGTGTTTTCAATAAATATAAGGTCGAGGCAAGAGACAAAGAAAAAAAAATCAGATTCTTCTTTGAAATATCAACCACCAACCATTATTGCCCTACAAATCCACCTACAATCTATCAATTTTGGTTCCCTATGTCTGTTTGGCATGTTGGAGAAGGAAAGATGGAAATTCATATCAGATCTAGGTAGTTGATGCAATTAGATCCCGTATTAATGGCTTGAAATATTTTTTCCATATTTTCACCAAACAGATCTTTTTGAAAATAATATTTTATTCTTCCATGGCGTAGAGGAGGTAAAAACCTATCCAACAGTACCAAATTTGTTAAATTTCAAGAACTGGATCAAAAGTTATGCCCATTTGAATATTTGAATTGAATCTGTACAAAAATGGTGAAATAACAAGTTTTGCAAAACGGAGCCACAGGCCCAAAATTCACTTTTTCCCAAAAAGCTCTGTGGGCCCAAAATTAAAATTGTGATTTTTGCACAAAAATTGTAAAAGTGAAAAAGTCTCCCTCAGGTCTGAAATTCCATAACTTCGCAGCTTTTTGATTAGTGAAAAAACCTCATTATGCCCGTGGGTCGGCAATTGTATTCTACACCTTTTGCGCAAAAATGCAAAAGTGTGAAAGTCTTCCTTAAGCCCACAAGCCCACAACCTTCTCATTTTCCATTTGGTGAAGAAACCTCCTCGAGCTTGTGGACCCACACTTGCAAACTACACTTTTATGAAAGTTGCAAAAAATGCAAAAAACTCCCACGGCCCCATAAATTTACATTTGGCAAAAAGACTTCTCCAGGCCCGTGGCTCCGTAACTTTTGATTTCCCAAAATTCATCCCCAGGCCCACCGATCTACATTTTACACTTAGCAAAATAAATCCTTTTCAGGCTCGTGGGCCCACAATTATAAATTGTGCCTTTTTGAAAAGTGCAAAATGCCAAAATATCTCCTGATGCCCTGCTGGTCCACAATCTTCCCATTTGGTGAAAAGTCTTTCATAGGCCTACCTGCCCGCATTTGGCAAAATATCTTTCCCAGGCCTATTGGTCCACCATTTGCAAAATATGAGGAGTTAGAAGGACTTCTTTATATTTTCAAAAAGGGGAAGCAATTTCCTATCTGATGAAGATGCTTTCAAAAATCCTCAAGTACTTGGAATGTATGAAAAATAAGATTGAAGCAAAAAAAGGAGGAAAATGATGTAGTTGACCCAAAAATAAGTGTGAGCTTATTTTGGTCAACAGTAACTATGGATTGGATGGAGAAAGTTCCACAAAAAATTGTAGCTACAATAGAAATTGGCCTAAAAGGAAACTTGCATCCTTTTCTTTTCAAAAGATCATATGAATTATGGGATGAGATGTTTACTTGATGTTGTTCCATAAATTCTCTAGTACTATTTCTTTACAATGGCAGTGTCACAATCTGTGCATTGGTGGATTTCAAACTATTTACCATTTTTATTGTTGAGACACATAGTCAAGTGATGTTTCTAAAATAATAGTATTCTCATATGAAGAAAGGCTTGTCTCCAAAAACATCTTCAACAAGTGATTTTGTTTAATGGATTTTTACCTAAATGTGCTACCTATACAATTATTGTTTATGCACACAACCACAAAGCAATAAATGTTTATATACAACCATTTCACCGTGATGCTACACAACCAATTCTACATGGTGATTTACTTTCAATCATTTTATAAATATGGTTAGTGAGCTCTATCTTCAATTGTCATGATTTTCAATTTTTTTAACAACTTTATGTTTTTTACAGTCTAGATGACAGATGTGGAGGACATGGGCACACCGGCCATAAATAAACCATCATATCGAGGTATGTTAATCATGTGAGTTTACAAACAAAAACACTAATAATCCAGACAAATTTATAAGACAATAAATGATTATACAGACAACCAATAAGGCCCACAAATTTATAGGAAATGATATGATATCCATGTGTATTTTACAAAAAATTATTTATAAGGCCCACAAATTTCTAAGAAACAATAACTGTTGTTGTAGAATCACAACACCCCTGAAATCTACAACTTGATGGGTTGAGATACTTAGTGTGACTACACAACATGGAGCATCTCTCAAAGTGTGGGACTTTGCGAGTCGAGAGAGCTCTTTGGATGAAGGTCAGATCCTATTTCTCTATTCAGGTGCACATGTTTAGATTGCAGAGGGCCATTCAAAATTCTACTCTAACTTACCAAGGAGATAGGGTTAAGGGAATGCTCAAAATGAAACCTAATATAATAGAGGTGATGCACCGAAGGAATGCTAAACATTTGCATTGCTTTAAAACACAAGCCATTAAAATCTAAAACAATATCCATGCATAGATGACCAAGATTACAATGAGGGATCAGGAAGAAGCAATAAAGCATACGAGGGGGTTGAAATCATCCACAAAATTATTCTATTACTCCAAGAATTGATAAAGTGCATTACAACATCCAAGAGGTAGAAATTGCATTACAATTTGGATGGAGGGGTTCGAGACTCCACGAATTCACCTGCAGAGAAGAGGAAAGGGAGGGCACAAAGAAAGAATGTCTAACCTCTTTAAATTGTCCCTCATGTACAATATATAGGAAGAATGAGAGAGAGAGAGAGAAAAGAGGGAAAATCCAACCCTACTCCAACTTCCCCTGAAAGATCACTGACTTCCCTACCACAATGATGGGTCTCGCTGCAACACCCATGCCCCTATCACAATTCCTTTATGGAAAAGAACGGAAACCTATTCTTCATCATGGTGGTAGGTAGGAGACTTTATGGCCTTAGTAAAGGCAGATAGAAATATTAATGGTGGTAGGTGGGTAGAAGGTGTTGAGAGATCTCTAAAATGTCCCCTCTCACTTGATTTGGAGCTTCTGATCGAAATATATGGCCGCCTGAAGGCATTTCAGATCTAGAGTATGTTCACGCATGTCCACATGATGGCCTTGCATGTCTCACAGTTTTTCCCCCGCTATATACTTTTGAAGTTGCATGAAAGAGACACGTGGTACTTGCCTCCACGTGGTACTTGCTCTATTTCCTTTATATTATGTCCAAGATCCCCTATTGGTAGAGACACTATACCTGACCCGAGACACATGGAGAACTGACGCATGTTTGAGTCTTTGCTTTTGATTTCCCCTTTGAAATTACGTAGTTATTACATGTGGAGGCCTATGCAATCCTATCTCGAGCTTGGAATTTTCAATGGTAGGTGTTCCCTTTTCCAGACCTGGGACACGTGGAGGGCCTGTGCTTATTTGGAATTAGTCTTTGGAGGTGCGCCATTTGAATTTATGCCGTTGAGAAATGTGGAACCTTCTGCTAGCCTATTCTATTTCATTGTGTTTTAGCTAAGTCTCTTTTGCTTGGTGGGCCATATGTATAACCCTAGACATGTGGAGTCTTGACGCACATTTGGGAACCCACTCTGGATTTTACTTTTGTTGTGCCAAGCTAGCATGTGGAGGCTTCCGCTTACCTTTTGTACTTAGCCGATTCAAGCCTCCTCCCTTTTTGGGTCCCTAACTACATGACTAGTTGGCACACGTTTGAGTCTCCACTTTGGGTAACCAATTTAAAATTGTGCTGAGATGACACATGGCTCTTTCCACTGCCCGGAGACTTTTCAACTGCCAAATTTTCCACCTTTTCAGACTTGGGACACATGGAGTCTTGGCGCTTGTTTGAGTCTTTGTTTTGTATCCTTCCTTTGAAGTTATGCAGATGAGACACATGGGGGATTCCTATGACCCTCTTCTACTTAGTCGATTTTGGGCCCACCTATACCTTTTCCACCCATTTAGGAGCCACTCATCAGACCTTAGAAATGTGGAAGATTCACACTCATTTAGGGGATTTTTCTTGGGTCTCACTTCTGAAGATGTGCTGATTGGACACATGGCACTCTCCGCAGGTCTATTCTTTACTTAGCTGATTCTAGCCAATGAGACCCCTCTTTTAGACCCTAACTACATGGCGGGATGACACTCATTTGGGACTACCTTTTGGGATTGACCTTTGAATATGTGCCATTGAGACATGTGGAGGCCTCGGATGACCTTGTTGCACTTAGGTATTTCGATCCTGCTCCTCCATTTTTGTCTGGGTCCCTTCTGCTTGTTTAAGAGTGACTTTGCTAGTTTCTGGGCACATGGAGAGTTGGCACTTGTTTGGGGTTCCCTCTTTGGGTTCTCCCCTTTGGATTGCATTGATGAGGCATGTGGCCCCTTTATTCTTGTTTGGGGACTACCTTTTGGTATTGGCCTTTGGAGGTGCACCGTTGATGCATGTGGAAGCTTCTGTTGATTTTCTTATACTTAGCTGATTTTGGGCCTGCTTGAATGTTGCCTTTCCCCATTGTTCTCTTGTGTAACTCTGGTCGCTTTGGACAGTTTACTCCTTTTTTGACCCTACCCCTTTATTAGCGAATCCTCTTGCCTCTTGATTTGGGATCGATTATGAGCTCATAGAACTGGATGGACCCTTTGATTTTATCCTATGTAGGGGTGTGTTTGATTAATTTTTCCTAAGGGGAAAAATTTGTCAACAATTTGGTGACTTGTGGGTTCACCTGCCTTCTAGGTGAACAGACCAGCTGCCTTGTTGTATCCATTGGGCATGGAGTTTTGGGTGGTAGCCTGATACTTTTTCCACCCCCATTCTTGATGCTTGGATCCGAGACTTTAACTTGGTGACATTAAACATTCCCCGCTGTTCTGGAAATGGATTCCTTTGAGACCCAATTTTAGTTGCTCTGTATTAGTTCTATTTTAAAGTTAACAACTATTATGGAAACTATGGGTCTCCCTGTTGTAAATTCTGAAGGGCTAGGTACATTCACTTGGAGGTGCATGATATTGTATAATGATGCAAACCTGGAGCAACAAAACATGTGCCAGAGCACTTAGGGAAATAAAACCTAAGCTACAACAAGACAATGTTACGCACTTAGAGAAATTAAAAAACCTATGCTACTATTTACAAGGGTGGAACCTTCCTTTTCAGTAGAAATATTTAATATGGATCCCATTGATTGGAATCGGAAGTTCCTCTCTATCCAATGTAGATAATTGGAAGGCATTGCTACTTTTACATCCTATGATCATGTAGGGGCCACTCCAAATGGCGTAAAACATGGAATGTCTTCTTGGTTTTTCTTGATCTGCATCCCATTTTAGAATGAAGTCCCCTTCCTGAAAGGTCCTTGCTCTTTATTTATTATCAAACTATCTCTTAGTCAAGGCTTGATCATTTTCCATTGTTTGAGTTGCATATTCCTGATTTCTTCTAGTTTAAACAACTCTGCATACCTAGCCTCCATCGGTTCAAACTTAGGTAACTCCAATTTCTTCATGAGCTCTAATGTTGGAAATTCTAAAGATATGGGAAACACTTCCTCTTACCCATAGACTAATTTGTAGGGAGAATTACCTGTTGAAATTTTAGGGGTGACTCTATCTTCCCAAAGAGCTGATTTGATTTTTGTGTGCCAAGTTCTCTGATTCTCATCAAGAGTCCTCCTGATGATTCCTATCAAGTTCTTATTCATGGACTCTTCTTGGTCATTACCTTGAGGGTAATATTTTGAAGAGGTCCTAAGATATACCCCATTATTGACAACCCATTAAGTAATTTTTGTGGTAAGGAATTCCAATGCATTGTCTGATATGATAGTAGCAGGGGCACCAAACCTTGTGGTTATACCTTCATAGAAATCCAATATCCTGGATTCATTTGCCTCCTTAAGTACCACTACTTTAGTCCACTTGGTGAAGTAGTTAGTTGCTGTGAGTATCCACACATGGCCTTAGCTTGAATTTGGGTTGATCACTCCAATGAAGTCCAATCCCCATTACATGAATGGCTAATTTACCAAAATTGGGTGAAGAGGC
This sequence comes from Taxus chinensis, assembly GCA_019776745.2. Taxonomy (NCBI): domain Eukaryota; kingdom Viridiplantae; phylum Streptophyta; class Pinopsida; order Cupressales; family Taxaceae; genus Taxus; species Taxus chinensis. The sequence continues at coordinate 289,617,710 of CM034150.1, forward strand.
AGGGCTGCTAACCTTTCCTTACCTATGAAGAATGCAAACTTCTTTAACTTCTTGATCCATGAGTAGAAATCCCTAAACATCATAGGCCAATAGTAACCAGCCCTCATATTTTTGAGTGTTGTTACCCGTGGAGCAATGTGGCCTCCAGATTCTCCATCGTGGAACTCATGTAACACTTTCTTAATTTGGACTATCCCAATACACCTTAATAGGATGCCATTAATGTCCCTTTTGAAAAAAACACTATCAACAAGTGCATATGGGATGGCTTGTAATCTAAAGTACCTTCTCTTTATTCTACTCATTTCTAGAGGACACAAAACCATTTGGAGATAATGAACCAAATCTTGAGTCCAACATGGAATGGGTACATCGTTAGCTAGATGCTCTAGCTCATTATGCATTAATAAGATAACCTCTTCTCCATCCGCTGACTTAGTTTGTTTCTCGGAAGAGATTTGTTCACATAGACCCTCACCTTGAACCAACTTGGTCACTTTGATTTCAATATCATACTCCATTACACAAGCGATCCAACCTGATCTCTTCTCATTCAAGTCCTTGTTTAAGAGAAATTCCTTGACACCAACATCAGACACTAGTAGTTAAATCTTGTTGTTTGATACCAAGTATTTGAACTTCTTCAATTTCCTAATGAGAACAAGGACATGCTTTTCACTGAAATAATACTTTACCTCATAATATTCCAAGCCCTGACTGAAGAAGGCTATGGGCTATTCTTAACCTTCCCTGTTAGGTTGAACCAAGATGGCTGAGATTGTGTCTGACCCTTTAAAAAGATACAACATGAAGTCCTTTGAAAAGTTGAGGTTAATGAGATTTGGGACCTGTGATATTGCAATTTTGATGGCCTCAAAAATCTCTTTGCCTTCTGTTGTCCATTTGAATGCAAGACTCTTCTTCAACATCATCATCAAAGGCTTTACAAGGGTGGAAAAATTAGGTACAAAGCTACAAAAATTTTTTATCCTTCCTAAGAAGCTTTGGAGGGACTTCTTGTGATGTGGAAGTGGTAGTGTTCTAATGGCTTCAACTCTTTCAGGGTCAATAGTCAGCCCTTCTTTTGAGACAATGTGGCCCAAAAACTTTCCCTTGTGTGCCAAAAATACACACTTATTTGGATTCAATGACAGCCTAAATATTCTACACCTTTGAAATACTTGCATGAGGTGAAAGAGGTGGTCTAATTCATTCTTTGAGAAGACAGTGATATCATCTAGATACACCAGCACAATCTTGTTGATCAAGCATTTGAACGCCATATCCATAGCTTGCTGAATTATTGCTCCAGCATTGGTCAATCCAAATGGAATTTTATTATAAGCATATGTGCCCCATTTTGTGCTAAAGATTGTCTTGTACTGATCTTCCTCTTTCACCATTATCTGATTATAGCATGAGTATCCATCTAGCAATGAAAACCTTTTGGAGCCAGCTACAACCTGCAAGATCTATTGCATTGATGGAAGTGGATAATGATCCTTGAGTGATGCTTTGTTAAGATCATGAAAGTCCACACATAATATGATTTCTCCATTTCTCTTCCTCAAAGGCACCAATTTTACAACCCAACTTGAATGCTTGATAGGGAAGATGATGCTAGCCTCAATTAACTTGTTCAATTCTTTCCTCATGAGAGGTTCAATGTGAGGGTTTACTGGCCTTTTCTTTTTTCTGAAAGGCTTAGATCCCAGACCCAAATCAATACTGTGTTGTGCCAATCTTGGGTTGAAACCTCTAAAATTATTGTAAGTCTAAGAAAATACATCTCAAAATTCTTGACAAATTCGAATGAATTCAGATTTTTCTAATTTAGTACTTACCTTTCCAATTTGCAACATTTTTCCTTCTCTAATGGAAATGGGCTCCGAATCTTAACCCTTTATCTGGATACTCACTTTCTCCCTCTAGAATTGATCACTTGGGTTGAAGATTGACTCTAAAGTTACAAGACCCTTTGGTAATTTGTTGGTTCTCAGCTACACCAATTGGTCACCATACCATTGTTCCAACTTGTCTTGGTTTCTAGCAAAGAACTCATCTTCTTCTTGTTAAAAATTGACAATTTGGTGATCATTCTTGAAGACTTTCCAACTTGTATTGTTATCTGGAACAACTGGTTTTACAACCACTTTAATATGGGGAAAATATTTCTCACTCTTGATACTCTCTACTACATCAAATGCCACCCCGATTGCTGTCAATATGTCTACTGCTTCATTTTTCTTCCTTTGGATGGAATTGATGCTAAAAGCTTCAAAATATTCGATGAGATCCCATACTCGATTCTTGTAGTTTTTTAACAGATCATTCTTGGAAACATTTTTTCTTCGGACATGATTCACAACCAGCTAACTATCACTAAACACTTGTAAGTTTTTAATCCCCATATTTCTTTCCCAATGCAGTCCATGGATCAAGGCCTCATACCTTGCGGTGTTCACTGAGCAAGCAAATTGGAAATAAAAGGATGATTAATATTTTGTACCTTGAGGTGAAACAATCATAGCTCCTCCTCTGGATCCTTGTCTACTTCTTGAGCCATCAAAGAATAACTGTGATACCTCATTATCATGTATCTGAAGGCTTAGTAATGCTAGGAGGAGGATGATTATCTTCATGCAAACAATAAAATCCTAGCTCAGATTCCTCCATTTCCTTATAAGGGTCAAAAGCATGCCTCTTTCTTACCCATTCATTGAGAGTCAAGTCAAGAATACACCCAACCTTGGTATCTACTTCATAAGTACTTGGGAAGTCTTCCTAATCAAAGGCTGAACAATTCACATTGATTGGGATGGGTACATGAGGCTCAATATGGAAATACACAATGGGCTCAAATATGATTGTATCCTTAGCTCCATACCTTGTTCTAAAAATCATGTGTAACCAATAAACAGACAAATAGCCTCCAATTTTAGCCATGAAGTCTCTTGAAAAACACAATGCAAAGTGTGGTGGCAAGTCTATAACTGATAAATTTTACAATATGGTTACATTGGGGCATGCATGCAATGTGAGGCTCAAATACTTGATGATTCTAACCATTGTTACTTTTTTCCCATCAAACTGCACTACGCCCTTGGAGATGACTTCGTATTGAAGACCTAGCTGATCAGCTATTTGCTTCAGCATGACCGAGCTACTTACTCCCGAATCAATCATGTAATTATGTACTAATTTCTCCCCAATGATCAATGAAACATAGAATGGAGGGGGCTTCAGATTCTTACCTTGTTTTCCTCCATGATTTCCTTTAGGCTAAGCTGTATTGGTAAGCACTTTCACTTGTTGGTTGGGGGGCTGATTTGAGGCTGACCAATTGGCCCTAACAACCTGTAAAAGATCTCTCTATCATGGGGTAGCCAATGACTCCCACATTGATATGTTTACATTTTTTTCTTCATTTTTTCAATGATATTAAATGGGTATGAGCTATCTTTTTATTTCACCTTTCCTTACACATTCCTCTCTTATACATGGGTCGTTACAATTGGTACCTGAGCGGGTCTGGAAGGTGGCTTGGGATGACTATATACATTAGGAGTTGTACTTTGTGGGGAAATAGAGGGATGTGAACCATTTGAATCAGAGGATTTCCCCTCTTCAATATTCCAATTCTTGGACTGCGTATTTGCTGCCACACTATGAGGAGGTGCTTGGTTCATACCACATAAATCTTTGTCTTACCAATTGACAAGCATGGTCTCACTTGGAGGTGCCTCTGTTTGTGTTTCTTGCTACTGATTTTCCTCTTGATTGGGATCTTGGGGCACACCAATGATCTGTACCATCAAGGCCTGGTTTAGTGCACCATTGAAACATGTCGACTAGTTATGGGGTTGATTGCATGGGAAACACCAATCATATTCTTGAGCCATGTTGTTTTGTGTTAGAACCAGGACCTTTGATGTAGAAGCTACATTTAGATCATATGGTCAGAATAGCCTTGCAGCTAAGGGTTGTCCTTGGTTTTAGTTTTTATCTGCATCCTAAGCTGGTGGTCTATTTTTCTCATATAGGGGTCTAGTTTGATATTGGGTTTTAGGTTGATACGACCTAGAAATCTAAGGTTTTTGTCTCTTGATGGTCACTAGCTCATTCCCCAAGTTCCTGCAGTTGTTTCATAACCTATTGTATCTCTTTTGAAGTGCTAGAAGATGAGGTGGAGGTTTTAGGTGAACTTTGATTCCTTGAAGTGGGTATGGGAGCTAATGTGGGCATTTGACTAGTGCTTGGAGCTATTAGTTCTAGATATAGAGGCATGGGTGGCCTAGGTGCTAGTTTACTAGCCTGAATTAAGCAATTTTCAGCTATAATAAAAATGTTATATGAGGTGGGTAAATTTCTACCTCCCATTGACTGAATGATCATGGAAATATTAGAATTTAAAGCTCTAAATAAGTATATAAAATCACCTTTGTCCATTGGTATCATGGCCACCGGAACCTTGTCCCACATACGCTGGAATATGAAGTTGAAATCAATCAATTTCTCATTAGGGGCCCTCTTGATGGTTGTCAAATGTTCCAATAAGGATATATTGTCCCCCTTTTCTCCAAATTGGTTATGAAGGGTTGTGCATAGATGATCCCAATTCTGGATACACCCTACTGTTAGAATCCTAAACCATTGCAAAGATTTACCTTTAAAGGAAGATTCCAATAACTTAACAGCAATGTCCATTTCAACAATCTCATGAATTACAAAGACATTTGTGATGTCTTGAACATGATCACCAGGAGTAGTCTAGTTATCTATAGTGAAATATGGAATGCTCTTCAATGCTACAACTGGAACTAGATTTTGTGCATTTAGAGCCAGCGGGATGCTACCAGTGAAATTGATGTAGGGGTTAGGTTGTGCCATCCTGATTGGTCAAAGGACTTTAGTCAATTGAACGAAAGGCTTATGAGGTAGAGGTGTTGACGAATTCTTGTTGGGTGGAGATGGAGACCTTTGGGCTCTTCTTCCTCTCCTTATTCTTTTTGGGGATAAATGTAGATAAAAAAATAGTCCCTCCTCTCTAGTTCTTGACCTTGTTTATATTCTTCTCATGAAATTAGAAATCTTGGACTACTGAAACAAGTGGGTTATACCTCTTTTGGAGTTTCCATATGTGTAATTTCAGAGCTTCTTACAAGTTGGGAACTTATAACAAGTGCACATCAATCTTGCTATAGTAAAATGAAGACTTCTTATTCCATCGAGCATGCCAAAACTGTTGTTGCACAATTACAACACCCCTAAAATCTGCAACTTGATGGGTTGAGAGATCCTATGTGTGACTACATAACATAGAGCATATCTCAAAGTGTGGCACTTTGCGAGTCGAGAGAGATCTCTGGATGAAGGTCGAATATATTCCTTTGTTTAGGTGCACATGTTCAGATTGCAGAGGGTCGTTCTAACTTCTACGCTAACTTACCAAGGAGACATCGTTAAGGGAACACAATAAATTAAACCTAATCTAATAGAGGTGATGCACCAAAGGAATGCTGAACATTTGCACTGCTTTTAAACACAAGCCATTAAAATGTAAAACAATAACCACGCACACATGACCAAGATTGTAATGAGGGATCAGGAAGAAGCAATAAAGCATAAGAGGGGGTTCAAATCATCCATAAAATTTTTTTATTACTCCAAGAATTGATATAATGCATTATAACATTGAAGAGGAAGAAATTGCATTATAATTTGGATGGAGGGGTTTGAGACTCCATGAATTTTCCTACATAGCAGAGGAAAGGGAGGGAACAAAGCAATAATGTCCAACCTCTTGAAATTGTCCCTCCTATACAATATATATGAAGAATGAAAGAGATAAAGGAGGGAAAATCCAACCATGTTCCAACCACCTCTAAAGGGGCATTGAATTCACTACCATAATGGTGGGTCTCGCTACAACATCCATACCCCCGTCATTGTTCCTTGCTGGACAAGAAGAGAAACCCATTCTTCATCATGGTGGCAGGTAGGAGACATGATAACCTCAGTAATGGAAGGTCAAAATATTAATGGTGGAAGGTGGGTAGCAAGTGATAAGAGCTCTCTGACACATCCCCTCTCACTTGATTTGGAGCTTCTGATAGAAAGTTATGTCTGCCTGAAGTAATTTCAGATCTAGAGTCTATTCACGCATGTCCACATATCCACCTCGTGTGTCTCAATTTTTTCCCCCATCCTCTACACTTTTAAAGTCACGCTGAAGAGACACGTGGTGGATTTCATGGGCTTGCTCTATTTTGTTTATATTCTACCCAAGATCCCCTATTGGCGGAGACACTATACCTAGCCCGAGACACGTGGAGATCCTGCGCATGTTTGATTCTTTGATTTTGATTGCCCCTTTGAAGTTGTGTGGACTTGACTTGTGGTGGCCTCCGTAAGCCTGTATCAAGCTTGGTCTTTTCAATAGGGGGTGTTCCCTTTTTTAGACCCGGGATATATGGAGGGCCTGCGCTTGTTTAGGATTGTCCTTTGGAGTTGCCCCATTTGAATTTTCATCATTGAGGCACGTGGCACCTTCCGCTGGCCTGTTCTGTTTCATTGTGGTTTGGCTAAGTCTCTTTTTCTTAGCGGGGCCATATGTCTGACCCTAGACACATGGAGTCTTGGTGCAGATTTGGGAACGTACTCTGGGTTTAACTTTTGAAGTTGCATCGTGCTAGCACATGGAGGCTTCTGCCTACCTTTTGCACTTAGCCAATTCGATCATGAAACCTTTTCTGGTCCCTGACTACGTGGTGAGTTGTCGCACGTTTGAGTCTCCACTTTAGGATGCCTCTTTAAAATTATGCTGAGCTGAAATGTGGCTCTTTCCACTTCCTGAAGACTTTTCAACTGCCAACTCTACCTCCTTTTTGGACCTGCGACACGTGGAGGCTTGGTGCTTGTTTGAGTCTCTACCTTTGTATCCTTCCTTTGAAGTTGGTCAAATGAGACACGTGAGGGATTTTGCCAAACCTCTTATACTTAGTCAATTTTGGGCCCACCTGTCCCTTTTCCACCCATTTAGGAGCCACTCGTTGGACCTTAGACACGTGGAAGCTCTGTGCTCATTTAGGGGTTGTCTCTTGGGTTTCACTTCTAAAGATGTGCTGATTAGACGCGTGGCACTATCTGTGGGTCTATTATTTACTTAGTTGATGAGACCCCCCTTTTATACCTAGACTATGTGGTGGGTTGGTGCTTGTTTGGGACTGCCTTTCAGGCTTGACCTTTGAAGATGTGCCATTGAGGCATGTGGGGGCCTCCGTTGACCTTATTACACTTAGTCATTTCAGGCCTGCTCCTCCTTCATTTTTGGTTAGGTCTCTTCTACTTTTTTAAGAGTGAATTTATTTGTTTCTAGGAACGTGGATAAATTGCACTTGTTTAGAGTTCCTGTTGGTTCTCAAAATGATCCCGCCCTAATTTTCCTTTGAAAATCTATCGATTTCCGGTCTCAGTCACTTTCCTTATCCCCATACTGTGCCTGGATAATCTTTGTGGCCATTTTTATTTTGTTCCTGGGTTGTAAATCACTTAAGAGTTTATATTAGGGTCTCTCATTCTCTGTTCATTGAAAAACTTGGGTTCCCCCTTGTTTTTTGTTCTCCACAGTCGGGATTTGTCTCCCTTATCATTTCTGCCCTAGGTACTTGAAGAAAATGAATGGATGTATCTCTGAGAAATGTATTTGAGCCTTGTAACAATTCTAAACTTTCTATCCTTGAAGAAAATTTCATTCCCAGGCTCAAATGGTGGTTTTTCTGTATTTTACAGTTTGACGGGCATTTCTCCCGGTCAAATTTGCATCCTCGTATCTACAAGGGACATGGTACCTTTTGGTTGGACACAGTTCAGCTAGGCACTTAGGAAAATTCATGGAAAGCCTTAAATCAAAATGTTTCCATGTGGAGGCATGGCGCTCATTTGAAGATTTGATTCTAGGTTTTGCCTTAGAGTAATGCCAGGAGGACATATGGAAGCTCCCGTTGCTTGGCCTAGACTTAGATAATTTTTTATGCAATTGGAGTAGTTTGGTGGAACAGGACACATGGCAAGCTCGCACTCATTTAGGGTCTCCACTTTGGGCACCATCTTGAAGTTGCACCATGGAGACACGTGGAGGAACCGTGCACGATTGGGGACTGGCCCTTGAGTTTCATTCTAAAGAAGTGCCAGGGTGATGCATGGAGGCTTTCACTCACTTTGCATTTTACTTAGACTATTCAACAACCAAAGGATACTACCTTGGAGCATGACATGTGGCACCTTCCGTTGAGCTTCAACCATTTAGTCAAACCTTACTAGAGCAGGACACATGGCAAGCCCGTGCTCATTCAAGGTATCAAATTTTTAGGACTGCCTCAAGGTGTGCCATGGTGACACATGGCAGTTTGAAAATTCAAAAGGCAGGGAGGTAGACCATCGGAGGCAACTTGGATTTTTTGCCTCCTTAAGGACTAAAATCTCAAAATGGCCCGCAAGCCCAATAAGGGACATAGTCAATGTGTTGCCTTGGTCAACAGAAGAGGTGCGGACTCTCGGGGAAAATTTGGAAAAATTTCCTTTTGGGAGAAAAGAGTCAAAATTAAAAAGGGAAGTACAGTTCCACTCCAACCACATTTGGACATGTGTCAGGCTCATTTCCTGAAGGCAGAGCTGTAGGAAAAATTTGGAAATTTTTTCCTTTCCTAAAAAAAAGAGCAAAATGGTAAATTTGGCCATGGTTCCCCTTGAATCATAATTGTGCACGTGTTAGGCTTGTTTTCTGAGGATGTAGGTGTGGAAAAAAATGTGAAATTTTTCCATTTTTCAAAAAATTGTAAAAAGTCAAGGGAAGCCCCTAGGTCTTTTCTAAAGTTTGAAATCTACCACATGGATGGCCCAAATTCAAAGTAAATATCAATGGCAGCTAACAGTCTGAAATCTATTTCCCCCCCCCCATTTCTCTAAAACACATCTAGAAGTGTGAGTCTCCATGATTTCTTTATCTTTTCTAGATGCAAAGCCAAGAAATAAGTTAATGTTGATATCTGAAGTTTGGTGGGAAGATCTGGAGGACGTATTTTGCTATTAAAATGGTCTGATTTTCATGCCTGGTCTGATTTTCAGTTTTTATTCTCTCGAGCACACAAGGGGCTATATTTGATAGATTAGGGGTGGAATTTGTTCGAAAATTAAAGGAAGAGTGTCTACCAGAGCAAGGAGTTGAATGTGGGAGGTATTCCATGAAATTTTCCCCCTCGAGAACCTTGAGAATTCTTACAGATTTGATTATGAGAATAACGAAAGAATCATGGTGAACACTGGTGCATTAAACATTTTTTTTCTTTTGGGGAGAGGAGGATCTATTGCAAATGCTATAAATGGCATGAATTTTTTGTGCAGATGGTTGGAGTGTGAGGGGTGTGGATTGATTTTTCTAATTGAAAGCTTAATAGAGCCCATCCCTTTTAAGAAACCATTCAAGAAGCTTGTATATCTCTTTTGTATTAAAATCTGATCATGTCAAGGTGGTTGTAAGTGTACAACCATTGATAAGATCTAAGAATGTTCTAAAAACTTTCCCCTGCTGATAGATTTAATCAAATTCAAGTTATTTCTGTATTGTCTTGAGCAAAATGTGTTGATTTTACTTCTGAATGTATGCAAATAGTTTTTCTTATTTCTGTTGCAATCTTGTATGAAAATATGATTCAATCACATAGGCCTCAATCCTTGTGATAGTTTAGTGGCATCTGCAATTCCATTTCTCAGAAGATATTTCATTTGGGATTTGAATAAATGATTTAAAATCACTTTTTTGTCATCTGTTGACAGAGATTGTCTATAGGGCTTTGGGTGTACCTTAGGCATGATTTGGATTAGACCTTGATGCTTTGTTGGGTTTTCTAACTCAAGACTTCGTGATAGAATCTTAGAGATTGTGTGAAAGAGTGCTATTCTGGGCCTCCATTGAAGCACATATTCTAGTTGAAGAAATATTTTAGCTATTCTATGGCATTCTGTTTGTCTGAATTTCCATTTTGTAAGGTTACTCAAGGATCTGGTGAATTCAGTTTCACCCTGCTCCACCTCCAACCAAAAATTCATTCAAAAACAACTAATCTTACCCATACTACCCCTGTTTGTCATGTGTGTATGCCAATGCACAATTTTCATCACCTAAACATGCAGAAGCAAGTAGGGTCTCCAATGTATTTAGTAACCTTTTCCTTGTTGTGAAGAAATCTCTATGATCTGGAAGTGACAACTCATGATAGTCAGATCTAGTTTGCTGATCATATTTTCCCCAATGTCTTTTCAATAAAATCTATGCAAAGGAAAGGTACTTGTATCTCCTTTCATATAATAGAGGTTAAAAAATAGGTTCTCTTACCGTTGTTGAAAGGCACAACCTAAAATAGTTAGGATTATATCACATCCTTTTTAGTGTGTTACCCGCTCTTTTCAAAGCCTGAGTGATAACAAGTCAGATAGATTGCTTCCCTGGATACAAAACAACATACATGATTATCTATCTACCTCTAAGTTTCCTATCTAATCCATGATGCTACTCGGTCTTTGATGGAGGTTAAATTTTGGTACCAACATAAGTGGCTACGTTGTCGGGGATTTATTAAATCTAGAGTTTCATTGAGAGATTGATTTGCTGATTCATTACCAGTCCATATCTATTTAGCCTGCCAAAAACACCAACACTAGTGGTGCCATGACCGAGGAATCTCAGTTAACATTCAAGCCCTGGTAAAATACTTCTTGTGTGCTCCAAGTGCTTTGTGTAGTTCTTTTAGTTTCCACACCAAATACACTAACCTTCATTTGATACATCTGGGTAAAGAAAGTTCAAAATATTTCCATTTCTAGTTTCTAGCATTGACAAACCTTTGACAGATCATATTTAGTGCATCTGCACAACTATGGTGAAAATCCCTAGTGGCCACTCCCTGATTGATTTGATTTTGAAAAGGACCAGTGTCTTAAACCTCTGTCAAGTAAGATTTGTTACTAACATTTGCAAAGTTGGAAGGAAGAAGATCTTTCTTTGCTAAAGATCCTGTTAGGACATTGTTTCTTGAGTTAGGAAAAGTAAATTCAAAGGGAAGAAAATATTAGAGAGTTATGGGAGAACAAAAAAAAAGGAGAGGGATCTCCATTGAGGAAAGTGAATGGCCTATCATTGAAGACTGCTATTCAAGTGACTCTGAATCAGGTAGCCTCTTTGTGGAATTGAATTCTCCAACTAGAGAGGGGCCTTATTTTGATTTTGAAAGGTTTTCTTCACATTCTTCCCCTGTCTTTTTAGAAGTTAATAGGGAATTCCAAGAATTTAGGCCTTTAGGGGGTATCTATTTTGAAAACTATACTCTTGTGTTCCAGGGACTCTCTTCTCCTCATCATTTTGCTTCTCCCCCAAGATCACCTCATCAAATCAATATGGATCAACCTAGGCCTCCATTTGTTGTAAAAACTTTTGTACCTATAAATTTTGTGGGAATGGCTGGTTACCCAAATGCAATACCTCAAGATGTAAGGAACAGGCTACAAAAGTTCCAAGGAAACATTGTCATAACTGGTGACCAACATTTGAAGCTCTTTCTCAATATGATGGAAGAATTTGAAATTAAGCATGAGGATGTATACATCAAATTGTTTTTCCACACTTTAGAAGAGGATTCCAGGGATTGGTATAAAGCATTTCCAGATAACTCTATTGATTCTTGGGCTGAAATAAAAAATGCATTCAAATTACAATATGGTGATAGGAATGACCCTAGGTTTCTTCTATCATAGTTTGAAAACATCAAGAATAACCCCAATGAGTCATTACATGACTTCAATACAAGGTTTAATAAAACTTTGAGGAGATTGTCTTTCAGGATAAGGCCTTTTGATGAGTAATGTTTGATCAAATATATTGATTCATTTGATAAAAAGGTTGCATATTACTTAAGAGAAAATAACCCCAAAAATTTGAGGCAATCCTTTACCATGGCTCTGTAAATAGAGAAAAACATCAAGGAAATTGGGAAGCCTCCAAAGAGGGAGGGTGTAAAGCTGGTTAACCTAGAAAAACCTTAGACAAGGAAGGTTGCTGATTTAGAAGAAGTTGTGATAACTTTAGCAGGCATTGTCAAGGTGATCTCCTACAAGCTAGCCCGGGCTGAGAAGGGAATTGGTCAGAGCTCACAAGGTCAACACAAGAAACAAGGCCAAGATAGATTGACAAATCACCAAATATCTAATGATAGAGGCAAGGGACCTAGAAATAGACAGTCCCAAGCTAGGGATAACAGAATGGTACCTGATCCTTTAGCTTTCAGAGTTGTTATGGTGGAGGAGACAGATGTCATTGATTGGTGTGAAAAATGTTTCATGCCTCATGCTCATTGAGAAGAAGATCAAAAAGAAGAATAAGAAGCTGATGATGACAATGATGATGATATTTGCATGATGGGATGCTCCACCAGCTCACAACAAGGGGAAACCTCAACTGAGGTGATAAGTGCTAGAACTGCTGCCACTTTTTGGGACTGTATTCATAGGGTACCTATTCTTCCTTTCTTTCATACTTTTTAAGTAGATAATGTACAAACTTTTTAATTTACCAATAAGGACTTTGAATATTTAAGGGCTTTAATGATAAAAAAGTATGATGGAGTAATCCCATATGAGGAAGATAGACAGTTGTTGTAGCTCAAGAGGAGTATAACACAAGAAGTAAGGTTGTCAAAGGGGAAGGGCCTCAAGCCAAGCCTAAATCTCCCTTACTATCAAACATTCCTAAAGATGCTTCCAAAAAGATCAATCTGTCAAAAGCCCTGTAGTTCTAAACAAAAAACATACTCCTCACCATGCCCAAATTGTCAAGAATCTTGTACCACTTAATGAATGTGTCAGCTTTCCTTCTAATACTACCTTGCCAAGGAATGTCCCATATGACATTTCCTAAGTATTGAGTCAAATCAAAGTCTCTGTTCCAATTGTTGAGTTACTTAGGATTCCTAAGCACAAAAAGAGATCACTTGAATACTTGGGATTGAAAGAAGAGAAAACTGCCCTAGGTAGAAATGTAAACATTATGGAGACTCCTCCAATCATTGAAGAACCAGAAGCATCACTATTATTAGAAGAGATAGATGAACCACCTAAGATATATTTGGGGACATCCTTGGTGGAATCTCATATGAATGTGGATCCATTTGTCACCACTCTGATCATCAAGGATAGGCTGCTCCATAATTGTATGTTTGACTCAGGGGCATCATGCAATGTCATGCCTCTGGAGGTCATCAATGAGCTGAATATTAAGGTAACAGTAGCATATGGGAAATGCACTACCATGGACTCCAGAGAAGTGCTAGTAGTAGGGTGTGTGAAGGGTTTATTGGTGCATCTTGCAACACCCAGGTAAAAATTTAAAACTTGATGTTGTCATCATTGATTTCCCAGCCAAGTGGGGCATGTTATTGTCAAGAAAATGGGATGCAAGTGTTGGTGGGAGTGTCCAAATGGATATTTCCTATGCTACCATTCAAATTGAGGGCATCCTTGTTAGGTTGTATGGAGAAAAGAAAATGTTGCATCTTATTGAGGATCCCAAAAATGCATCCTATGAAGTATTGTACACAAATGTTGATGCTGACAACTTTATGGGATTTGCTGATGGAAAGGAGCATACGATTGAAGAATGTAAGTGCCTTGAACAAACAAGATATTCCTGTACTCTGCTGTTTGATGGAGCTTGCTCCAAATTTTGGATTCTACTTACTCTTGGTCAAGAAAAATTTGTTTTCTCCTTCAAACTTAACTTTGAATGCACAAACAAAATTGCTGAATATGAGGAATTGTTACTAGGATTAAGAATTGCTTGGAAATGTGGTGTCAAGGACATCATTGTCAAGTGAGACTCAAAATTAATTGTGAAACAAGTCAGAAAACTGTATGCCACAAAAAATCAATGAATGAAGAAATACAAGCATGCAGTTTGAGACTTCATTGATATTTTTAATTCATTTAACATACTGCATCATGATAGGAAGTTCAATGACTTGGCATAAAATCTTGCAGTGTTGGGGTCTCAGTTTGACAACTGTACAATGTCCCCATATTGTGAATAAGAGTTAGAGGTATTGACAAGACCTTTTGTCCCTAACAATATTAAGCACTGGAAAGTTTTTGATGATGATGCTCAGATCATAAGGTTCCTACAAAATGGTGGAGAGTTTTCTGATCAAAACATTGATTGGGAGCCCTTGGTATGTACAACAGAAGGAAAGGAAACCTTGTTTGGCAAGGGTATCATCCAGTTGAAGAACAAAACTATTCCTAGAGGGCTGGTGACTCTTGAGTCCAATTTTGATAATGTTGATTGCATTGTTAATAGATGTATGGTAGCCTCAAGGGATATTGAGGAGCATGATCTTGGTACAAAGGAGAAACCAAGGAAGATTTTGTTAGGCAGAAATCTCTACAAAGAGGAAAAGCAATCATACATCCAACTGTTGAAAAAATACCAAGATTGCATGGCTTGGACCTATTATAAACTCAAAACATAAAGAGAGGACTTCTTTCAACATGAGATTCCATTGGAGCCCAATGCAAGACCATTTAGGTAGAAGCAAAGGCCAATCAATCCACTTCTATCTCTTAAAATGCAAGAGGAAATGAAGAAACTAAGAGATGGAGGGATTATCCATCCCACAAGATATTCCTCTTGGGTGGCAAACCTAGTACCAGTCAGAAAGAAAAATGGTGACATCAGGTTGTGTGTGGACTTCACGAATATGAACAAAGCTTCAATGAAGAAAAACTATCCTTTACCAAACATGGAGAGCATGCAACAGTTAGTGACTAGTTTTGAGTTACTTTCCACCTTGGATGGCTTCTCTAGTTATAACCAAGTTGTGGTGAAAGAATCACAAAGGATCAAGACAGCCTTTACTACTCTTTGGGGAACATATGTGTATATCAGGATGCCCTTTGGTCTGATGAATGCTAGAGCCACCTTTCAAAGAGAAATGGATGTTGATTTTTCTAGTTACATCAATGAATTTATTACTGTGTACCAAGATGATGTAACTGTGTTTTCTAGGAAGAGAAGTAACCACTTGCTGCACTTGGAGAAGATGCTGATAAGATGTAGAGAAAATGGCATCTCACTCAATTCAAAGAAATTCCATTTTGGAGTGCAGAAGGCAAAGTTTCTAGGCCACATTGTGTCACAAAGAGGATTGATGATTGATCTAGAAAGAGTAAAGGCCATCAGCAAAGTCCTAATTCCAAAAGCCAAGAAAGGAATTCATTCCTTCTTTGGGAAAATAAACTTCATTATAAGATTTATATCAAACTTTGCTGAGTTGACCATCCTAATCACTTCCATGATAAAGAAGGACCACGTCATCAAGTGGGAAGAGGATGTTATCCAAGCTTTCAATGGAATCAAAGAGGCATTGAAGCATGCCCCTGTTTTGGCAGCCATAGATTATAAGAAACCTTTCTAAATATTCTCTTTTGCTTCAAAGATCATTATTGCTTCTGTCTTGTTGTAGAAGGATGATGAAGGAGCTGAGAGGCTAAGTAAGGCATTATAGGGGGTAGAACTAAAGTACACCATTATGGAAAAATAGGCATTTTCCTTGGTAAAAGAAACAAAGGTTTTCAGGCCTTATATTCTAAGTTCAAAGGTTATTTCTTATGTTCCCCATACCATGGTAAAGGACATCTTATTAGATATGGAAGTCTCAAGCAAGAGATTTAGATGGGTGAAAAAGCTGCAAGAATATGATATGGACATCCAAACCACAAATTTGGTGAGGGGTTTGGGCTTGGATAAGCTTATGGCTAAGAGAAAATTGCAGACTATTGAGGTAAATGAGGTTGAAGAAGAAAGGGAAAGTTTTTTAGAAAAGTTGATGGATTCTGAGTGGTAAAAGGATTTGATGTTTTATCTCAGACATTTAAAATACCTGGAGCATTTAAGTAAGAACCAAAAAAGAGCTCTTAAGTTAGAATCCCAAAAATATGTCATCACTGATTATGGGTTATCTTGGAAGAACCCATAGGGAGTCCTCGTAAGGTGCATTACTGAAGAATAAGCCCCCAAGATAATTGTTGATCTCTATGGAGGAGTTTGTGGGGGGAATTTTGTTGTAAGAGTCACAACACACAAGATCCTGAGGGCTAGTTATTGGTGGCCAAATCTTTTCAAGGATACAACCATGTTGGTTAAAGATGTGAGAGTTGTTAGTGTTTCTCTAGAAGGCTGAAAGTTTCAGGCTTCCTTCCTTTGCATCCTGTATCAATTAAAGCCCCATTCAAGCAATGGGGGATGGATTTGATTGGTGAGATTTCAGACCCTTCAAGTGTTGTCCATAAGTGGATTCTCATAGAAAATGATTATTTTACTAAATGGGTGGAGGTAATCCCCACTTAGAAGGAAACACACTAAGTTGTTATGGACTTTGTACTAAACAACATCATATGTAGGTTTGGGGTACCGGTCAAGATTATAGCTGACAATGCCATGAGATTTAGAGGTAAACCTTTGGTGGAAATGTGCAAAGAGTATGGGATCAACTTGAAATATACCTCTAATTACAATCCTCGAGGAAATGGACAAGCTGAGTCCAGTAATAAATTTTTTTTGAAGATCATTAGAAGAACATTGGAGAAGAACAAGAGAATGTGGGGTGAATAGTTGAAGTTTTTCATATGGGCAGATAGGTTCACTGTCAAGAGGGTCACTGGAAAGAATCCATTTGAGTTGTTGTATGGGACTCAAGCCTTGTTGCCTCTTCATATGAAAATGTATTCATATCAGTTTATGAAATAACTAGAAGATCAAGAGGTAAGCCCTTATGATGCCCATATTAACTAGATTGTTGAGCTTGAAGAAGAGAGGAGGGAATCCCACTAGAGGCATGTAAAATTCGGAGATAAACTGAAGAAGTTATTTGACAAGAAGGTCACTCCCAGAGCTTTCAATGTTGGGGATCTTGTGCTACTATGGAATAGCAGACATGAGGATAAGGGTAAGCATGGAAAGTTTGACTCATTATGGATGGGCCCTTACTCTATTGACATCAAAATTGGGGAGCATACCTTCTTCCTCAAGGACTTAGATGGTGAACTTCTCAAGTTGCCTATAAATGGCAGGTATTTGAAGCATTTATTTGATTAATTCCCTTGAATCAAGGCATAAAACTTGGGTATAGTGTATAGTTTGTTTTTTTTTTCTGACCTTTTGTGTTTTTCCTCGTTCTAATCCTTGGTGACCTATTTTTACTGGTTTCTTTGTTCATTTTTTGAGATGGCTCTGTTTCTTTTCTTTACAAGATGACTCCGTTTACCAATGGATATTTTGGAACTTGGTCTACTTTTGTTCTTGTGGCACTCGCAGGGAGTGCCCATACCCGAGTCGGAGCCTATGTTGGTGCTCAAAATGATCCCGCCAGAATTTTCCTTTGAAAATCAATCAATTTCTGGTCTCAGTCACTTTCCTTCTCCTCGTATTGTGCCCAGTTAATCTTTGTGGCCATTTTTTATTTTGTTCCTGGCTTGTAAATCACCTAAGAGTTTATATTAGGGCCTCACATTCTCTGTTCATCGAAAAACTTAGGTTCCCCCATATTTTTTGTCCTCCATGGTCGAGATTTGTCTCCTTTATCGTTTCTACCCTAGGTAGTTGAAGAAAATGAATGGATGTATCTCTAAGAAATGTATTTGAGCCCTGTAACATTTCTAAGCTTTTTGTCCTTGAATAAAATTTCATTCATAGGCTCAAATGGTCATTTTTCTATCTTTTATGGTTTGACGAGCATTTCTCTCGGTCCAATTTTCATCATTATATCTACAGGGGATGTGGCACCTTTTGGTTGGATGTGGCTCAACTAGGCACTTAGGAAAAATCATGGAAATCCTTAACTCAAAATGTGTCCACGTGGAGGCACGACACTCATTTAAAGATTTACTTTTGGGTTTTGTCTTGGAGTAGCGCTAGGAGGACACGTGAAAGCTCCTATTGCTTGGCCCAGAATTAGAAAATTTTTTATGTAGTTGGAGCAGTTTGATAGAACAAGACATGTGGCAACCTCACACTCATTCAGGGTCTCCACTTTGGGCACCATCCTAAAGTTGTGCCATGGATACACATGGAGGAACTGTGTATGTTCGGGGACAGGCCCTTGAGTTTCATTCTAAAGAAGCATTGGGGTGATGTGTGGAGGCTTCCACTCACTTTGCATTTTACTTAGACTTTTCAATGACCAAACGGAGACTGCCTCGGAGCATGACATGTGGTGCCTTCCTTTGAGCTTCAACCATTTAGTCAAACCTTACCAGAGCAGGTGCGCTCGTTCAAGGTATAAAATTTTTGGGACCACCTCAAGGTGCGCCATGGTGACATGTGGTAGTTTGAAAAGTCAAAAGGTGGGGAGGTAGACCATCGAAGGAAAATTGGATTTTTTTCCTCCTTAAGGACTAAAATCTCAAAATGGCCCACAAGCCCAATGAGGGACATAGTCAATGTTTTTTCTCGGTCAACGGAAGAGGTGTAGACTCTTGGGGGAAATTTGGAAAAAATTCCTTTTGGAAGGAAAGAGTTAAAAGTAAAAAGGGAAGCACAGTTTTGCTCCAACCACATTTGAACACATGTCAGGCTCATTTCTTGAAGGCAAAGCTAAGGGGAAAATTTAGAAAATTTTATCTTTTTCAAAGAGAGAGTAAAGAGAGAGTTCATTTTTGGGCACGTGTCAAGCTCCTTTCCCAAGGACAAATGTGTGGAGAAAAATGTGAAATTTTTCCATTTTTTCAAAAAGTTGTAAAAAGTCAATGGAAGCCCTTGGGACTTTTCTAAAGATTGAAATCTACCACAAGGACGACCCAAATTCAAAGTAAAGATCAACGGTAGCTGAGAGTTTGAAATCTATTTTTTCCCCCCATTTCTCTGAAACACGTCTAGAAGTGTGAGTCTCCATGATTTCTTGGTCTTTTCTACATGCCAAGTAGGGAAGGAAGTTAATGTTGATATTGTAGACACCTATAATCATGCCAAAGCAATTTAATACTTAAATTGCGCTAATTATCCTCTTTCTCACAAATCAACGACATATCGTCAAAAGCACTCATTTTCCCTCATATCATCATTAATTAATTACACTAAGCTAATTAATTAAGTTTCCTATCTAAAAAATACCCTAATTAACGACCTTCCGTTAATAAATCACCCCTTCTACCTAGAATATTATTAATTAATTAGCTTTCTCTTCCATTTAATCAATAAATCAATATTTAATTGATTTAATCCCCTTATAATAGCCTAAATCACACTAATATTCTTTTAATTGGCTTCTATAAGCTTACACCTACCTATTAATTAATCACCTTTGATTAATTAAAATACCCCCAACTCCCATGACTTGCTAAACATGTATTAAACTCTTCTAAAGTAAGGTTACCTTTAATAAAGCAACCTTATCCATTCCTAATCATGTTTTACCTTTATCCCACATTCATGAGAATGTGTTGAATCCTTTATCCTTTGGGCTATATAAAGATCCCTCCACCTACCTTTTTACTTACACCTAAACTTTCTAAGAGAGAAAATGCAAAGCATATAGCAAAGAGACTAAGAGCTTGCACCCTTGCCCTTTTGAGAGTTCATCATCTTAAAGAGTTAAGCCTCTTTTTTAAAGTGCTTGGGTCACATGGGAGATGTCAAAAAGGTCTTGTAGCCTAACTTTGATTAGCCCCCATTCCTAAGTTCTTGGAACATTAAGGACAACTATTTTGATAGCCATGGAGCTTACTTAGGTCCATTCATTTATTTTTTGTTAGAGAATAGAGGATTTTAGATATTTAGCATTGTTAGTTTCAAAGTTTGTACTGATGAATGCTAGCATCTAACCCTTGTTTAATTCTTATCATGATGGTGTTTATGCTTTGTTTTAGCTAAATTGTAGAACTATTTTAGGTGGTAGTTCTTGTTTCATTTTATTTAGCATTAAGCAAAGTATACATAAACACATTTGGCACGCCCGGTGGGACATACTCCATTGCTCTTTGCACTTAATTTCAAGTTTTTGTAGTTAAGTTTTATTTTTTGGTCACTAACCCTCTTTTACACATGTTGATCTAACTTGTTTTTCTTAACATGTTTTGTTGAGTTTGCATGTGTTGGGTCTTCCTTGTAGGTATGAAGGAGGTGAAGTGATATCAAAATTAGAATTGAGGGGAAAACTTCAAGATTTCTCCATGTTTTCATTTTTAGAGCTTACTTTTTTAACATTTTACATGCTAGTTTTGTCAATTTCTTGAAAATTTTCAATTCTTGAGCATGTAGGTTAGTGTTTGATAGTGCTGAATCTTATATTTACATATTAATGTGGTGGGTTGCTGTCAAAATTTAATCTTGGCGAGAAAATTTCAAGATTTCATCATGTTTTCATTTTTAGAGCTTACTTTTTCATCATTTTACATGCTAGTTTTGTCAATTTCTTGAAAATTTTCAATTCTTGAGCATATAGGTTAGTGTTTGATAGTGCTGAGTCTTCTATTTACATATTAATGTGGTGGGTTGCTGTCAAAATTTAAATCTTGGTGAGAAATTTTAAGATTTCATCATGTTTTCATTTTTAGAGCTTACTTTTTCATCATTTTACATGCTAGTTTTGTCAATTTCTTGAAAATTTTCAATTCTTGAGCATATAGGTTAGTGTTTGATAGTGATGAGTCTTCTATTTATATATTAATATGGTGGGTTGCTGTCAAAATTTAAATCTTGGTGAGAAAATTTCAAGATTAAATCATGTTTTCAGATTTAGAGCTTACTTTTTCATCATTCTACATGCTAGTTTTGTCAATTTCTTGAAAATCTTAAATTCTTGAGCATGTATGTTAATGTTTGATAGCATTGAGTCTTATATTCATATATTAATGTGATGAATTGTTGTCAAAATTGAATCTTGGTTGGGAATTTTTTCCCATTTTGTAGATTAAGGGACGTTTTTTTTGACATTTTTTGAGTGCAATGTCAAGTGCACACCCATGAGCATAAGAGCATATGTGTAACCCATCTTCCGAAGACCGTAACTTTTTCTCCCGAACTCGAAATGACTCCATTTTTTTTTGCGTTATAAAGGTATTGAAGTTAAACATGTAATGAAAATATAAATTTGGGATTTATACTTACAGAAGTTGTACAGGTTTTTCTATTATTTTAAAACTGGTCATTTTCTAACATGTCTAATGTTTTGATGAATGTTGTATTTCCATGCTTACTCGATTTAGACCAAAGCGTGTGTATGCTCTTCTCTTGCAACCTTTTGGTGATCTTGAGAATAAAAAACAACTTTTATCTCTATCTTGTTAACATTGGGATTAAACTTGGAAACTTGATTATTCATTTTGCTTAAGGGAATGAACATTTTACAAAGCATTTTTCAATGGTCCTTTGATTTGAAGTTTTCCATTTCTATATAGTTGGGATAAAGTTTGTGTATGCTCTTCTCTTGCACCTTAGGGTGATCTTGAGAATCAAAAGCAACTTTAGTCTTCATTTTATAACATTTGGTAAATTGGAAACTTCATATTTCACTTTTGGTTTAAAGGAATGAACATTTATCAAGAATTTTGTATGGTTCATTGATTGAAAATATTTTCTTTACTTTTTAGTTAGATTATTTGTTGTGTATGCTCTTCTCTTGCATCCTTGGATGATCTTGAGAATCAAAAGCAACTCTTAATCCTCTTTTAAATAATATGATTTTCTTGGAGAACTACTAACGCTTAAGTGCAGGACCTAAAAACGCTTGTCAAAGAAAGGAAGAATCAAAATGAAATCAAAAACTACTAATACAGTTGTTATATAGGTTGTCAAAAGGTGTTCAATCAAACCACACCTAATTAAACAAGATAAAAAGAACAACATATTCAAAACACTGTATTACAGGTTTCAGAAAAAGGGTACGTCCCTCTTCGCTCAACTAGAACATAACCCCTTTGGCATAACGCCGTAAGCTACAACAATGGGGGTGGTTCCAGGAACCCCAAAGTAGTCCACGTAAGAGGGAACCTTGTGGACGAAACGGGAAGTGCTCTGCACTACCTACTTGACTAGTGTTTCCTTTGTCAGATAGCGTTACAAGTTATCTGATTGTGGCGACCCCAGTGATAGTACATGTAGACGCACTAGTTGCCTACTATTCTTGAAGGGGGTAAAGTAAAGTTGAGATACTCCCAAACTAGTCAGTGTGATTTTTTGGGTAAAACACCCTCGCTCGTGGTAACTTTGTAACACCTAGGGCAAGAGAACCACCTAGGAGAATATAATTTGGCCAGGAGCCCACTTTGAACACTTTAAAACAGTGTTGAGTTGTGAACCTTATTTTTTGAGAAACGTGTGATGTATTACTTTCGCCTAGTTTTTACTTGCCTTAGGGCGAGGTGAAACTCTGCCGAAGTGAGACTAGCATTTTTTGTCATTTTTTCTTGATTTATTTCCTTCATATTCTTTTGACACTTTGTTGATCAAAAGAGGTGTGATTACCTTTGTGTTGCCATTCGACTGTTTCCCTCACTTTTATGTCTGTTTACGCCCATCCATGTTTGCGGCTGGGTTAGTTAAACGTCTAAAGTGAGTGGAGGCATTTTCACGTCATTTGGTAGCCATTGTGATCTTGATACCCACGTCAATATCATCATTATAGTTAGGCGTGGTTCATCACTGCAGACTTCCATAGAGGAGTTAGCTTGTTTGTCTCATATCATTACAATTTCGATATTTACGTCTTGTTTCTTGTAAACTCGACATAAATACCTATATTGTACGGTTACGCTGCACACATTCTTAACTATTCCTAGCTATACTTTGAGCATTTTTTTTGTTCAGTTTTATTATTACCTTGATTTCAAAAGGTGCTAGGCACTACCATTTGTGCATGTTATATCAATAACACCTTGATATCAATACTTCACTATTCTTGCAAAGTGGGTTAACATATCTTGGTGATATTGTTATGTCATTCACAAATCGTAATTGACACTTTTTAAGATATAGGTCTTAATCAGACTTTAGCTTGCTCATTATATATCTTGATTGGGAGATCGCATTTAACTTCATGTATTTACTTACGTCTTATTCATTCCTTTGAACTTGGCATAAGTGGAGACATCTTGTTAATCATCTGGCATCGTAAATTACTTTAAAACGTAGTCTAGGAGGTACTTCATTTGATTAAGTTTTGATACCAAATGATTGTTTCATTGGTGACTTTATCATTCTATCACATTGGTATTCTCACACTGTTAATTTACTCTTAACACGTACATCTTGTGTTTCACTTAGGGGTAGTCATTGAATTTTGAACAAATCTACAACTTACCTTAGTGAAACTTATCACGAAAACATGGCTCCCAAGACGCGTCTAAGTTTAAAGAAACAAACATATGAGGAACAACAGGTGTAAGATTGGGAAACCTCTAACAAACAAGGGTCAAACCCATTTATCAGACATGATCTAAGACCACTATTTTCTGTAGAAAAGGAAATAG
This sequence comes from Taxus chinensis, assembly GCA_019776745.2. Taxonomy (NCBI): domain Eukaryota; kingdom Viridiplantae; phylum Streptophyta; class Pinopsida; order Cupressales; family Taxaceae; genus Taxus; species Taxus chinensis. The sequence continues at coordinate 289,641,275 of CM034150.1, forward strand.
AAGAAATGGTCGACCATAGTGGAAACGAATTAGAATCACCACACGCAGACTTTGATTTTGACCCCACTCTACTAGACGAGTTTCACCTTAGAAATAAAGATAGAGTTTTGGCACAGGTCATGGAAATAGGGGCCAAATTGCCCACTGAGAATGAACCAATATTACCTACAAATGACACTACTATGGAAGAACGCCCCCTTATCAATATGGAAGATATTTTAACAGGTGGGCATGCTTCCATTTTTTACGCAGAAAATGATAAAGTGCTAGGGCATAGAATACCCCTCATCAAAGTGCCACGAAGAAACAAGATAGAACATGAGACAGGGTAAGAACCTCCACAATACGAAGAGGAAGAACCTTTAGAAGAAGAAGACACAAACCAAGTCACAATTCAACAACAAATCAGTAACCTAAGCCGACAACTAGCTTTGCTTACTTTCCAGGTACAAAAAGACACAAATAAGAACATTCAAAAGTCAAAGCCTAAGTTTAGGATCCACGAACTCCATCGAGAAAACCAAGGAGAAGAAGACACAGGGTATCATCGTGTACACATCCCCGCTTCTCCCACTAAAGAATAATTGCTCGCACAAGAAGTGTAATCTATGAAAGCAACACTTGCGAGCATACAAGAAAGCAATATAGGGAGTATCAAGAAATATAAATACGAAGAATTATGCCCCTATCCTTTTGAAAAAACAATGAACCTTTAACCCTTTCCAAAGAAATTTGATATGCCAAAATTTGACAAATACAAAGGAAAGGGAGACCCAAGGGATCATGTTAAAGATTTCTACATGGCATGTCAAGAGGTGTCTTATAGTGATAATTACCTCATCAGACTTTTTCCTAAGAGTCTCGGAGGTCAAGCATTGGAATGGTTTACGCGCTTACCATGAGGATCAATTTTCACCTAGCCAGAATTGGCAGAAAGATTCGTGCATCATTTCTTGTATAACATAGAGAGTGACATCACCATAGCAGACTTGTGTGGTACAAAACAACGCCCAAATGAGACCTTCGCCAGCTTCCTCCAACGATGGAGAGGGATAGCTAGTCACTTCCCTTGCACTTTCCCTGAGAAGCAGCTGGTTAGTATTTTTGTCCCTAATCTCAACCCAGATATAGCTTTCCACCTCCAAATGCATTGTGTCCACACCTTTGAGGAGGTTATCGAGAAAGGGATTCAAATAGAAAAGGCTCTCATTGCCAAAGGCACCCTCAAAACCCAATCTAAAGACAACCAAAGTGTCAAACCCGCTGAAAAGCTGAAGATCTTTAACAAAAACAAAAATGTGGTGGGAGACGGAATCACTGATTCCAAACGTGTTCAAATAGTCCAAACCAGTCAACCTTTTAAACTGACCAAGGGCCTAATTCAACCACCACCAAAGTGACGAACATTCACCTCCCTCAATGAGCTGTTGTCCGTCATACTAAAATAGTTGGATGCGGCCCACATGATGACCTATCGTATAATGCAACTATTTGATGACAACACTCCTAAACCTTCATGGTATAAGGAGCATGAATACTGCGAAATGCATCACGTTAAAGGTCATAAAACAAACAAATGTTTGCGAATTTGCCAATATATTCAAGACCTCATTGATAATGGGGAGATAGAGGTGGATAACCCTAGCCACATGCAAACACCTAACAAGAAAATGGGGATTTATAAGGAACCATTCCCCAAGCATGATAAGTTGGAAAAGGCAAAACTAGATCGGGGAGAGTCATCCCAAACCTATAAAGCCTTGAATTACTTGTATACCAATAGAGATAATAATCATTACGATTCACTTATCAGATGTATTCACTCCCCTGCTGACCGCGTCAACACCATCCGGATTAAGGGAAAGGACTGTGCTGCGGTAACAAGGAACACCCGCCTCATAATTCCAGACCCCTCTCCATCGACCCTGCATAATGGTAAGTATAACCTTTTAGAATAACTTGAGAAGACGTCTACTAAGATTTCGATCTTAGACCTTCTCAAGATTTCCAATGTACATAAGGACATCCTGTATCAAACTCTTCATGGGTTGGGAGTGCCTTTAGAAGTCAATCACGCGTACCTTCAAGCCGTGGTGGAAAATATTACACCAAGTGAGCATCTCACTTTCAACCATTGGGAGGTCCCTACCGAGAATCCTACACATAATCTTCCCTTATACATTGAGGTAGTTGTTACCCGTAGGAAAATAAAACGGGTGCTTGTGGATAACAGATCTAGATTGAACATCTACACGCTTAAATTAGTCAAACAATTGGGACATATACAAGAAGATCTTGAGTCCCATATCATCACTATCACCACATACGAAAATGTGGAAAGAGAGTCAGCAGGAACCATTACGCTACCAATGGAGGTGGGCCCCACTTACCATCAGAAAAAGTTTCACGTCTTAGACTTGGAACTTCCATATAATATGCTTCTAGGATGACCATGGATCCATGCCATGCAAGCAGTGCCATCAACATTTCATCAATGCATCAAGCTGAAGCATGAGGGACATACAGTAACAATACCAGGAGACTCAGATCCCTTTGCTCATTGTAGAGCTCTTAATAGCTTTGTACGAAAGGGTACATACGCATATCCCTCCATAGATATAGCTATCCCTCTTCATTCTGAGGCCATGGAATCTTGAGTAGATTCAAATTCTCTTAGTTCTTGCACTCATGGGGCATCTACTTCAACATCTCCATTTAATTCATGGGAGATGAAAATTCTGGAATATGGCTGTGGGGAGTATAATGTACAACAAGCACTCTTGGTTTCTGACCTCTCCTTGTCGCCCAAGACTAGAGGTCGACCCAACTACCGCTTCACAAGACCCATATCGTCAAAAGCACTCATTTTCCCTCATATCATCATTAATTAATTACACTAAGCTAATTAATTAAGTTGCCTATCCAACAAATACCCTAATTAACGACCTTCCGTTAATAAATCACCCCTTCTACCTAGACTAATTAATTATTATTAATTAATTAGCTTTCCCTTCCATTTAACCAATAAATCAATATTTAATTGATTTAATCCCCTTATAATAGCCTAAATCGCACTAATATTCCTCTAATTGGCTTCTATAAGCTTACACCTACCTATTAATTAATCACCTTTGATTAATTAAAATACCCCCAACTCCCATGACTTGCTAAACATGTATTAAACCCTTCTAAAGTAAGGTTGCCTTTAATAAAGCAACCTTATCCATTCCTAATCATGTTTTACCTTTATCCCACATTCATGAGAATGTGTTAAATCCTTTATCCTTTGGGCTATATAAAGAGCCCTCCACCTACCTTTTTACTTACACTTAAACTTCTAAGAGAGCAAATGCAAAGCATATAGCAAAGAGACTAAGAGCTTGCACCTTGCCCTTTTGAGAGTTCATCATCTTGAAGAGTTAAGCCTCTTTCTTAAAGTGCTTGGGTCATATGGGAGGTGTCAAAAGGGTCTTGTAGCCCAACTTTGATTAGCCCCCATTCCTAGGTTCTTGGAACATTAAGGACAACTATTTTGATAGCCATGGAGCTTACTTAGGTCCATTCATTTATTTGTTGTTAGAGAATAGAGGAGTTTAGATATTTAGCATTGTTAGTTTCAAAGTTTGTATTGATGAATGCTAGCATCTAACCCTTGTTTAATTCTTATCATGATGGTGTTTATGCTTTGTTTTAGCTAAATTGTAGAACTATTTTAGGTGGTAGTTCTTGCTTCATTTGATTTAGCATTAAGAAAAGTATACATGCACACATTTGGCATGCCCGGTGGGACATACTCCATTGTCCTTTGCACTTAATTTCAAGTTTTTGTAGTTAAGTTTTATTTTTGGTTACTAACCCTCTTTTACACATGTTGATCTAACTTGTTTTTCTTAACTTGTTTTGTTGAGTTTGCATGTGTTGGGTCTTCTTTGTAGGTATGAAGGAGGTGAAGTGCTGTCAAAATTGGAATTGATGGGAAAATTTCAAGATTTCTCCATGTTTTCATTTTTAGAGCTTACTTTTTCAACATTTTACATGCTAGTTTTGTCAATTTCTTGAAAATTTTCAATTCTTGAGCATGTAGGTTAGTGTTTGATAGTGCTGAGTCTTCTATTTACATATTAATGTGGTGGGTTGCTGTCAAAATTTAATCTTGGTGAGAAAATTTCAAGATTTCATCATGTTTTCATTTTTAGAGCTTACTTTTTCATCATTTTACATGCTAGTTTTGTCAATTTCTTGAAAATTTTCAATTCTTGAGCATGTAGGTTAGTGTTTGATAGTGCTGAGTCTTCTATTTACATATTAATGTGGTGGGTTGCTGTCAAAATTAAATCTTGGTGAGAAAATTTCAAGATTTCATCATGTTTTCATTTTTAGAGCTTACTTTTTCATCATTCTACATGCTAGTTTTGTCAATTTCTTGAAAATCTTAAATTCTTGAGCATGTATGTTAATGTTTGATAGCGTTGAGTCTTCTATTCATATATTAATGTGATGGGTTGTTGTCAAAATTGAATCTTGGTTGGAAAAATTTTCCCATTTTGTAGATTAAGGGACGTTTTTTTTTGACATTTTTTGAGTGCATGTCAAGTGCATACCCATGAGCATAAGAGCATATGCGTAACCCATCTTCCGAAGGCCATAACTTTTGCTCCCGAACTCGAAATGACTCCATTTTTTTTGCGTTGGAAAGGTATTGAAGTTAACTATGCAATGAAAACATAAATTTAGGATTTATACTTACAGAAATTGTAGATTTTTCTATTATTTTAAAACTGGTCATTTTCTAACATGTCTAATGTTTTGATGAATGTTGTATTTCCATGCTTACTCGATTTAGACCAAAGCGTGTGTATGCTCTTCTCTTGCAACTTTTGGTGGTCTTGAAAATCAAAAACAAATTTGATCTCTATCTTGTTAACATTGGGATTAAACTTGGAAACTTGATTATTCATTTTGCTTAAGGGAATGAACCTTTTACAAAGCATTTTTCAATGGTCCTTTGATTTGAAGTTTTCCATTTCTATATAGTTGGGATAAAGTTTGTGTATGCTCTTCTCTTGCACCTTAGGGTGATCTTGAGAATCAAAAGCAACTTTAGTCTTCATTTTATAACATTTGGTAAATTGGAAACTTCATCTTTCACTTTTGGTTTAAGGGAATGAACATTTATCAAGAATTTTGTATGGTTCATTGATTGAAAAGATTTTCTTTACTTTTTAGTTGGATTATTTGTTGTGTATGCTCTTCTCTTGCATCCTTGGATGATCTTGAGAATCAAAAGCAACTCTTAATCCTCTTTTAAATAATGTGATTTTCTTGGAGAACTACTAACGCTTGAGTGCAGGACCTAAAAACGCTTGTCAAAGAAAGGAGGAATCAAAACAAAATCAAAAACTACTAATACAGTTGTTATACAGGTTGCCAAAAGGTGTTCAAGCAAACCACACCTAATTAAACAAGATAAAAAGAACAACATATTCAAAACACTGTATTGCAGGTTTCGGAAAAGGGTACGTCCCTCTCCGCTCAACTGGAACATAACCCCTTTGGCATAACGCCTTAAGCTACAACAATGGGGGTGGTTCCAGGAACCCCAAAGTAGTCCACACAAGAGGGAACCTTGTGGATGAAACGGGAAGTGCTCCGCACTACCTACTTGACTAGTGATTCCTTTGTGAGATAGCGTTACAGGTTGTCCGTTGTGGCGACCCCAGTGATAGTACACGTAGACGCACTAGTTGCCTACTGTTCTTGAAGGGGGTAAAGTAAAGCCGAGATACTCCCAAACTAGTCAGTGTGACTTTTTGGGTAAATCGCGCTCGCTCGTGGCAACTTTGTAACACCTAGGGCGAGAGAACCACCTAGGAGAATATACTTTGGCCAGGAGCCCACTTTGACCATTTTAAAACAGTGTTGAGTTGTGAACCTTCTTTTTGAGAAACTTGTGACGTATTACTTTCGCCTAGTTTTTACTTGCCTTAGGGCGAGGTGAAACTCTGCCGAAGTGAGGCTAGCATTTTTTGTCATTTTTCTTGATTTATTTCCTTCATATTCTTTTGACACTTTGTTGATCAAAAGAGGTGTGATTACCTTTGTGTTGCCATTCGACTGTTTCTCTCACTTTTATGTCCGTTTACGCCCATCCATGTTTGCGGCTGGGTTAGTTAAACGTCTAAAGTGAGTGGAGGCATTTTCACGTCATTTGGTAGCCATTGTGATCTTGATACCCACGTCAAGATCGTCATTGTAGTTAGGCGTGGTTCATCACTGCGGACTTCCATAGAGGAGTTAGCTTGTTTGTCTCGTATCATTACAATTTCGATATTTACGTCTTGTTTCTTGTAAACTCGACATAAATACCTATATTGTACGGTTACGCTGCACACATTCTTAACTATTCCTAGCTATACTTTGAGCATTTTTTTGTTCGGTTTTATTATTACCTCGATTTCAAAAGGTGCTAGGCACTACCATTTGTGCATGTTATATCAATAACACCTCGATATCAATACTTCACTTTCTTGCAAAGTGGGTTAACATATCTTGGTGATATTGTTGTGTCATTCACAAATCGTAATTGGCACTTTTTGAGATATAGGTCTTAATCAGACTTGAGCTTGCTCATCGTATATCTTGATTGGGAGATCGCATTTAACTTCATGTATTTACTTACGTCTTGTTCATTCCTTTGAACTTGGCATAAGTGGAGACATCTTGTTAATCATCTGGCGTCACAAATTACTTTGAAACGTAGTCTAGGAAGTACTTCATTTGATTAAGTTTTGGTACCAAACGATTGTTTCATTGGTGACTTTATCATTCTATCACATTGGTATTCTCACACTGTTAATTTACTCTTAACACGTACATCTTGTGTTTCACTTAGGGGTAGTCATTGAATTTTGAACAAATCTACAACTTACCTTAGTGAAACTTATCACGAAAACATGGCTCCCAAGACGCGTCTAGGTTTAAAGAAACAAACATATGAGGAACAACAGGCGCAAGCTTGGGAAACCTCTAACAGACAAGGGTCAAACCCATTTATCGGACACGATCTAGGACCACTATTTTCTGCAGAAAAGGAAATAGAAGAAATGGTCGACCATAGTGGAAATGAATTAGAATCACCACACGCAGACTTTGATTTTGACCCCACTCTACTAGATGAGTTTCTCCTTAGAAACAAAGATAGAGTTTTGGCACGGGTCATGGAATTAGGGGCCAAATTTCCCACCGAGAATGAACCAATATTACCTACAAATGACACTACTAAGGAAGAATGCCCCCTTATCAATATGGAAGATATTTTAACAGGTGGGCATGCTTCCACTTCTTACGCAGAAAATGATAAAGTGGTAGGGCATAGAATACCCCTCATCAAAGTGCCACGAAGAAACAAGATAGAACATGAGACAGGGGAAGAACCTCCACAATACGAAGAGGAAGAACCTTTAGAAGAAGAAGACACAAACCAAGTCACAATCCAACAACAACTCAGTAACCTAAGCCGACAACTAGCTTTGCTTACTTTCCAGGTACAGAAAGACACAAACAAGAACGTTCAAAAGTCAAGGCCTAAGTTTAGGATCCACGAACTCCATCGAGAAAACCAAGGAGAAGAAGACACGGGGTATCATCGTGTACACATCCCCGCTTCTCCCACTAGAGAACAATTGCTCGCACAAGAAGTGCAATCTATGAAAGCAACACTTGCGAGCATACAAGAAAGCAATATAGGGAGTATTAGGAAATACCAATACGAAGAACTATGCCCCTATCCTTTTGACAAGACAATGACCCTTCAACCCTTTCCAAAGAAATTTGATATGCCAAAGTTTGACAAATACAAAGGAAAGGGAGACCCAAGGGATCATGTTAAATATTTCTACATGGCATGTCAAGAGGTGTCTTATAGTGATAATTACCTCATCAGACTTTTTCCTAAGAGTCTCGGAGGTCAAGCATTGGAATGGTTTACGCGCTTACCACGAGGATCAATTTTCACCTGGCCAGAATTGGCGGAAAGATTCGTGCGTCATTTCTCGTATAACATAGAGAGTGACATCACCATGGCAGACTTGTGCGGCACAAAACAACGCCCAAATGAGACCTTCGCCAGCTTCCTCCAACGATGGAGAGGGATAGCTAGTCGCTTCCCTTGCGCTTTCCCTGAGAAGCAGCTGGTCAGTATTTTCGTCCCTAATCTCAACCCAGATATAGCTTTCCACCTCCAAATGCATTGTGTCCGCACCTTTGAGGAGGTTATCGAGAAAGGGATTCAAATAGAAAAGGCTCTCATTGCCAAAGGCACCCTCAAAACCCAATCTAAAGACAACCAAAGTGTCAAACCCGCTGAAAAGCCGAAGATCTTTAACAAAAACAAAAACGTGGTGGGAGACAGAATCACTGATTCCAAATGTGTTCAAAAAGTCCAAACCAGTCAACCTTTTAAACTGACCAAGGGCCCAATTCAACCACCACCAAAGCGACGAACATTCACCTCCCTCAATGAACCGTTGTCCGTCATACTAAAACAGTTGGATGCAGCCCACATGATGACCTATCCTACAACGCAACCATTTGATGACAACGCTCCTAAACCTTCATGGTATAAGGAGCATGAATACTGCGAAATGCATCGCGTTAAAGGTCATAAAACAGACAAATGTTTGCGACTTCGCCACTATATTCAAGACCTCATTGACAATGGGGAGATAGAGGTGGATAACCCTAGCCACATGCAAACACCTAACGAGAAAATGGGGATTTATAAGGAACCATTCCCCAAGCATGATAAGTCGGAAAAGACAAAACCGGATCGGGGAGAGTCATCCCAAACCTATAAAGCCACGAATTACTTGTATACCAAGAGAGATAACAATCATTACGATTCACTTATCGGATGTATTCACTCCCCTGCTGACCGTGTCAATACCATCCGGATCAAGGGAAAGGACTGCGCTGCGGTAATAAGGCGTGCCCGCCTCGTGATTCCAGAACCCTCTCTGTTGACCCCGCAAACTGGTAAATATAACCTTTTAGAACAACTTGAGAAGACATTTGCTAAGATCTCGATCTTAGATCTTCTCAAGATATCCAATGTGCATAAGGACATTTTGTATCAAACTCTTCAGGGGTCGGGAGTGCCTTTAGAAGTCGATCCTGCGTACCTTCAAGCCGCGGTGGCAAATATTGCACCAAGTGAGCATCTCACTTTCAACCATAGGGAGGTCCCTACCGAGAATCCTACACATAATCTTCCCTTATACATTGAGGTAGTTGTCACCCGCAGGAAAATCAAACGGGTGCTTATGGATAACGGATCTAGATTGAACATCTGCACGCTTAAATTAGTCAAATAATTGGGACATACGGAGGAAGATCTTGAGTCCCATATCATCACTATCACCGAATATGACAACGCGGAAAGAGAGTCAGCAGGCACCATTACGCTGCCCATGGAGGTGGGCCCCACTTGCCATCAGACAAAGTTTCACGTCTTAGACTTGGAACTTCCATATAATATGCTTCTAGGCCGACCATGGATCCATGCCATGCAAGCAGTGCCATCAACATTTCATCAATGCATCAAGCTGAAGCATGAGGGACATACAGTAACAATACCAGGAGACTCAGAGCCCTTTGCTCATTGTAGAGCTCTTAATAGCTTTGCACGAAAGGGTACATATGCATGTCCCTCCACAGATATAGCTGTCCCTCTTCATTCTGAGGCCATGGAATCTCGAGTAGATTCAAATTCTCTTAGTTCTTGCACTCATGGGGCATCTACTTCAACATCTCCATTTAATTCATGGGAGATGAAAATTCTGGAATATGGCTGTGGGGAGTATAATGTACAACAAGCGCTCTTGGTTTCTGACCTCTCCTTGTCGCCCAAGACTAGAGGTCGACCCAACTACCGCTTCAGGAGACCTAGAGAGGAACACACTATTGGGTCGTTCCTACCTGGAGGCTTGTTAGCTGAGGAAAAATTACTTGATCCACCTACTACTTGGGTCCCTGAGGACACTCAGCCATCTTGTTATCAAACCCCAGAATATGAAAAATCTAGCAGAATGATGTACTCCATGGGCTACAAAGGCCTAGGATGTGGGAGGAATGAACAAGGACAAAGAGAACCAGTCCCTCTTCCACATTTCAAAACAGAAAGATATGGCATTGGGATTCACCCTTATGGAGCACACCCCAACGATCAAGATGCGACTTGTTCTGAGCATGAGGATAGCTCCGATTATCTAGACAGCGATACGGATTCCTGTTGTAGCCAATATGAGGATCTGGCCTCCACGAACCTTTTCATGAATAACGTTGTCCTAACCATCACCCCCACTGAACCAACCCTTGACCTTGTATACCCCTCCCTTGTTGAATGGGACCAACAACGTCACGTGCCACTAGATTTATTCGAGAACGACGAGGCTATTGCAGAGTTCATGGGCATAAGGGATACAATTCCCATTGGAGATCACAAGAAGGGTTTCTTTATCGACTTAGACACCTGCGCCTACTTCGGCGAGGAGGCTGAACTTCGTGGTCAGCAAAATTTAAAGAAAAGCGAGGGCAAGAGTTCTAAAGAAAAGCCTCGGCAAAAATCGAAGTCCAAGTCACACAGTGAAAACCTCTTTGAGGCATTGGCTGACAAACAAATAAGAAAATCAAAGGACAAACAAAGTGACCACGCCAAGGATGAAAATCTCGTAGAGACATCCTTGGATGAAGATCTCAACCTACCTCCCGATCCTACGCGTATGGAGGATTTATCAAAATTGTTAGTTGAAGAAACCATTGATGTCAATATTGGTACCGAAGAAGATCCCAAGATAGTAAAATTGGGAGCATCACTCTCAGCCAGAGAACAAAAGACGTTCACTATGCTACTGCGAGAGTTTATTGATGTGTTCGCATGGTCTTACAAAGACATGCCCGGCTTAGATCCAACTTTGGTCGTGCATAACCTGGTTGTGCACGCAGACGCTAAGCCTATCAAACAGAAGCTTCGAAAGATGCACCCAAGAGTGGCCTTGTTAGTTAAAGAAGAGTTGGAAAGGTTGCTTGCAGCAGGATTCATCAGGCCAATTGATTATTCTGAATGGATATCAAACATTGTTCCTGTCCAGAAGAAACCTATTGGTATCTGAATTTGCACAGATTTTAGGGACATCAATAAAGCTTTCCCTAAAGATGACTTTCCGTTGCCCAACATTGACATGATTGTTGACTCAACCGCAGGGTACGAAATGCTATCACTTATGGATGGATTTTCGGGTTATAATCAAATTAAGATCGCTGAGGAAGACCAACACAAAACAACTTTCACAACTCCTTGGGGCACCTTCTGTTATCAGGTGATGCCATTTGGCCTTAAGAATGCGGGAGCAACTTATCAGCGGGCCATGACAGTAATATTTCATGATATGATTCATGACATCATGGAAGACTACGTAGACGACATCCTGGGAAAGTCCAAAACAAGAGAGGATCATCCTATCATTTTGCGGCGTATCTTTGAACGCCTGCGTGAATACAAAGTCAGGCTAAATCCAAAGAAGTGTGTCTTCGGTGTGCTATCTGGGAAACTATTAGGCTTCATCGTGTCAAGACGAGGTATTGAGGTAGACCCTGCTAAAGTGTCTGCCATCACAGAAATGCCTCCACCTGAGAATATCAAGCAACTGCGTAGCTTGCAAGGGAAAATTCAAGCCATTCGCCGCTTTATCTCCCAGCTTGCAGATAAATGTCACTCATTCACTCATTTTCTTAAGAAGGACATCGCTTTCATCTGGGGACCTGAGCAACAACAAGCCTTTGCTTTGCTTAAACAGTACCTGGCTAATCCACCTGTCCTCATGCCTCCCACTCCGGGAGAACCACTTTTGCTCTATATTTCCGCTACGCAATACGCTATTGGTGCACTGCTCGCCCAATATGACCTTAGCCATAAAGAGAAAGCAGTGTACTATCTGAGTCGCACCCTCATCGCCTATGAACGTAATTATCCTCAGATTGAAAAGGCTTGCTTGGCCGTTGTTTTTACCTTTCAGAAACTTCGCCATTACCTGCTAAATACTAAGACCAAGCTCATATCCAAGGTCGACCCACTCAAGTATTTGTTGTCCAAACCCGCCCTCACAGGTAGAATGGCTAATTGGATCATTCTACTCAGTGAGTTTGATATAGAATTTGTCCATCAAAAATCAGTTAAAGGACAAGTACTTGCTGACCAGCTAGCGGAAGCACCTTTGCAAAGCACAGAACCTTTGAGTCTGGATCTGCCAGATGCATCTTTGCTCTACATTGAAGAATCTGTCGTATGGCAGATACATTTTGATGGATCTTTTACGTTTCATGGTTCAGGTGCAGGAGTGGTCCTTATTACTCCTTCGGGTGATCCTATACCACAGGCTTTCCGCCTGGCCTTCCCTTGCACGAACAACATTGCGGAATATGAAGCACTCATTGCAGGGATGAAGCTAGCCATCAAGTGGAATATTCAACATGTTAAGGTTGTAGGTGATTCACAGCTAATCATCAAACAGGTTAATGATGAGTATAAAGTTAAGGATGACAAGCTCATACCTTACAAGAAGTTGGTGGAAACTCTGAAGGAGTATTTTGTGCGCATTACCTTTGAGCAGATCCCAAGAGCGCAGAACAGATCGGCAGATGCTATGGCAACGGTGGGATCTATGCTTCGTATTCCGCCAGGGAACAATGATATGCCATTTTTCGTAGAAAATCTACACCAGCCCGCGTATGACGTGCCAGAATCTTGCCTGGCTTGTGAGGTTGTTGGTCCCCTATTTCCCATGGTACGAACCCATTTTCACCTATCTTAAGGACAGTACTTTCCCTCCCAATATCTCCAATTCTGAAAAGCAAAGCGTGATTCTCCAAATAGCCCGTTACACCCTTTTAGGAGGTACACTTTATCGTCGTGGCTACGATGGGAATCTGTTACGTTGTCTGGATGTGACGGAGTCAATCCAGGCAATTAAAGAAGTACACGAAGGAGTATGCGGAGCACATACAAATGGAATGGTCTTGGCTAAGAAACTGTTAAGAGTAGGTTACTATTGGCCCACCATGGAAACTGATTGTTGTAATTATGTTAGAAAATGTGTGCTTTGCCAAAAGTATGGAAATTTCATCCATGCTCCATCGCAACCATTGCAACCAATCACTACCCCGTGGCCATTCTCCAAGTGGGGACTTGATCTAATAGGGAAGCTTACTCCTACCTCATCTGATGGTCATACACATATCATCACAGCTACAGAATACTTTACAAAATGGGTGGAGGCTGTCCCTTTAACCTATGTCACAGGAGCACAGATTTCTAAATTCATCATGAATCACATTATTTGCCGATATGGTATCCCTGCAGCCATTGTCACAGATAATGGGAAGTCATTTAAGAACAAAACTGTGAAAGGTCTTTGCCAACGGTTCCAAATCAGATTGAAATGGTCCACGCCATATTACCCTCAGGGTAATGGACAAGCTGAGGCAACAAACAAGACTTTGGTAAGGATAATGGAGAAGATGGTTAGCAAAACCGGTCGAAACTGGCACCTACAAATCCACCCAGCCCTCTGGGCCTACCGAACATCAATTCGCACTCCTACGGGTGCGACGCCATATTCCCTAGTGTTCGGGACAGAATCTATCATCCCTTTAGAGATTGAACTCCCATCCCTGCGAATTTCTCTTCGGGACTATTTGGATAAGGATGAAGATTATCGAGTGGCAAGATTGGCTGAGTTAGAGCTCCTGGATGAGAGGCGCATTCGCGCTCTTAATCACCTGAAGGTATATCAACACAGAATCTCCCGCAACTACAACAAGAGAATCATCCCTCGCCAGTTTGAGGTGGGTGATTTAGTTATGAAGGAGAACCAGTTCAACACCAGAGCAGAGCGAGAAAAGAAAGGGAAGTTCGAACCACACTGGTTAGGACCCTATGTCATAGTTGCCAAGTATGGCACAGGGGCATACAAGTTGGCTCACCCCAATGGTGATGAGCTCCGAGAGCCAATGAATGCCATGCATCTTAAGAAGTTTTATGCTTGAACATGGCACAAGAAAGTCAAAAAAAAAATACAAAAACATAAAAAAAAAAAAAATCAGAAAAAGAAAAAGAGAAAACAGGTCGTCCACTAGTGAAAACCACGCAATTGTGGCACTTTGGACAAGTCCTTGGGTGAAAACCGGTTTCCGGCGCCTCGGGAGGATTCGTTGTTCACAAGCATTCTGTATTAGAAGGGTAGTTGTCTTTGTCCTGGACCTGGTTCTACCTTCGAGTTTCCTTGTGCACACCATCTAGTCCAGCCTTGATCCGGCTTTGCCTTCTTCTATTCGTCTGTAAGGGACGTGGTCTTTCGTTATTTCCCATCTTACGCTGGGGGCAACTCAACGACTTCACCTTCTTGTTCATAAGCGCGTGGCTTCTACCCTTGTATATTCCCCACCTAACGCTGGGGGCATCCATGCTTTCTTGGTTACCTGCACATAGCTTTGGAAAACTGTTAAAAACACAAAAACAATAGAAAATTGTTTCGAGAAAAACACAAAAACAATAGAAACATTGTTTTGAGAAAACACAAAAACAATAGAAAATTGTTTCGAGAAAACACAAAAACAATAGAAAATTGTTTCGAGAAAACACAAAAACAATAGAAAATTGTTTCAGAAAACACAAAAACAATTTTGTTTGAGAAAACACAAAAACAATAGAAAATTGTTTCAGAAAACACAAAAACAAAAACATTTTTGAGAAAACAAACAATAGAAAATTGTTTTCACAAAACACAAAAACAATAGAAAAATTTGTTTCACAAAACACAAAAACAATAGAAAATTGTTTTAGAAAACACAAAAACAATAGAAAATTGTTTCGACAAAATTTCTTTCTTAATAGAAACATGTGTTTTGTTACTTGTTAATAAGGCATGGTGCATGGTGTATTTTAATTTGAGTTCTTTACATTGTTTCTTATCATGTGTAAAACAACATCACATTAAAATTGTTTCACAAAACACAAAAACAATAGAAACATAAGTGTTTTTTACATCATGCATGTATGCTAAGCTAATCATCACAAATTCCAATGGGGGCAAGAATTGTTTCACAAAGCACAAAAACAATAGAAACATTGTTTCAGAATCACGTTCCCATCACAAAAACAATCTAACATTGTATTGAAAAAACACAAAAATAATGAAAATTTTTCTACAAAACACAAAAACAATAGAATCACATTGTTTAAGTGTCAGAGCACAAAGGTAAGTTTTCTAAACTAATAGAAAATTGTTTTTACCCCCCCTGGGGGGTAAAACCACAAAAACAATAGAAACCCATTGTTTTGAGAAAACACAAATTACAATAGAAAATTGTTTCTCTTATTTTTCACAAAAACGTATAGTCCAATACCCCTTTCTTTCTATGGGGGCAATTTTATTGCTCCCTGGCGATTTAATTCAAAAACAATAGAAAATTGTTTCAAAAACATTTTTTCAATAGAAAATTGTTTCACACTAACACAAAAACAATAGAAAATTGTTTCTCAGACAACACAAAAACACCTAGGGCAAAATTGCCCCTTTCTTTTTCTTCACTAACTTTCTTCTATTGTTTTCAGAAAGCACAAAAACAATATATATATATCAAAAAAATCCAAAAACAAGGCAAATTTTTTCAAAAAATTCCTAAAAAGTAAAACACCCTACAAAATGGTAACTTGCTTCTTACGGCTGAAACTTGTGTCTTGCGCATGGTATTTTCTCCATATCCTGTTGGTTTGTCTCACATCTTCCCCGATTAATACGACTCGCGGATCACTGGATTCACAACCATTCACAAAAGCTAGTTGCTTGCTTCGTCTGTACTCTGGGGCACTTTTGGTTGCCTGGTGTTGTTTCGTTGCGCACAAATGCTTTTCATGGACCCCGTGTCCATTTTCATTTCCCCTTGCATGTATCCTTGCTTGGGGCATCATTTTTAACCCTTGTCGTCAATCATGAACTTGTGGATCTCTTCAGCACTGATAACAAAACATTTGTACAACTGTCTTGACCGTTGTTGGGTTAGATATGTGCGTTCGTACTTGTTTTCCCTGTTATATGAGCTTGTTTCCTTCTCGTATTGCATTGCATTATTGTATGTTGCGTGGAGTTGGTACTTTCAGCAATGGACAATTGTTCGTAGTATGGCTTTTCATGTCATTCTACCTTTGTCGTATGCTTATATTTTTCATAAGGACCGATGATGTAGTTCCTATGGCAATATGATGACATCAAATTTGTTCCAAACAAATAAGGCTAGAGGTTAAGCTCTTCTCTCCCCTCATCCATATTTCTTCTACACGACTTCCCTTTCACCCCTAATTCTCCCTCTCCTCGGGGCATCCTGCCTCGTCCCCATTCTTCTGCCTACTTCTCATATTTTTCGATCGTCGATCGGACTTCCTTCATCACCCCATCGACACTCGAGGGGGCATCTCTCCCTCCTACTAATTTTTCTTCTATCCCTTCAAAATCTCTTCTGTCTACTATCTTTGAAGTGGCATCACTTACGCCACCCCAAAGAGGGGCAAATGTAGACACCTATAATTACGCCCAAGCAATTTAAATACTTAAATTGCGCTAATTATCCCCTTTCTCGCAAATCAACGACATATCGTCAAAAGCACTCATTTTCCCTCATATCATCATTAATTAATTACACTAAGCTAATTAATTAAGTTTCCTATCCAACAAATACCCTAATTAACGACCTTCCGTTAATAAATCACCCCTTCTACCTAGACTAATTAATTATTATTAATTAATTAGCTTTCCCTTCCATTTAACCAATAAATCAATATTTAATTGATTTAATCCCCTTATAATAGCCTAAATCGCACTAATATTCCTCTAATTGGCTTCTATAAGCTTACACCTACCTATTAATTAATCACCTTTGATTAATTAAAATACCCCCAACTCCCATGACTTGCTAAACATGTATTAAACCCTTCTAAAGTAAGGTTACCTTTAATAAAGCAACCTTATCCATTCCTAATCATGTTTTACCTTTATCCCACATTCATGAGAATGTGTTGAATCCTTTATCCTTTGGGCTATATAAAGAGCCCTCCACCTACCTTTTTACTTACACCTAAACTTTCTAAGAGAGAAAATGCAAAGCATATAGCAAAGAGACTAAGAGCTTGCACCTTGCCCTTTTGAGAGTTCATCATCTTGAAGAGTTAAGCCTCTTTCTTAAAGTGCTTGGGTCATATGGGAGGTGTCAAAAGGGTCTTGTAGCCCAACTTTGATTAGCCCCCATTCCTAGGTTCTTGGAACATTAAGGACAACTATTTTGATAGCCATGGAGCTTACTTAGGTCCATTCATTTATTTGTTGTTAGAGAATAGAGGAGTTTAGATATTTAGCATTGTTAGTTTCAAAGTTTGTATTGATGAATGCTAGCATCTAACCCTTGTTTAATTCTTATCATGATGGTGTTTATGCTTTGTTTTAGCTAAATTGTAGAACTATTTTAGGTGGTAGTTCTTGTTTCATTTGATTTACTTGTTGAATGGGACCAATAACGTCACGTGCCATACTAGATTTATTCGAGAATGACGAGGCTATTATAGAGTTCATGGGCATAAGGGATACAATTCCCATTGGAGATCACAAGAAGGGTTTCTTTATCGACTTAGACACATGCACCTACTTCGGTGAGGAGGTTGAACTTCGTGGTCAACAAAATTTAAAGAAAAGTGAGCGCAAGAGTTCTAAAGAAAAGCCTCGGAAAAAATCGAAGTCCAAGTCACACAGTGAAAAACTCTTTGAGGCATTGGCTGACAAACAAATAAGAAAATCAAAGGACAAACAAAGTGACCATGCCAAGGATGAAAATATCATAGAGATATCCTTGGATAAAGATCTCAACCTACCTCCCAATCCTACGCGTATGGAGGATTTATCAAAATTGTTAGTTGAAGAAACCATTGATGTCAATATTGGTACTGAAGAAGATCCCAAGATAGTAAAATTGGGAGCATCACTCTCAGCCAGAGAACAAAAGACATTCACTATGCTACTACGAGAGTTTATTGGTGTGTTCGCATGGTCTTACAAAGACATGCCCAGCTTAGATCCAACTTTGGTCATGCATAACCTGGTTGTGCACACAGACGCTAAGCCTATCAAACAAAAGCTTTGAAAGATGCACCCAAGAGTGGCCTTGTTAGTTAAAGAAGGATTGGAAAGGTTGCTTGCAGTAGGATTCATCAGGCCAATTGATTATTCTGAATGGATATCGAACATTGTTCCTATCCAGAAGAAACCTATTGGTATCCGAATTTACACAGATTTTAGGGACATCAATAAAGCTTGCCCTAAAGATGACTTTCCGTTGCCCAACATTGACATGATTGTTGACTCGACGCAGGGTACGAAATGCTATCACTTATGGATGGCTTTTCAGGTTATAATCAAATTAAGATCGCTGAGGAAGACCAACACAAAAACAGCTTTCACAACTCCTTGGGGCACCTTTTGTTATCAGGTGATGCCATTTGGCCTTAAGAATGCGGGAGCAACTTATTAGCATACCATGACAGTAATATTTCACGATATGATTCATGACATCATGAAAGACTACGTAGACGACATCCTGGGAAAGTCCAAAACAAGAGAGGATCATCCTATCATTTTGCGGCGTATCTTTGAATGCCTGCGTGAATACAAATTCAGGTTAAATCCAAAGAAGTGTGTCTTCGGTGTGCTATCTGGGAAACTATTAGGCTTCATCGTGTCAAGACGAGGTATTGAGGTAGACCCTGCTAAAGTGTCTGCCATCACAGAAATGCCTCCACCTGAGAATATCAAGAAACTACGTAGCTTGCAAGGGAAAATTCAAGCCACTCAGCGCTTTATCTCCCAGCTTTCAAATAAATGTCACTCATTCACTCATTTTCTTAATAAGGACATCGCTTTCATCTAGGGACCTGAGCAACAACAAGCCTTTGCTTTGCTTAAACAGTACCTAGCTAATCCACCTATCCTCATGCCTCCCACTCTAGGAGAACCACTTTTTCTCTATATTTCCGCTACATAATACACTCTTTGTGCAATGCTCACCCAATATGACCTTAGCCATAAAGAGAAAGTAGTGTACTATCTGAGTCACACCCTCATCACCTATGAATGTAATTATCCTTAGATTGAAAAGGCTTGCTTGGCCATTGTTTTTACCTTTCAAAAACTTTGCCATTACCTACTAAATACTAAGACTAAGCTCATATCCAAGGTCGACCCACTCAAGTATTTTTTGTCCAAACCCGCCCTCACAGGTAGAATGGCTAATTGGATCATTCTACTTAGTGAGTTTGATATAGAATTTGTCCATTAAAAATCAATTAAAGGACAAGTACTTGCTGACCAGCTAGCGGAAGCACCTTTGCAAAGCACAGAACCTTTGAGTCTGGATCTGCCAGATGCATCTTTGCTCTACATTGAAGAATCTGTCGTATGGTAGATACATTTTTGATGGATCTTTTACGTTTCATGGTTCAGGTGTAGGAGTGGTCCTTATTACTCCTTGAGGGTGATCCTATACCATAGGCTTTCCGCCTGGCCTTCCCTTGTACGAACAACATTGCGGAATATGAAGCACTCATTGCAGGGATGAAGCCAGCCATCAAGTGGAATATTCAACATGTTAAGGTTGTAGGTGATTCACAGCTAATCATCAAACAGGTTAATGATGAGTATAAAGTTAAGGATGACAAGCTCATACCTTATAAGAAGTTGGTGGAAACTTTGAAGGAGTATTTTGTGCGCATTACCTTTGAGCAGATCCCAAGAGCAAAAAACAGATCAGTAGATGCTATGGCAACGGTGGGATCTATGCTTTGTATTCCACCAGGGAACAATGATATGCCATTTTTCGTAGAAAATATACACTAGCTCGCGTATGACGTACCGGAATCTTTCCTGGCTTATGAGGTTGTTGGTCCCTATTCCCCGTGGTACGAAGCCATTTTCACCTATCTTAAGGAAAATAATTTCCCTCCCAATATCTCCCATTCTGAAAAGAAAATCCTGATTCACCAGATAGCTCGTTACACCCTTTTAGAAGGTACACTTTATCATCATGACTATGATGGGAATCTGTTACGTTGTCTGGATGTGACCAGAGTCAATCCAGGTAATTAAAGAAGTACACGAAGGAGTATGCGGAGCACATACAAATGGAATGGTCTTGGCTAAGAAACTGTTAAGATTAGGTTACTATTAGCCCACCATGGAAACTGATTGTTGTACTTATGTTAGAAAATGTGTGCTTTGCCAAAATTATGGAAATTTCATCCATGCTCCATCGCAACCATTGCAACCAATCACTACCCTGTGGCCATTCTCCAAGTGGGGACTTGATCTAATAGGGAAGCTTACTCTTACCTCATTTGATGGTCATACACATATCATCATAGCTACAAAATACTTTATAAAATGGGTGGAGGCTGTCCCTTCAACCTATGTCACAGGAGTACAGATTTCTAAATTCATCATGAATCATATTATTTGCCGATATGGTATCCCTACAGCCATTGTCACAGATAATGGGAAGTCATTTAAGAACAAAATTGTGAAAGGTCTTTGCCAACGGTTCCAAATCAGATTGAAATGGTCCAAGACATATTACCCTCAGGGTAATGACAAGCTGAGGCAACAAACAAGACTTTGGTAAGGATATGGAGAAGATGGTTAGCAAAACCGGTTGAAACTGGCACCTACAAATCCACCCAGCCCTCTTGGCCTATCAAACATCAATTCGCACTCCTACAGGTGCCACACCATATTCCCTAGTATTCGGGACAGAATCTATCATCCCTTTAGAGATTAAACTCCCATCCCTGCGAATTTCTCTTCGGGACTATTTGGATAAGGATGAAGATTATCGAGTGGCAGGATTGGCTGAGTTAGAGCTCCTGGATGAGAGGCGCATTCACACTCTTAATCACCTGAAGGTATATCAACACAGAATCTCCCGCAACTATAACAAGAGAATCATCCCTCGCCAGTTTGAGGTGGGTGATTTAGTTATGAAGGAGAACCAGTTCAACACCAGAGCAGAGCGAGAAAGGAAAGTTTGTTCGAACCACACTGGTTAGGACCCTATGTCATAGTTGCCAAGTATGGCACAGGGGCATACAAGTTGGGCTCACCCCAATGGTGATGAGCTCCGGGAGCCCATGAATTCCATGCATCTTAAGAGGTTTTATGCCTAAAACATGACACAAGAAAGTCATTTAAAAAATCACAAAAAAAATACCAAAAAACATAAAAAAAAAATGATCTGAAAAAAAAAAGAAAAAACAGGTCGTCCACTAGTGAAAACCACGCAAATTGTGGTACTTTGGACAATTCCTTGGGTGAAAACCAGTTTCCGGAACCTCGGGAGGATTTGTTGTTCACAAGAATTCTATATTAGAAGGGTAGTTGTCTTTGTCTTGGACCTGGTTCTACCTTCGAGTTTCCTTGTGCACACCATCTAGTCCAGCCTTGATCCGGCTTTGCCTTCTTCTATTCGTCTGTAAGGTACGTGGTCTTTCGTTATTTCCCATCTTACGCTGGGGGCAACTCAACGACTTCACCTTCTTGTTCATAAGCGTGGGCTTCTGCCCCTTGTATATCCCCACCTAACGCTGGGGGAATCCATGCTTTCTTAGTTACCTGCACATAGCTTTGGAAAACTGTTAAAAACATAAAAACAATAGAAAACTTGTTTCGAGAAAAACACACAAAAACAATTAGAAACATTGTTTTGAGAAAAACACAAAAACAATAGAAAATTTCACCAAAACACAAAAACAATAGAAAATTGTTTCACAAAACACAAAAACAATAGAACATTGTTTTGAGAAAACACAAAAACAATTAGAAAATTGTTTCACCAAAACACAAAAACAATAGAAACATTGTTTTGAGAAAACACAAAAAACATGGTTATAGAAAATTTTTCACAAAACCACAAAAACAATAGAAAATTGTTTCACAAAACACAAAAACAATAGAAAATTGTTTCAGACAACACAAAAACAATAGAAAATTGTTTCGAGAAAAACAAAAAACAATAGAACATTATTTCAAGAAAACCACAAAAATAATATAAATATTATATATATATATATAGTGTACTTATAATTTTAAATATATATAGATTTATAGTATATAGGTAGAAATAAAAAAATCTAAAAACAAGGGGCAGGAAAAAAATTTTTCAAAAAATTCATAAAAAGTAAAACACCCTACAAAATGGTAACTTTCTTCTTACGGCTGAAACTTGTGTCTTGCGCATGGTATTTTCTCCATATCTTGTTGGTTTGTCTCACATCTTCCCTGATTAATACGACTCGCAGATCACTAGATTCACAACCATTCAAAAAAGCTAGCTGCTTGCTTCGTCTATACTCTGGGGACCTTTTGGTTACCTGGTGCTATTTCGTTGCGCACAAATGCTTTTCATGGACCCCATGTCCATTTTAATTTCCCCTTGCATGTATCCTTTCTTGGGGCATCATTTTTAACCCTTGTCATCAATCACGAACTTGTGGATCTCTTTAGCACTGATAACAAAGATTATTGTACAAACTTTCTTGACCGTTTTTGATGGGTCAGATATGTGCGTTCGTACTTGTTTTCCCTGTTATATGAGCTTGTTTCCTTCTCGTATTGCATTGCATTTGTATGTTGCATGGAGCAACATAATTTCAGCAATGGAAAAAAATTATTCGTAGTATGGCTTTCATTTCATTTCTACCTTTGTCGTATGCTATATTTTTCATAAGGACCTATGATGTAGTTCCTATGGCAATATGTCCCTCAATGACATCAAATTTGTTCCAAACAAATAAGCGGCTAGAGGTTAAGCTCTTCTCTCCCCTCATCCATATTTCTTCTACAACCACTTCCCTTTCACCCCTAATCTCCCCTCTTCCTTAGGGCATCCTACCTCGTCCCCATTCTTCTGCCTACTTCTCATCTTTTTCGATCGTCAATCGACTTCCTTCATCACCCCATCGACACTTGAGGGGGCATCTCTCCCTCCTACTAATTTTTCTTCTATATCTTCAAAATATCTTCTGTCTACTATCTTTGAAGTGGCATCACTCACGCCACCCCAAAGAAGGGCAAATGTAGACACCTATAATCATGCCCAAGCAATTTAATACTTAAATTGCGCTAATTATCCTCTTTCTCGTAAATCAACGACATATCGTCAAAAGCACTCATTTTCCCTCATACCATCATTAATTAATTACACTAAGCTAATTAATTAAGTTTCCTATCTAAAAAATACCCTAATTAACGACCTTCCGTTAATAAATCACCCCTTCTACCTAGAATAATTAATTATTATTAATTAATTAGCTTTCTCTTCCATTTAACCAATAATCAATATTTAATTGATTTAATCCCCTAAGAGAGATTAAATCACACTAATATTCTTCTAATTGGCTTCAATAAGCTTACACCTACCTATTAATTAATCACCTTTAATTAATTAAAATACCCCCAACTCCCATGACTTACTAAACATGTATTAAACTCTTCTAAAGTAAGGTTACCTTTAATAAAGCAACCTTATCCATTCCTAATCATGTTTTACCTTTATCCCACATTCATGAGAATGTGTTGAATCCTGTATCCTTTGGGCTATATAAAGACCCCTCCACCTACCTTTTTACTTACACCTAAACTTTCTAAGAGAGCAAATGCAAAGCATATAGCAAAGAGACTAAGAGCTTGCACCTTGCACTTTTGAGAGTTCATCATCTTGAAGAGTTAAGCCTCTGTCTTAAAGTGCTTGGGTCATATGGGAGGTTTCAAAAAGGTCTTGTAGCCTAACTTTGATTAGCCCCCATTCCTAGGTTCTTGGAACATTAAGGAAAACTATTTTGATAGCCATGGAGCTTACTTAGGTCCATTCATTTATTTGTTGTTAGAGAATAGAGGAGTTTAGATATTTAGCATTGTTAGTTTCAAAGTTTGTATTGATGAATGCTAACATCTAACCCTTGTTTAATTCTTATCATTATGGTGTTTATGCTTTTTTTTAACTAAATTGTAGAACTATTTTAGGTGGTAGTTATTGTTTCATTTGATTTAGCATTAAGCAAAGTATACATGCACACAGATATCTAAAGTTTAGTGGGAAGATTTGGAGGATGTTTTTTGCCATTAAAATGGTTTGACTTTTGTGCCCGATCTTATTTTTATTTTTTCTTCTCCGAGCATGCAATGGGCCAGATTTGACAAATTAGGGGTGGAAGTGGTTGGAAAATTGAAGGAAGAGTGATCTACCAGAGCAAGGAGTTGAATGTGGGAGGTATTCATTGAAATCTTCCCCCTCAAGCACCTGGAGACTTCTTACATATTTGATTCTGAGAATCACAAACGAATCATGGTGAAAACTAGTGCATTAAACATTTTTTGTCTTTTTGGGAGAGGAGGTTCTATTGTAAATGCTATAAATGGCACAAAGTTTTTCGTGCAAATGGTTGGAGTGTGAGGGGTCTGGACTGATTTCTCTAATCGAAATCTTGATAGAGCCCATCCTTTTGAGAAGCTATTCAAGAAGCTTGTATATCTCTTTTGTATTAAAATTTGATCATGTCAAGGTGGATGTAAGTGTAAAACCATTGAGAATCTCCGAGACTATTCTAGAAAATTTCCCCTACTGATAGATTTAATCAAATTCAAGTTATTTTTGTGTTTTCTTAAGAAAAATGTGTTGATTTACTTCTGAATGTATGCAAATAGTTTTTCTTGTTTCTGTTGCAATCTTTTATTAAAATGTGATTCAATCACATAGGCCTTAATCCTTGTGATAGTTTAGTGGCATCTGTAATTCCATTTCTCAGAAGAAATTTCATTTGGGATTTAGAATAAATGATTTAATATTACCTTTCTCTCATCTATTAACAAAGATTGTCTATAAGGCTTTGGGTGTACCTTAGGCGTGATTTGGCTTAGACCTTGATGCTTTGTTGGGTTTTCTAACTTGAGCCTTCATGATAGAATCTTAGAGATTATGTGAAAGAGTGCTAATCTAGGCATCCATTGAAGCACATATTCTAGTTGAAGAAACTTTTTTGCTATTTTGTGGCATTCTGTTGGTCTAAATTTTCATTTTAAAAAAGGTTCCTCAAGGATCTCGTGAATCTAGTTTCACCCTGACCCACCTCCCAGCAAAAATTCATTCAAAAACAACTAATATTTCCTTTCCCACCCCTATTTGCCATGTGTGCATGCCAATGCACAATCCTCATCATCTAAACATGCAGAAGCAAGCATGGTCTCCAATGTCCTTAGTAACCTTTGCCTTGTTTTGAGGATATCTCCATGATCTGGAAGTGACAACTCGCGAGAGTCAAATTTGATGTGTTGATCATATTTTCCCCAAGGTATTTTCTATAAAATCTATGCAAAAGAAAGGTACTTATATCTCCTTTCATATAACAGAGGTTAGAAAATAGGTTCTCTTACCTTGGTTGAAAGGAAAAACCTAAAATAGTTAGGATCATATCACATCCTTTTTAGTGTGCTACCCACTCTTTTCAAATTCTGAGTGATAACAAGTCAGATAGATTGCTTCCCTAGCCAGAAAATGACATACATGATTATCTATCTGCTTATGAGTGTCATGTCTAATCCATGATGCTACTCGGTCTTTGAAGGAGGTTAAATTTGGGTACCAACTATTCTCTCTTTGGATTCTCTCCTTGTGATTGCACCGATGAGGCACGTGTCCCCTTCACACTCATTTGGGGACTACCTTTGTGTCCTTGCCTTTGGAGGTGTGTCATTGAGGCAAATGGCATATTCCATTGATTTTCTTATACTTATCTAATTTTGGGCTTGAGTGAACACTACCTTTTCCCATTTTTCTCTTGTGCGCCTCTAGTCTCTTCGGACTATTTGCTCCTTTTTTGACCTTGCCCCTTCATTGGCAAATCTACACACCTCTTTATTTGGGATTGATTTTGATCTCACAGGAGTGGACCGATCCTTCAATTTTCTCCTATGTAGGGGCGTGTTTGATTAATTTTTCCTAAGGGGAATTTTTTTTCAACAATAAATAACAAAAAATAGTTTATATGCTTGGCTTAAGGTCAAAGAAAAAGTTTAAGGAAATCCATTTGTAAGTTACGATAATAATTTAAAAATGAACTACATAAAACTTAGTGGAATCTATGCATACACATTCAATACATAAATGGTTTGAATAAAAAACATTACATTCATCAATATCTCATTGATTTACAAATGCGTACTATCTACAATGTTTCATTGATTCACTATTACGAGCCTCATTAAAGGTTTTCCAGCTAAATGTGGTTTTTCCAATGATGGCATAACCTAGCACTCACAAATCCTCATAAATAGGTGAGGTATGTTCTCTGTCAAAGCATGGTTCAACAAATATAAGTGTAGCTTAATGACCACTAAATTTGAATTATAATACAACAAATAATTGATATTATACATACCATTATGTTTATCCATTTAATTTTTCCACAGGATGAAATCGATTATGAATTTTTTAATGTTTATTTAAAATACATTATGCTCACATTTTCAATAGGAAGAAATAGATTATGAATTTATGATTGTTTATTTGAAATAGATCTAGCATCAACAAATATAACAACGTGTACAGGTGGTGTAATCCAAACCACAATCTCAATGGGTAACTGTTAGTAGTAATCTAAAATATTATTTGTTTCTATTGGTTGTAATTGATATGTGGCCAATGAAAATAAAATTTGTTTACTTCCCTGTAGGTAGCAATAAGAGTTATTTAATCATTTTGGATATGGAGGACATGTTATATGGGATAAACAAAGCATACAATATGAAGATGTCATTCAGGTTTGGTATTAAAGTTGTCAACCTGTAAAGAGGCCTATTAGAATTTATAAATTACTATCACCATACTATGAATTGGTATTTTGGTCTGACACTCTCATTTCTGCTGACGTTAAAAAGATATCAACGGGATTTAATAAAAAAATATTGACCAAATTGAATCCAAGACTCACTTGGGGAAACAAACATTGCAATATAGTCATGGGAATAGTAATAAGAGATTTAGAAAAGGTTTGGAGTAGAAATGATTAGTCATACAGTTCAAAAAACACTTTTTGTATTACATTAGGTGCAAAGGGAAACCCTCCTAAATTTTTTATGGTGTGTATGAAAAGAAGACACAAATATCGTATAAAAGATAAATAGTTGATGGCTGATTAGTACAAAAAAATATCACAAATAGTGTCTCAGGAATTGAAAGTTGTAGAGGGCATCAAATACTTAGAGCAATAAAAATATAAATAACTATTTATCTTTTCAGAATGTTGTTATGATTGTACTACTTAACATTTCCAATAATATATACATTCATATGTTATTATGAAATGTACTGCATAACTCTATTCTATTATGTTGATATTGTTGAAATATAGGTTGGGAGGATTTATATTTTCATTGATTATAAGATGATAATATGATTGAATAACTTCTATGGTGAATTATTAGAAAAACTTGCCCTTGAAAATTTGTAAAATAGTATTTTGTTTACATTTTTCATAAAATAAATACTATATTATATTATATACTTAATTATTTTTTAATATAATTAATATATATATATATATAATCTATAAAAATTGATGGTCATAACTAGAATATGCAAGTCATATGTGACGGTTATTTCAAATATTTTCAACTATTTTACGGATAAAAAGGATTAAAAACATTTAAACGAGCATCAAATTTAACACCATGTTGTGGCCTTTATTACAACCATTGAAGGACAAGAGAAGATGTTTGATATGATATTTGATCCAAAACTGAATTCGAGGGAACTTATTTGTTGGATCTTCATTAAGACAAAGCATAAATAATTCTTAATGGCCACTAGCTCGTTTAAAACATAACCATTTTTTGTATATAACATAGCATAAATAATTGCCATCGAGTGTTAGCCCTTATAAAATAGAAACATGTTCTATACATAACATATCATAAATAATGGCCAGAGGATGGTAGTCAATATAATGGATTCTAATATTTGATTTTATGGATTCCAATATATGGGACTTTGGAGTACATATAATTCCAATATAGCTGATTTTGGATTCTAATATATGTGATTTTGTATTCCAATATATGTGATATTGGAATCCAATATGTGTGATATTGGAATCTGATATGTGTGATTTTGGAGTGCAGATAATTCATGTATTTGACATTTTGGAATCCGAAAATAACAATGTTGAATTTTGATATTTAGTATATTTTTTAACTGTTGGGACTGGAATAAGTCCCAATTAAGTGAAATAAGCATTTTATGCTGAAGATATTTGGATGAAGCGGTTAGTAATCAAGTTTCTAATTAACTTCTATTTAACCTCTATATTTATTCTCATAAACTTAATATAGAAAGAAAGAAAAATTATGCTACACAAAACATAAGGAATGAATGACAATAACATCTTTTTATGAGAATGTTTAAAATGGACAAATGCCCATTATCATAGTAAGGGAATATGGGAAGTACGAGAAATTCTTGTAAAAGTAATATATGCAATTACATTCTTTTATGAGAATGTTTAAAATGGAAAAATGCTCATTCTTATAGTCAAGAAACATGGAAAGTATGAGGAATTGTTGGAAAAGTAATATATGCTATGTTAATATGATGAAGATATTTGGATGAAACTGTTAACAATCATGTTTCTAATTAAATTCTATTTAACCTCTATATATTTATTTCTCATTTGATAAAATCAACCTAAATACTTCTTCAATGATTCCTATAATAGACTAGGCATCTTCCCATTCAATATAACAATGTTCGTTTGTATGAGAATTTGCATATTCCCATTATTATCATTGCAATAAAATAAATACTGAACTTGATCATTACTATGGGAAAAGTAATAGGATATAAGAGTGAAAAGGAATGGTAAATCTAATATAAGAAATATTTAACTTAATCAATTTAAAAAATTATATGAAGGTTATGAGAATATATGCGTCAAAAGGAATGGTCTGTGTAATACAAGAAATATTTAACTTTATTAATTTAAAAACTATATGAAGGTTTTGAGAATGAGCAACTTGCATTTTTAAAACGAATTATATTTTATCTTATTTTATAGAATTTGGAAGTTTTCATTCGATACAAGATTGAACATAATAATTTTAATACCTATGAAGGTTATGATTAAGGGGAATTTCCCATTCAAAAAATAAAAAAAATGATCTTCTTTTCTTATATGATTAAGAGGAATTTCCCATTCTAAAGCAAATTAAATTTTATCTATATTCTTCATACATGATTCCTATATATCAATAATCATCTACCCATTCAATATAAGAAATAAATGATTTATCTTACCATTCTAAAACACAGTAAAATTTTAAAAAATAGAATTAAATGATGATCTCGCTATGTCATTGTAAAAAAAATTAAATTTCAAACATTATCATAGCCATGTTTTAGTAAACATAAATACATGGAAATTTAATATTAACTTCTGAAAAACTGGGACCAATTATACCTCATCATGTCTAAGACTGGGTTGTATTTAATTAATTTTTTAATGGCTTTTGGTTGACATATATTAAATTCTCTTGGGTTGACATATATTAAATTCTCAATGACATTGGCTAATGGGCATTGTCTTTAGGATCATAGATGGCAAATAGTTGGAGCCCTTGGCTCCAACTTTAGAAGATCCTTCATCTATGATCTTTGAGAATTGGGAAGGGATGTGTGTAATTATCTAATAATATTGATAGTCACTTTAGTGAGGAGTTATTAATTTCGGCCTTGGATTTTGTGGTTTGATATTTAAGTAGCCTTCCTCACCCTCATTTAGCATTTAAAATCATTTACTTGTTGTTTCTGTCATCATGGTGGTTCCATACTTTCCTATCATTTTTCTGTGGAGTGACCAAAAATAAATGGAATTATTTAATTCCATTTCTTGGTCACATCTCAAATAGGTTTTCATAATTGATTCGTCATCTGTCTATGAAGCCACTGAACATATGCTAGGTAACCCCTATAGCTATCACTCCAAAAGAGCTCAAGACAACTCATAAATTGCCTTGGTGTTTGTTTCAAATCTACTTCTGGTTATCTGTAACAAATTATAATTTTCTACTATTTCCCATTTTTTTATTCCACCCTCGTATGGGGTTGGTTTGGATGACGAATTCCAACATTGTAATCTCAACGCTCTATCCATTTTCGTCGGTCCTAGTGCAGAAGCTGGTTGGATCCATCATTCTTTAATGAAACCTTTCATGGAGAGGGCCCAAGGCTTCACCCAATTTGTATAGGTTTTCTTATAATTTTGTACATCCAAGGACCCAGATTGACCACCTCTCCATCTTCCTAGAACTGTTGATTTAATGGAGATTCAGGCTCCTATTGTCTATGAGTTTGCTAGTGTTTCTATGTTGTGGGAGATGTTATGTCCCACCCACACATTCTTGTTAAATATTTCCACTACTAGTGGTGGTCTCTGTCATATGGCTACTCGGGGTAACTCCATGGGTTCTTCCTTCTCATTCGCTAATGTCACATAAGATCCAATATATATTTATGATGACCACTAATTGGAACTATTAGTTCTTTTGTTGTCTTTTTTAATAAATTAAATATGTATTTTGTATTTTTCTCTCTACATGTTTCCTTTTTTGGTCACTGCTGCTTTTTATCTCTACAATTACTTAAGTTTCTATGTTCTGTTAAATTAGATAAATCATTGTTCTTGTTATATTACAATCAAAGGTATACATAATGATCATCTCTATTTCAATATAACTATGTTTTAGCTTATTGTCATTTATAAGTAAATACTGGTAAATGATATGTTTTCACGGTGATCTCACTATGTCATGGTCAAGAACAAATATAATTTTAAACATTAAACCTATTCTCAAAACCTAGTTGTAAGAATTATATATATATATATGCATGGCTGTATCACTTCAGAAATGGTATAAAATAAATATAAATTTAAACATAAGCATATTAACCCATTCTCAAAACCCTTACACACACACACACACACACACACACACACACACACACACACACACACACACACACACACACACACACACACACACACACACACACACAGAGTAAGTTGAGAACTACATAAGGCTTGATCCCTCTCGAGGGTATGTAGTGCAGTACTTGGCTCTTCCAGGGATAGTCCATCTAGTATAATACAATTATTAATAATTACAAAACAATACATGTTACTGTCACAATGCACAACTTTCCATCCTGTATATGCTAGTGTCACAATGCACAAATTCTCAATCTATCTTTTGTAATTCTTATATGAGAATGGTCATATGCCAATTCAAAATATCTACTATTCTTCCATGTTTGCTAAATGTGAATAGATATATAAATATATATATTATAAGATGATAATTGGGAACTCTATAACACTTGATCCCTCTCGAGGGTATGCAATGTAACACTTAGTTCTTCTAGGGATAGTAAAACTAGTATAATATAATTATTAATAAATACAAATCAAAAAACACTATCTCAAGTTCCCTTGAATGAGTGGTTGAAGGTGTGTTTTAAAACAATTAGATTTAATTAATAAATAAACAGTGGTAAATAATTCCATCCAATGAGTGGTCAAAGACATGCTTTAAAATAATTACCTTTAATTAATAAATAAATTATGTTATATATATATATATATATATATATAATATCAAGAACAATTTATTTTAATGATAAATGACAATGGGAATCTACCCATTCTAAACGTAATAATAGAAGTACATAAATTACATAATACGAGGATTCACAAATGTCATGGTGGTAAAAAATATATTTGAATGATTTCTATATGAAAATGGGTAGAGAATAGGCATTGACCAATTCTAAAATGAAATAATAGAACTACATAATATGAGAATGAGCATTTGCTAATTTGAAAATAGAGTAATAGGGACCAAAATGATACAAATATAAACAAATAGATTTAATGCTTAGTCCACCCAAAATTATTGAGTTCAATATTTCCTTCCCATTCTAAAAATAGTAATAAAACTACATAAGGCTTGATGCCTCTCGTTGGTATGTAGTGCAACACTTGGAGGTGCCTGTACTTGGCTGCACTAAGGTTAGTTGAACCAAAATGATATAATTATATAAAAAAGAGAACTACATAAGGCTTGATCCATCTTGTGGGTATGTAGTGCAACACTTGGCGGTACCTATACTTGGCTCCACCAAGGTTAGTCCAGCGATAATGATACAATTATAAAAAAATAGAACTATATAAGGCTTGATCCCTCTCACGGGTATGTAGTGCAACACTTGGCGATGCCTATACTTGGCTCTACCAAATTTAGTCCAACCAGAATGACATAATTATAAAAAAATAATAGAACTACATAAGTCTTGATCCCTCTCGTGGGTATGTAGTACAACACTTGGTGGTGCCTGTACTTGGCTCCACCAAGGTTAGTCTAGCCAAAATGATACAATTATAAAAATAATAATAGAACTACATAAGGCTTGATACGTCTTGCGGGTATGTAGGGAAGCACTTGGAAGTGCATATAATTTTTTCCAGTTAGGTTAGTCCAGCCAAAATGATACAATTATAACAAAAATAGAACTAGATAAGGCTTGATCCCTCTCGTGGGTATGTAAGACAACACTTAGCGGTGCCTATACTTTTCTCCACTAAGGTTAATCCAAAAAAAATGATACAATTAAAAATAAAATAATAGAACTAGATAAGGCTTGATCCATCTCGCGGGTATATAGTGCAACCAATCACTTTAATAGGGATAGTCTAGCTAGTGTAATACAATAATACTAATTACTTCAAAACAAACAATGTTTGTTTGTATTAGAATGGGCTTATGCCCATTATAAATGTGAACATCTTCTATAAAGGTTGTCATAATGAACTGCTTCCCATTCCTTCCCATGTTAAAATAAAGTAAATATAATATGTTGAACTTAAATTTATCTATAATATTCTTAAATTAGATATATAAGATATTTCTATTAGTTATACATGAGAATGAGAAAACTTGTCTTTATTATTCTTCTATTATTTATGTATGAGAATGGGAATCTTCCCTTTTAAAGTTGAAAAAATAAAGTAGAGAGAATAGAAGTAGCATAAACATTTTCTTCAAGTTGTGTTGAAACTGTCATAAGACACATCTTCCAGTTCTATTATGTAATTCTTATATGAGAATGGGCATACGCGCAGTCAAAATATCTATTCTTATTTTATGATTCCAAAATGTGAATGGATATGTGTGTGTGTGTGTGTGTGTGTGTGTGTGTGTGTGTGTGTGTGTTGTAAGATGAGAACTACCTAACGCTTGATCCCTCTTGAGGGTATGTACAACATAATTTTCTCATTCTCAACATCTAAATATCTAAATATATTACCCGAGCCAAAATGATATAATTATAAAAAATAGCATGAGTCATGCATTGAATGATTTCCTATTTTGTGCAAGTTTTAGGATGTGGTGTAGGAAAACATGAACACTTAATCATTTCTTCAACAAGGAATATTCAACCAACAGTCACAACAGAAGTTTATCATTTAATCCTAAATATGTGATTCATGCTGATGTTTGGTAATGCAAGACCATTATGTGCTTAAATCACATCTTCAGGATGAAATGCATCACTTCTAAATTAATATCTTGATGCTTAACTTTGTCTTTATAATGAAATGATTCACTTCTATTACTACGATCCTTAATATGATGATAACTACATAAGGCTTGATCCCTTTAGAGGGTATGTAGTGCAACACTTGAATCGACCATGGATAGTCTAGCCAATATGATACAATTATAAAGCTTAAATAGAGTAGAGATAAAGTAACTTGAATCAAAGAAGAATAATAGACATACAGATAATTTTAATCACAAAAGAAGAATATAGATAAAATTTACTATGATCATATTAACCGTATAAAATATAGATTACACACACACACACACACACACACACACACACACACACACACACACACACACACACACACACACACACACACATATCTATGTGTGTTTGTGTGTGGAAACGAATCACAAATTATTATAAAACAAACAATTCTTGTTTGTATGAGAATAACCTTCCCATGTTAAAATAATGTCAATATAATATGTTGAGCTTAAAATTATCTCTATTCCTCTTGTATTAAATTATATATATAAGATATTTCTATTAGTTATACTTGATAATGAGAAGATTTATCTCTATTATTTTTGTATTAGTTGTATGTGAGAATGGGCATCTACCTTTTTAAAGCGGAAAAGATGAAAAAATAAAGTTGAGAGAGTAAAAGTAGCATTAACATTTTCTTCAAATATTTTTGAAACTCCGAAATGTGTAAATAAGACAGAGTAAAAGTAACATAAACAATCATCTTTCCTTCTATGATAAATTAATTACATTCATTATAATACCTCTAATCTTTATTCTTCTTCCATGATTTCTATATGGGAATGGATAGATCATTTTAACATCTCTTATCTCCATTCTTCTTTTTCCATGATTCTTGTATGGGAATGGGTAGATCATTTTAATATCTCTAATCTCCACTATTATTTTTCCAGGATTCCTATATGGGAATGTGAATCTTCCCATTCTAAAACAAAGTTAAATATTTCACTCACTTGCCCATTACAATAACTCTAAAAAACTACAAATTGAAGATAAGTTAAATTTATCTATATTCTTCTTCTAATAGTTAGGTTACATGAGAATAGGCATTGGCCCATTCAATATAAACAAAAAATTATATCACATAAGAATGGGCATATTCCCATTCAATAAAAACAAAAAAACTTATCATGGGTAGATGCAATCATAAAAAAAATAGGGTTTAAAATGGGAAGTTGAACATTATCGTAGCTTGTTACTTTTATAAAAAATGTAAAGATTTTGAAGATTTTTATATCTACTACACTAATATAAATAAACAATTATATCACATGAGAATAGGAATCTACCCATTCAATACAAAAAAAGAAAAACTTATTATAGGTAGATCAGTCATAGAAAAAGAATAGAGTTTTAAATGGGAAGTTGAACATTATTGCAATTTGTTACTTTTATAAAAAATGTTAATTCTGCAAATATTTTGATATATATTACACTAAAAAATTTTGTAACAGCAAAAAAT
This sequence comes from Taxus chinensis, assembly GCA_019776745.2. Lineage (NCBI taxonomy): Eukaryota > Viridiplantae > Streptophyta > Pinopsida > Cupressales > Taxaceae > Taxus > Taxus chinensis. The sequence goes on from CM034150.1 coordinate 289,676,580, forward strand.
GGTTCTTATTACCACGATCTCATACAAGGAAATTCCATTTATTGATGGTGCACACAACTGTGGAAGAAGGTATGAAGCATGGTTCATTGAAATTCACATCCCTGATAATTATTACAATGATTTGTGGTTGTTTCATTCCTTGGTAGACCAACACACAAGTTGGCATTCTTGTGAGCAAAAAGTGTATAGCAGATATAATTGTATCTCTTCAAGTGGAAAAAGTGGAAAATGAATTGAGAAAATACTCAATACTTCAAATGGAGTTACATATTTCTCTTTACAAAAAAGATGGCATGGAAAGGTCAGAAAAAAAATACAAAGATTCATGTTATATTTATGGTTGGAAAATTGATCCATACACTGAAGGGGACAAGAGTGGTGTGCATAATAGTGAAGCTATTTGTGTAGGAATTGTCACCATATTCAAAATGCTATATCAGTATGCATTCACTTCATCTATTTCCCACCACCTAAATATGGATAAGGAAGTGGGCCAATGAATATTACATTAAAAAATGTTTACCATGCTCAGAAGACAAAAATTATCTAATATAGAAAAACACATTTCAGAATCACACTTTCAAGAGGTGAAGTAATCTACAAAAGAGAAAACATTATTAAAACAAGCTCAAACTGAATTTAAAAAAATTCAATCTACATTATCTGAAGAGATTCATATATTTTTTTATTTAAAGAAAATTTATTCAAATTTGATATTGGTCATTTCTGTGTAGCTCCTGCAATATACCAATACATATCAATTTTTTTTATCAAGTGTTTGTCTCCTTGAGCACTGTATGTTGTGCAACCCTGTAGCTCTTCAGTGGGTTCCAAATTTTATTCCTTTCAAAAAATATACTGGTGATATTTTTGACATAGAGTTTGAGCATGAAATTCATGACATAGAAAATCATTTCTATATTATTGATGGGCAACATACAATTGAAGCCCAAAAACAAATCCTTGCAAATCCTTATTTTTCATCTGTTCATGATAGAATCAAACAAAGGTTTTCCTGTATTCTATCTTCTAAAGCAACAAAAAAACAAATATTCAATATTTGCAAGCAATATAATATGAAAAACAAAACATGGGTGAAAATAATATTTATTGACTCATCGTACAAAGCCAGATCAAGGTGGATATTAGAGAAGTGGCGACAACGTCTTGGTTTTGGTCACAAAAAAGTCAGAGGGCTGGAAGGTATTTATAAATAGTATTAAGTTTTTATGCACATAGAAATTAAGTTACATTATTTCTAATATAATGCTAAACTAATAAAAATTGTTTTAATGTTCACATGCAGTCATTCGAAAGTTAAATTTTGGTTCTTTTTCAAAAGGGAAAATTAGAAAGTTTGAAAGATTAAATTTAATTTCTTGTACTCCCAGATGAAATTTGGGATAATTGGGTTTTAGTGTTTGATTTGTATACCAATGGTGGGTTGCCTTGTAGCCCTAAAGAAGCTACAGACCCGGATTTCAAGCCAAATTCATTAGATTTGCTTACAACAAGACTATTCAGATGCACGAAAGGTATGAAAAATGAAGAATTAGATTTCCTTGCAGATAAATGCATTAGTGATGAAGTTTTCTTCAGATCTGAGTATGGTGTTAATGTAATGTTTCTAAAATATTACCACAAAAGAGTAAAACATGGTAGAGCAACAACAACCAATGTTCTATCTTATATGCTGATAAGAGTTCTATAATACATTATTCTTATAGGATGCAATGTATTAAATGTGATTGAAAAGTTTTTCACCTATGAGTCACATTTTTCTCAATTGTGTCAAGATCTTAGAGAAGAAAAGAAAAAATTGAAAATGAAGAAAACACCATTAGGGGAAATAAATTTGCCAAATTATTCAAAATTTGCTATTGAACTACTTGAATTGTATGTGATTGTGGCTAATAAAAATTCTCAACCAAGGATGTCAGATACATATGAATTCACTTTGTCAATGTTCTTATCCTTTTTTTCTTAGTAGAACAATGAGAGGTTTGGAATTCCATTTACCTCCACTCACTGTAGAAGTCGTAATTGCTGATTTTTGTAATCTTGTGAGTATTGTCTCACAAAATGATATTGTTGAGCTTCTCTGTGTCATTGGGTGTAGTTCAATGAGTTGTGTCTACGTCTTTATAATTCCAGTAGTACAAGCTATCTTATTTGATAGTGCTGTAATAAATAAATGAAAAAGGTTAAAAAACAATAATAATTTCATAAGGATGTCACAAAATTGTTAATGCACAATATGCATTTCAAGGGATGTCAGTGATTTTTACCATTTATGGTTTTCATAATTCAACCACTATGGAGGTGGAATATGTTAGAGTGGACCTAGATTGGAAACATTCAGATCCCTTCGATATTATCAACCAGAATTAAATTGGATTGTCACCATCCCTTAACATCCTTTCAAATGTGAGAGATCAGTGCATTTTTTGGGAGCACATGATTGAGATATGCAACACTAATTTGTCCCCTATATTAATATTAAATGGTGGGAAAAATGTATTAAAGGAAACACATAATAAAAAGAGGTCCCCAGTTATCCTTATTTTGGAGAATCACAAGTAGGAGATCATGATCCAACACTATTATAAATGTCTAACTATGCCTCTAGATAAATAGCCTCTACGATATTTGGGTTCTTTTCATTATAGTCATTCCTTTGTATATGTTAATTCTTAACAATGTTTACTTTGTTCTAATATTAATATGTACATCCTTCATATAGTTTTCTCCTAAGTTCTTTTCATATTATAGAATATATGTAAACAAAATTTAGAAGTTTAATTATAAGAAAATTAAATTTGATTTTCAGTATTTATTGAATATTTAGAGGTATTCTCTTACAAACATAAATTGATTAAGTTTAGTATTTCTTGTAGTTGAATGTTTACAATGGGCATATGTTCATTCTTGGACAAACAAACATTTTTTTCTTTGTATTGAATTGGCAGTACATAAAATATGTATCATAGAAGAATGAAATAAAATTCACTTTGTTTTAGAATGGGAAGTAGTGAATAATATCTGAGTATGGGCATACTCAGAGAGAATTAAACTTGTTTCAGAATGGGAAGTAGAGAAATAATATATTATTCACATTATGTAGTTCACCTTTTTCATTTTAATACCTATGTACATTGGCAGCCCTTGCACAATGTCCATAAAGTGAATTATATATTCTTGTTGGATCTCTCTCGATGATAATCTGAATCATGGGTAGAGTTAAAAACAATCATTCCTATGAACGTTTTATAACCACTTCCTTAGAGGTAGAAACAATCATTCCTTTGAAATTTTTATATTAGAGTTAGAAATATTTTGAATTTTTTAACCACTTCCTTTATAGAGGTTTTATAATGATTAAGTTCAATATTGCATGTATTGAATGGGCATATGTCCATTCTATTAGAGTTAGAAATATTCGAATTTTTTAACCACTTCCTTTATAGAGGTTTTATAATGATTAAGTTCAATATTGCATGTATTGATTGGGCATATGTCCATTCTCATATATCAATCATATATTCTTCCTCAATGATTCCTAGAGAAGAACATGCATCCACACATTCAATACAATGATTAAACTTAATAATTTTAATACCTATATAAAGTATGTTAGAAATCATGGGGTATGGCCCTTATACCTTATAAAAAAGGAGAACTAATGAGGAGTTAAAAGTATAATTTTTTTTACAATGGGAAATTGTCCATCCTGAATGGGAAAGGAAACCAGATGATAATCTGAATCATGGGTTGAGTTAGAAACAATCATTCTTGTGAATGTTTTATATTAGAGTTAGAAATATTCTGAATTTTTTAACCACTTCCTTTATAGAGGTTTTATAATGATTAAGTTCAATATTGCATGTATTGAATGGGCATATGTCCATTCTCATATATCAATCATATATTCTTCCTCAATGATTCCTATAGAAGAACATGAGGATCCACACATTCAATACAATGATTGAACTTAACCATTTTTAATACATCTATAAAGTATATTAGAAATCATGGGGAATGGACTCCCCTCTACCTTATAAAAAAGATGAAATACATAAGGCTTGATCCCTCTCATTGATGGTATGTAGTGCAACACTCAGCTCTACCAGGGATAGTCCAAGCCAATATAAGACAATTATGATTAATTATCATAAGGCAAAAAATTACAAGTTTTGAAGAGTGGGGACCTAGAGAAAAGTATTTACTGACCAAGTAAAAGGTATTATTTGAATTCTTGGGTCATTCCAACCTTGGTGATAGATTGTAAGTGATTTAGGCTCTGCATCAGATAACTAGATTATGTAACATCTCTTTCATACAAACAAAAAATTTATGTAACATTCTATTCTTCTTCTATGATTCCTAATTGAGAACAGACATCTGCCAAGTGAATACAATATTGAACATGTATTATAGTGAAAATGTATCATCCTAATGAATACAAGATAGAACAAGTATTACAATAATTAAGTGAGAATGGACAATAGTTCATTGTTTACAATTGTTACTTTATATTCTAAGTATTTATGTTCATTGGCAGCAACTTGTTGAGCCCTTGTAAATGATCATGAGTGGAGAAAAAAGTGCAAACGATGAGGTTAGTCCATTACATGAAGATAATATTCATATTAGTAGCATGATTATGAGTGGAGAACAAAGTGAAATCCATGAGGTTAATCCATTACGTAAAGATATTATTCCTAAAAATAGCACAATGTCAGCCAACCAAAAAAAAGATAATATTCCTAATAGTAGCACGATGTTAGCCAACCAATAAAAATATACTATTCCTAAAAAAGATGTACTAGTCAAAAAAACACACAAAACACACAACTGATGGTGATTGATACTGAAGCTACATTAAACCCTTCACCATCAATTATGACAGGTTGTTCATGAACATGTATCAAGTATTATTTAAAATTTAATAATATTTTTTACTTGTCAATATTAGTTTGAGTCAATTTAATAAATATATCATAATTTCAATTTTTATGTTCAGATGCAGCTAGAGAGAATTCAAAAAATATATGTAAAGAAATAGGTAAAAATATTAATCTTTTTTATTTTTCAATATTAGTTGGAATTAATTTGATAAATATATCCTAATTTCAATTTTTTATGTGAAGATACAATTGGAGAAAATATATAAAATATACAACAAAAAAATAGATGTAAATAAATAGTTAAAAATAGTTAATGAAATGTTATTATCGTATTTGAAATACATACAAGTTAATAATGAAATTTAATATTAATTTTTTTACACTGCCTCGAAAGAAACATTTTCTTGTTATTGAATTAGAAGAATTGTTAGTTGAAAACCATATTTATAAAATGGAAAATACATTTCAATTGAAAAATGAGACCTCCTACCACGAATGTATATTACCCAATTTCTAACTTCTTTGTTTAAAGAGTTTCATCAAATAACATTTTGGTCATCTTTACTGGATACAAATGCCAGTGTAGAAAAAATAGCAACAAAATTGTTACTCTCAGCTAAAGTGGACATGCAACCTTTGTTTTTTTGGGGTACGGAGCATTGTGAAAAAGAAGGTGACAAATTTATTAAAAAATTGGAAACATTTTGGAAGATACCAGATTTTCCATACAAATGTGAAACTATGGTTGTAGTTAAAGTAGACAACAAACGGGTTCCTAAAGAAAACTTTTTGGTGTCTCCAAAGGTTTTTGAGAAAGACTTTAAAAATAATAGGTGGCTTATGGATGACTTTTTTTCTCAACTATCCGTGGTACGGGTTGTAGACGATGTAAGAGACATATTAAAGGGATGTGCTCTATTTCAAACAACAATGGAACAAATGAATATATATAATTGTGTTTATTACTATTTTGTAGTTCTTTTTCCCATTTCCATTTAAAGTGATTATTATATACTCTTTAATAAGATGTTATTGATGATTATTAGTATGTAATGCTCAAAACGTGTTTATTACAATTTTTATTTTTTTTTCACATTTCATCCAAATGACGTGATTAGTAGATAATGATAAATTAGGATGTTATTGGTAGTTTTCCATTTAATTATCAAAACTAGATTTGATAGGATTATACAAAAAGAAAGTAATTATCAATAAAATCAGATAATATAATCTATGATTTAATTTATTGAAAAAGAGTTTTGTTATTGGTTGGTTTTTCATATCTCATTTTCCGTGGAAAGAAGTTATTGGTTTTGGGGGTAGAAGAATTTATCTTTGGAGTTCTAGGGCTTTCTAAATTTAGATCACTGACAATACAACTAGAATTTACATATGCATGCTACCGATACTTCAGTCATACTTTTAGCCTTGAATTTTTAAGGATAACATGACAACATTTTGATATTGGATTGTTTTTTACATATATCCATTCAAGAGAATGACATGAATTCAATCAAAAAAATTATTGGCTAAGAAATATTGAATTCATTTTTTGTTGGGGCATATTGAAGTGTGAAATTAGCAACAAATTTTTAAGATCGAAGGGGAATGTTGTGCCAATTTACAAAAAATAAATGCAAAAGGTTCTCGACAATTACACCCAAATATAGGGAGCAGAAAACGTATTCTTCATCAGGCGAAACAAAAAAATTTGTTCATGACATAGAGCTGAGGCGCTTTTATTTGAATTGCCTTCTAGCTGGAAATTTGATGGCACAATGCATTCTGATAGAAATTTTTTCACTCACTTATGTACATGGTTAAATCATGTGGGTCCACACCCAAATTTTTGTCGGTCTTTGGAAACATTTAAAAAATCAATTAATGAGCTTGATTGAGTGTATTTGATACTATTATGTTGATATATATATATATATATATAGATATATATATATAGTTTATTTTTGTAGTCTTTTTCATAAAAATTCAATCATATTGATTTTTTTAGTCTATTTCATAACAATGGATTTATTACCATCATTTTATAAAAAAAAAATCGTGACTTGTATTTTTATCATAACAACACATTTCCATGAATATTGAGTTTGATTGAGTTTAATTATTACTATTGTGTTGATTAATAAATATAAAATAATTGGTTTGTTTTTTGGTCTATCTCTTAAAAATATATAAATATTGGTTTATTTTTGTAGACTATCTCTTAACAATTAATTTATTACCATCATTTTATGTTGTATTTATCTCATAACAACACATTTCCTACCTTTATTCTATGCAAATAAATCCACATTATAGTTAAACATTTAATAATTTTTTATTGATATCATAAATTATAAGCAATATTAGATACAAATATATATGATCAAAATATGTAAAATATACAACATGCAAATGCGCATGACCCCATAGTTAAAATAAATCACATCTAGAATTTTATTCCTTTCTATATTAAGCTTATGAAAATGGGCATATGCCCATTCTCATCACAATGATAAAAAAAATTGTTAGTATAAGAAATGGCATATGTTGATTCTCATCACAATGATAAAATTCTGATCACAATAATAAAACTCTTTGTCTGTATGAGAAAGGGCATATTCCTTTTCTAACCATTCTAACTCATTGAAGCAATATTGAACTTAATAATTTTAATATCACTATAAAGGATGTGAGAATGGGCAATTGTCCATTCTAAAACATATTAAATATTACCTCTATTTTTCTTCTATGATTCTTATATGAGAATTGGCATATGCCCATTCGATAGAAGATAAAAAACGTTTGTATTGTATGATAATGGACAATATAAGTATTTTCTATGCTTTGTAAAGCTATAAATGTATTAATTATTCCAATAAGCATTTCCTATTTGTACTAAAAAATTGTAAACCCCTAAAATGGAAATATCTCATACATGATATATAATTCTAGAAAATCCCTTTTTGAATTCCAATAATAGCCAAATCAAATTCTAAAAATCCCCTTTTTCGATTCCAATAATAGCCAAATCAAATTCTAATATTTGGTATAAGAAAACCAATATAGCTGATTTTAGTATTTAGTCTTCCACACGTGATTTCCTTAATAGTTGGGGTTTTTCAATCACCAAATTTTCAAAAATAAGAAATAATCACTTTCACTTTGTTTTTCTTGTTCTTGCATGTCTATTATTGATTTGGATTCTTGTACACTCTTACCAAAAACTAAAAAACTCTAACATACCCCATTCAATATCTACTACATGTTTATCATTAAAAGAGATTCATCATTAGATCAAAAATCAAATATACTCCATCGAGTGTTTACAAGCACACTTTTATTGTTATACACAGTCTATGTAATAGATTTCAAGATAGAAAAAGTACATGTAAAAATAAAACCTTCATAAATTATCCTGTGGAGTTCACAAAAAACTATCTAGATGCTCAACACAAATAACCATTATTATTTTAAGCCTTGGATGTAAAAAAACTCATAATCTACAAGAAGAAGACAATTTCTTGGTACCAAAAATAGAGTTTCATTCATAACTATATTTTTTTCATACAATTTACATGTCTCTCTCTTATTCTCCTTCCATAAAATCTTGAGAGATAATTCTCAAAACTAATCCTTTTATGTTTTACTCATTCAAGTTACTATCAAATCCTAACTAACTAATCAATGACTCACCATACTCATACAAAGTAGGTATAATACATCATGCTCAACATTTATTGACTCACTATGACTTAGGACTTATTTTCTCATTCATAGACTCCTTACACATTCCCATAAACCATATAGACTCCCGTTTCATGAACTTGAAAACTTCACATTTCTCTTTTATAATATTTTAAATTTTGAATTTACAAAAGGGAGGAAAACTAATAATTTTGAAATTTTGAATATTATACCACCCAAAATCTTTCTTCATGACTTCAACACATCCTAACATACCTAATTTAATCTTCACAACCATGAAAGGAGGATAATTTTCATTTTTGATTTCCTTTTGATGATGACCATATAAAGCTACTCTAGGTCTTTACATGTACCTTCTTTTTCCTCATTTGAACCATTATTTTCCTAACATATCCTTTTTTTCTTAGCTATACCTTCAGTAACCTCTTTTTCATCCATCATAAATAATAAATCTTGTAATAGATCATCCACTTCACCTATGAAAAAATCAATACATCCTTTCTTTTCATCATGTTCAACATTTGAAATGAAATCAATCAAACCTTTTTTTATCCATTTCTTATTTCTCAAATGAACTAGATGATTAAATTTTTACAATTTAAAGTAATTCACCCAAATAAACATCAATATCAGCTAGGAAATAATCAAATTATCTTACCTTTCCATCATCCCATGCATGATTTTATTCTTCAACCACTTGTACCTACTAGTTTTCCAATATTTCTTCATCCTCTTTGATCATTCCATTCTCTCTTTCCTCTAAAACACTTACATTATTCCTTTTCAATATCATTTTTGTCTCCTTGTGCATTGCTTGTCTTCTCAAAAATCCATGTTTTTCCTCCTTTCTGTATTCTTGTTCACTTGACCTTTCAATTAATTTATTTGGCTTGACATTATCTCTCCTTTGCTTGGTTTTAAATAAATTTAGGTATTACATATCCATGATATTTTACTAGGTTTGAACGCTTCACATGGCTCTTCCTTTAACTCATCTCTTTTATGACCTCTTCCTTTTTCTTTCTTACATACTTCCTCATTTTCCTTAGCTTCTTCTCCTCTTTTTGATTACTTCTCTTAGTTGTAGTCTATACCTCTTCTTCACAAGTATCTCTATAGGCCACTTAACCTTTCTTATAATAAAAAATCCAATTTCACTGCTTCCTTTCATCATCAACTATCTAAGTTGTACATCCTTTCTCAGCTCTCTCAACTCTTGTTGCATCCATTTTTCTTGTCTTCTTTCCTCCTCTTTCCTCTTGGATTTTTTATCCTTTCTTTATCTCTTTACTTTCTTCTTCTTGTTGATTATAAAAACTATCAAATATTTCACTAACTCTTCTTTATTAAATTCCTCTCTTTTTCTTACACAATCACCTATTACACACACTTGACAAACTACTTTCACACTTTCTTGTTAGCATAATAAAACGTTATCTTTATGATTTGACTCTACTCTGATACTAAAATGATGTAGATATCATAAAAATTTCAATGCACTCAAGAAGTTAAGAATAACCAAATACTTAATTCATCGTAGTGCTCTATTTTGAGGTCTATTAAAACTAGATTTAGATGGCTCAAACATGTTAAATATTCATGTTTTAAGAAAAAATATTGCTCTAATAAAATCATACCCTATCTCATATCCATCACATAATGTCAGATGATCCTTCAAAATTATTCACAACAAAATAAATAACCAATTTTATCTTCTTCTTCCAAAAATATCCTCGTTAACTACTTGAGAACATGGTTATACACAAGAAAATTTAGTCCTCTGTTACCTTAGCTACACTATATATCCTTAAAATTTGTTTTATAATCTCAATACCATAACATACCAACAACTAATATTATGTAAATTATCAAAAAATTGAAACTCTCCTTCAACTTCTCCAAAAATAATTTCTTGTGTTCTCAATGAAAAAATTCTAGTAGGTTCATGATTAGAAACATATAGGCATACCCCAAACAAACCAAAAACATTATAAAATTAAATTTTGGCTCTTGATGGTGGATCTTAAATTTTAAGGATCAACTCTTTATATTTCTCTCTCAATCACCTTCTTTCTTTGGATTGGTTCTTTAACCTCTACTAGCTCCGTTAACACAATTTTCAAGGTATATCTTTAAATTTTGGAGGTTTCAAAAAACATTTAAATCATATTTACATACCGATTCAGAATTTTAATCTCTATGAAAATTTTCAACATGTCTTCCTTAAGAAAAATTTCTTCAAAGTCCACAAACTCAGTTCTTATTGGGTCTATCATGGCCATCTATAGGCCTATAGAAAAACTGTCAACATTTATGGCTAATTTTAAGCATGAGAAAACCATTAAAACTTGAAAACATAATAAAGGGGTATGCCAAGATGGTTTGTATAAAGTTTCATATTCGTATTCCAAGCATAAATAACTTTTCCTCTTGTTATACCTCCTAAAATTAGTCTCCTTGATTATAAAGTCTCTTCTAGATGATAATTATCATGTTTTTCAAGAAAGGAATGGGTTTTATGAGGAACAGTCTTCATAAATTATGTCCATACACCTATTAGAGTATATATTATAAGTTTGAGCCTTCAAATCCACTCATGGACTTACAAACTAGAAAAATGATTTCAAACCCTAGGTAGGGTTTCCTAAGAACTCAGTAATAGAGAAAATGCTATAAAATCCACTAAAATTGATTCCAAGGAACAATATTTTGGATAAAGGTTTATTTGAGTCTTCAAAATGTTATTTCCTTAACATTTGGGGTTTTTCAATCAAGAAATTTATAAAAATAAACATTAATCACTTGTAAGGATAGGGTAAAATGATTTTTTCTCCTCATTGCATGTCTGTGATTGATTTTTAAATTTTCTCTACATCAAGTGGTATCAAAGTAGGTTTTATCTTTGGAAGTGAGAAGAATAAATTTTATGAAGTGAAGGAAAGTTGAAGACTGATAGTTTAGTGGCATGTGAAGAAATATTAGCCATTGAGGCTTAAAGAAGAAGATAGAAAAAGTGAAGAAGAAGTCCAATTTCAAACAAAATTAGAGGTGATAAATGAAGATAATGAATACCAAAAGAATAGGTAAGTCCTAGGGTGAGGTACAAGGAAGGATAAAAATACTTTGTTGAAAATGAGAGAGAGAGAGAGAGAGAGAGAGAGAGAGAGAGAGAGAGAGAGAGAGAGAGAGAGAGAGAGATTTTCTTTCTAGATGGATACCACAAAAATATGAAGGACAGTATAAGAAAGAATATTAAAAATTAAGATATTATAGTCAAGATAAGAGAGATAGAGGAATATTTTCAATTAATGATAGAAATAAGAAATGAGGAAAACCCATTTACTGGTTAGAGTATGAAGAAAATACTGAAGTGGATTATAGAGAAACTTGTAGAGAGAAGAAGGAATAATTTGATTTCTTGGAAAAGAGAGGAAATAAGAAGATAAATATGTATGAAGGTTAGTATTTGCTATCTAGAAGTAGGTTTCATGATTGGAGAAGAATAAGAAGAAAATAGTGAAGAAGAAGAAAAAAAAGATGAGGAATATATCTTGCAAGGATATTCTCAAGAGGATATATGGCCTAGTAATTTTTATTCTAACATTGATTTTGCATGTGTGATTACAAGTGAAATAAAAGAAGATATGAAGACCATGAAAAATGTATTGAAAAATGATATAGAAGATAAAAAGATTAAATATGAAAGAAGAGATGATGATTATGATGAACTTAAAAAATAAGAGGAATTGATATGGAAATAAATCACAAAGGAAGCTAAAAATTTACAGTTGTCTAGAGATGACAAAGACTACAAAAAAACAAAAATAGAACTTATGAAGATCGTAAAAGATGTAGAATATGCTAAATAAGATTAAGATCAAACTAGATCATTTATGAAGAAGCCATGGGAGGATGAAGAAAATTATGAATTTTATTTGATAGCTCAACTGAGGAATGAAGGTGAAAAGAAAAGAAATAATGAATAAAAATACAAGAAAGATGAAAGTAAAGAAGACAAACAAGAAATTGAAAAGAGTAAACAAAGAAAAGAAAAAAATATTACAGCTGAAGTTGAGCATAAGAGGAAGAGAAATGAATCAAGGAGGCAAAAAAATTAGATGAAAAGAAATAAAAAAAACATTTGAGATGGAGCTCAAATCTTTTCACTTAAGGACTATGATGCAAGAGCACAATTCATGTGTAAATAAGAATGTTTTTAGTTTCATAGAAACTTTTGGCTTGAGATAGGTTTAAGCGGATGTTTTCAGTGTTTTAGTATGGATCCCAACTCATTTGGGTCCTTTCATGGATGTAATGTGGTCATTTGTTTTTCCCTTCAAAATGCACCATTTAGAATATTTGAGTATCTTGATGCAATTAGTTGTTTAGAAACTAGGTATAAAAGCATGAATAATGTAAAATATTATCAAAGACCCTATGTCATTTAAATGAGGTGAATTCACCTATCCAACTAGGGTTTCATGTGTTAAAACTCAACTCTTACCATGATAGGGTTACTTGACTAGTTATAAATACGTACATTTAGTCATGTAAAATATGTATTTGAATTAAAGGAGTAGTGTTTAGAGATAGAAAATGTGGATATATCTTGTAATCTAATGTGGAAGAGCTAAGAAATCTCAAGAATAGAGAGATGTATCATTAAAGATATTAATATGAAGGATTCTTTGAGAATGATTTTATAAAATTTGATGAGAATGTGCATTTTTTACAAATAAAGATTTATAATTGTTTTGAATAGTATATCACTATGGTTTCAGGGATTGGAATGTTGTTATCACATATTTTCTATAAAGCTGGATGTGGTAAAAGGATTTAAATATTTGATAAGCTTAGAAAATTCTAGCTGGTAGGTAACGGTCTTTCCTACTATTCCTTATGAAAATAATGACAAAAGCATGTCTATTTTATCCTTTAAATTTTATTATTAAATGAATAAATAGGGGAGGAGTTAATATAGCCTAGTATACTGTACAAAATACATTGTTGTGAGAACTATCTAAAATATCATAAACTCGAAAGTTAAAGTCAAGAATAAGACCACAAATATTTTCTTTGGGGAAGTTAAGTAGAAAATGATAAGGAGAACCTTCTATGATGTCTGATGATATGATCTAATATTAATAGAGAAATTTTGAGCTTTGAAAAATCTTTATAAAACAAGAAAATGAAAATAAACCATAGATAAGTTCCCTTGGGTTTGTGTACCCTGTTATAGGGTTTGAAAGCAAAAACTAAGCACAAATTGAAAATAATTAAGTGAAAATAAATAAAAATTATAAGAATGTTATAAATAAGGGAAAGTGTTGAAAAACGTTTCATAAGGAAATTATAAGTTTTGGGAGAAATAACTAAGGAAACATAGTTTGACCCTGTTCTTCATTGCATACAGATCAAATTTAGGAAGAAAATAATAGAAGGAATCTTATTCAAGAAAGTAAACTTGTCATGGAGATGAATTATAAAGTATAACGTATGTAAAGGGCCTAAGAGCGGTAACAATAGATCCTAATAGTATATAAAAAGGAAGTTGTATGAATCAATGTTTCTTTACGAATTTTAGAAAACCTAGAGGAGGATTAAAAATTCATCCAATATGTTTGGTTCTTGGTATATATAAGGAGTTAAATACCTAAGGGAAAGTACTGTGTGGAGTGAGATCAATGACATCATGTCATAACACTGACTACTGATTTCGATAATAATAATATGTAAATATGGGAATCAACAAAATAAGTGTTTATAGAGACATAAATTCACAAAAATGAATAATGTAACATGTACATAAAGAGAAGTTATAGTGACGTCAATAAAGGTTGAAGGTGAGAAGAAGTGAAGACAAAACAATGTGAAACAAGTCTAGATATGAATTGGACAATGATAGGAAAATTGTATTCTAAGGTTTGCTTGATGAATGTGCTAGATCTAAAACCTAACAACAAAAATTGTGAGGTGTTATAAGTAATTCTATTTGGTATGGTGATTCTAAATTTTTTTGGCATGTGTGGAATTGGGGTACCTCTAACACTATGCTTTTATAGACCTAAAGAGTTTAGATATCTGAAAATCTAGTTATAGGGTGTTATTTAGCATTGGTATAAATTTTATTAAGAACTTACGACCTTTCATCTTCTTAGGAAGTGAGTAAATAAGTACCCTTTTTATAAATCAAAAAGGAGTTTTACAATGCAGCATTATAGAGTCACTTAAGTGAAAAATAAAACAACTCATGATTACATTAAATGAATAATTAGAAAGGGGGAGAGAATAAATAGGGAGAAAGAAGGAAAAGAAGGGATTTTATCAACTATTTGATGAATAAGACTCCTCTGATAAAGAATCAACTCCAACTAGATTTTGTAGAAGATCTCTAATTATTCAATTTGTGCCCTTGACCTCCTTGATGAATCGAGCCACTACAAATGACACCTTATTAGAATGAGGGATGTGAACATGTTCCAAAGTACTGAGTCAAGTCCAAAGTATGATACCAATACTTTTGCATCATGTGAACCATTTATCATCAGCTTTCACAGTATTAGAAATAGAGCATCTAATCTCTGTGAGATATTCCAAAGTATTTTCATTAGATGAAAATGGTTCTCCTGTAGCTATCTTGACTAGATCTTGAAATGAAACAAAGATTATTTATGAGGATGTGTTCTAATTGAGTGGTATTCCCAGCTCTTGTACACTTTTTATAATCTCATCCAAGATCCTAGATGCATTTTATTCACAAAATTCAAGCTCGGAAATAATATCATTTAGCACATCACACCTTACAATCATTATGTGGGACCAAATGGGGGAAAATTTCTCAGTAATGGATGAAAACACATTATGATTCAATAAGAAGTAAGAGTAAAGAACGAACATCTCAAATACTAATGGGAGAATACTTTCCCAAATAGCCTTTTGTTTCTCAATCTCTCTCTCAGTTATATTTTATCATTAACACAGTAGCTGAGACATATCAAAACAATGAAATCACCTCATGAAACAAAGTATCCCCCTTTTCAATAATCATGTCCACCCATTCATCATCTAATCTTCCCTGCATGGTGAACACCTAGGCTCTCTTGGTTGTATAGGAATAAAAGCTACAAATTTGAGAGATTGCTTCAATTGGAGACAAGGATGATGAACCCGATTTGAGAAATGTTTGTACATATGAAGACAAATTCCTAACATGCTCCTCCAATTGATCAATGGTTTGTTTATATTACCCATTCTATGTAATTATGCAAGTTGAATACTCCTTGAACAAGTGAGAATCACCATCGTGGGTCTATTTACCCAAAGATACCTTCATCATTAGATAATCATATGGTTTTATTTATTTAACGAGATTATTTACCTTTGAATGTGCCACCTTCACATATTGAGCTATGAAAGACTCAGTGTAGAAAGGGGAATTTACTTATGCTTTCTTACATTCTTATTCCTTGTATATTTTGATAAGGCCTCAATATCAAGTGTCACTTCTTGTTGTACCATCCTTTAATCCTCTCCAAACAAGTCATTAATCCATGAGAAGGGATTAGAAGGAGTGCAAAGGAGACTAGGAATCTCAGGTTCTCGGTGAGGGACCAAAGTATGAATGAGATGAGCTAATTCAAGTGCTTTAGTAGGAACACTTGGATCTACCAGATGATTAGGAGACTAAGAAGGATCAATCTCACATAGTTCAAGGTTCTCCCTAGGGTGCTATTCGACCTTGGACCTCTTAAAAAATTCTATAGAAGGAGATACTTAAGCATCATCAAATTTTGTCATTCAAAATCAGATTGCACATGCTTATGATGAAGAAAGTATGGCATCACCATCACTAGTGGAAGAAATAGAAATAAGGGTCTCATTGATGATGAGGATAATCATGATGAATGCAAGCAAGAGGAGTGAAGAACCATAACAAATAAGTATTTTTTTGAGGACCATATGCAAAGAAAGAGATAAATGGTTCAAAATCATCATTGATAATGGTAGTATAGATAATATAGTTTCTTTTGAGATGTTTTAAAAATTAAATTTGAAAATAATGAGGCATTCTAACCCATATTAGATCTATTGGGTTTAGAGATATCATCAAGTGTTAGTTATTAAATAATATTTAGTTAACTTTAAAATTGGAAAATATCATGATCAGGTTCTATGTGGTGTGTTACATATGGATGCATGTCATCTCATGCTAAGCAGGCCATGGAAATTTGATAGGAAATCCATTCATGATGGATGGGAAAATATTTACACTTTTGTGTAGAATGGAGTTAGTAACACCTTAAATCCATTGAAAGATAGTCAATCATGGCATGAAGACCATCCTAGAGTGATGCTAATAGGTTTAAATAACTTGTTTTAGTAGAGAGAGGAGGATGGTGTGAAGGAAATCACAGTTGGTACTATCAAGAAGATGTGGAAGTTGTTTAATGGAAAGGAAGAATACCATAGAAACATGGAGAAAATAATAAGAAAGAAAGGTGAAGAAGGTAGGTATGTAGATCATGTTGAGAGAAATGAAAGTGATGAACTCTTAGAGGTAATAAAATAAGGACAACACTCAGACCATAGAGAAATCATGAAGCACTCAAACTTTCAAGGGGTTGAAAACAGTCATGAAACATGCCTCCAAATAGTTTGAGAAGGAGAAATGTTTTCAAGAGAAAGATTAAAAAAATCATGAAGAGGAAATGGTGGTCGAGATTGATGAAGAAAATAAGATTTTTCAATCTAATGTTTTCCTATTTTTTTTAAGATTGGTCTCACAGGTAAAGTAAAAGAGGAAGAATCAAATGAGAAAAATGTTGTCAAAAAAATCCTATTATTTTCCAGTATTAAAGATGAAGTGATCCAAGAAATACACAAATAAGATATAACAAACAATATGACAGTCCAACAGCATAAATTATCATCATATATGAGTTTGCATCAAATTCATATTTCCAAATATAAGGTGGGAAATATTGTATACAATCCAAGTACAATCATCTTGCTCAATAATGTGATTGTTTCTAAGGATACATAGCTTGTGAGGAGTATCATACTACTGAGGAAGAAAGGAAGAAAGAGAGAACAAAATTCTCTTTTTATTTGGGAGTATGATGTAGGACCATCACTCTTGAGGTCAATTAATCATGGTATGGCACAATTTTGGTTTGGTAGGTGTTATATGGGTCATTAGGTGTCTTATGATTCAACTTAACTTGTTTTGGTGTGTCTAATAATAAAAAAATCTAATTATGGATTTTCCCTCCATTTTTACATATTTGAAAATTTGAAGCTTGTTGGAGCCAATTTTTTCTTGGTTGTTTAGTGTAAGTAGTTTAAAAGGGTTTCAATATGTTCATTTGTGTTTTGAGTCATAATATGGTCTTGGAGTACCATCATGATATTCTATGGGGTCATGTAACTACTAAATATTGTTCCTATTTCCTTCTTAAATTGTAACTTACATATAATCTTGGTCTTGTGCAAATATAAGTCAGCTATAGGAAGAAGAATCAAAGAAGGAAGTATAAAATTATGACTTGTAACATTTTTTAGATCATTCATTCGAATGAGGAGAAGGATTCCAAGAAAAAGCCCTGTTTTTTTGTCATTTCATGTATACATACAATAAATAAATGAGTTCTTATGTATAAATCATCAAATAGAAATAAGGCTAAAGGATACCAACTTCTAAAGGATTAATATAATGGTAAGAATCCATTAAGAGAATCATTTAGGTTGATATTTGTGATTTTTTTTTTATGTTTGAGGAAGGTTGAAAGAACTTAAGAATCTTGTAGCTGGCTGTTGAAGGTCTTATTTTCATTCAAGAGTGTCATGTGGGACGTAAAATTTGGAAATTGTTATATAAGGAGAAGTATAACATGTTCACAAGTCCATAAGGTAATATCAAAACTCTCATAGGTGAATAAAGTTGAGTCTTTAGTTGCATGATCTCAAAACCTTGGAAACTCTATTTTGGAGGAGAAGAGTAGAGTAGTTTTGAATTATTTCCACATTCCAGTAGTAATAGTAGATTAATGTCAAGTTTATAGGATTATAAAAATGATTACTGGCCTAAAATAATAATAATTGAGCCTTAGAAATGATTTTGTTATTTGTAATACTCAAATTTCACTTATTAGGTGAATGTATCAAACCCTCATTAGGGTTTAGAAAAATCTCTTGTTGATAGATTTATACAATCAATGAATCTTCCAAAGTTGTAAGATTTCATCTTGAGGGTATTATCAAAGGTATTATTCAATTTTTAAACCCTAACAAGCCTCATAGAATCTTTATGTTGTGAAAGTAGGTTCTAGAGCACTATAGAAGGTCCATGAAACCTAATAAGAAGTCTAAAATAGTGAAATTGGTCAACTTTTTGCAAAGTAACGTATAATGAATTTTTGTATGAGAAACTTTTCCCAAATGGGTGGTTAGAAAGGTAAAGATAATGTTTGAGGAATAATCCTATCATAATATAGACCAAATATTAACCTCAGACACACTAGTAGAAGAAGCATAAGCCTAGTGGAGACATAAGAAATCAAAGGCATATATATTGGGAACTGAGCAAAAATATTTAGCTTACACCTAGACAAGGGAAAAGGGTATTCAAAAGTAGGTTTATTTTTATTGGGTGACTTGTAGTTTTTTCTAACCTCTAACTAACCAAACATCTTGCATTTGAGAAGCTTGAGGTGTAGTTTTAGAACTAGGTGAGAAAATTATGGATTTTGAATGATTTCATCACAATTGATGGTTTTATTGGTATGGTCAGAAGATGGTAAACATTTCGCAAGATTTTCATTGCTGATTTTGGGCATTTTAGGGTCAAATTTGCATATTGAAGGACTTTCTAGCCTTGAGAAAAGTGTGAAATTACAAGCTTAAAGTGACTAATTGAAGTTGATAAAGAAAACTAAATTTTTGAGTGAGTGATTTTGTAGTATTCTCTACATCATTTCCTAACCTATTTAACCCCCGCTAGCAAAAGCAATATCACTCCAAGGTATTTATTATGCACCTGTAATTTTTTCTTTGATCATCTTACTTGATGACCTATATATGTTTAGACATAAATCAGATGATTCTTCCAAGGTATATCTTCAAAACTATTCATCTTTATGGATATTTATATCTTACTGAATAACCCTATGGTATAACTTGTAATTCTGGACATCTATGAATCTCCTTGCAATAATTGTCATGATAGATGATGAATTATCAGACCTTTGATGACAACTTACCACCACCCTGATTATGATAATAGATTTAGAATTCATATGCAACTTTCCTCATAGCATACACAAGGTTTGAGGATCAGTAAAAACCCTTCACCTATTACATACTTCAAATATACTTTACTATCAACACGTAGAGCTTTATAATTACTTCATGTGTAGAAAAACCTTTTGTAGACAACATTTCATCTTCCTTAACATCCGTAGGTGCAATTACAACCTATAACATATCAAGAAGACGCAGAACATATCTCATGCTAAGACTTTTGTCTTTATGCAAGAGTCAATATTATTCTCCTAAGGAAGCATACCTTCAACTTGACATAATAAGTGATCGTACTTTAGATTAGGTCTTCAAATTGAGAAATCAACAAAATGTGTAACGTTTATCTTATCATGCTAACCTTCCCAAGATCATATGACTTCATGAAAGACTATTAGAGTGCTTAACCAAACTATGGCATACTACGAACATTTTTTATTTTGGACTAGACATCAACAAGAATCACTCTACATCAAGAATAAACCTTATCATGATTGTAACAACATATTTATGCCTTCAAAATTCCATGGTGTATCACCTTCATACCTTACTCATGTATCAAGGACAAATTGACACACTTTTTACCTTATAACAATGACTAGACTTCATGGTTTTGTACTAGTAACTAAACCATAGACCCTTCTCACATTGAGTGATCAAGACACAAAAACAACTTAATAACACATCTTGAAATTTTGCAAATCATAATACAGACTCCCCCTTAGTTCAAGGCTTCAACACTTGATACATGAAGATGACTATGTACTCACCAATCTTATTAATCCGAGATCTAAGTACATCTAGATGATTGAAACAATTCTATCAAGATCCAAACACATTTGCATACTGATGACATAACACTTAGTTTTCTACAAAACCTCTAGAACATACTGTGACTATGAAAACCTACTTTACTTTATTATGAAAAAGGGAGTACTTGATCCACTTGTACCTTTATGCCTACGGGTAAGTGCAGCAAGTTGGGGGACAAAAAGGGGGTCATAAGTGGACGGCATATTGTAAATAACAACATAATATCAACTTGTAGGGATTATTAACAATACATACACTCAAAATTAGAAAAAATTATATTAATTTGAATTGTAGAATTCGGAATCTAGTTTCTAAAATACTAATTTTTTTAAAAAATGGACAAGATTAGCTATATTAAACACTCAAAATTCAATGACTTGGTTTTTTTTTTTTAAAACGCCTATAAAATTATAGTCTGTTTGCCCACGATTTGGGATGACCAAAAATTGATATATATTTTTCTCCTTTGGTGAGAAGGTAGATGCCACTATCTATCTTGGGATGGATTTTATTTTTTATTTTTTTGAGTAATATTTTATTTTTTATGATTTTTTCCGTGAAAGTGGTATGAAAACATAAAGAAAACAGAGCACTTTCCGTTTGCCCGCCATAACTTCATAAAAAAATATTGAAATCAAATAATTTTTTTTTTGAACATGTATATAATTTCACCATGGTTGGGATGGTATAAGTTTTATCACATTCTGATAAGTGAAACAAAATTTGCAGTCTTAAACCTAGACATAAACATTCACAGGAAAAAGTGTATTAAAGACCTACTATTAGTAAAAAATTATAAAATGATATTTATCCTATTCTATTCACTTTAAAATCAATATTTATACAAAGATAATAGTCTCCCCTATGCAATGGTACCATTTTTATGACATATTTTTTACTTTTCGGCATGGTTCAAGTCCGTGGAAGACTAAATTTGATGTTTTGCTGTTTTTAATGTAAAATTCAGGATTTGATGTCCACTTAATTGTCCCCCAACTTGGTGCACTTACCCCTACTTCTTATTTGTAGGACACGATTTTTTATATGTGAACTACCTCAAAGACTATCACAGACCTAATATTACATAGAGCTTCAAATGACCTTTTGAATGAGACCGTATATTTTTCAAAACAAACAATAAGACTCTTACTAAATTTTGGTGCAAATAAAATTGTAGAAAGTAATATGTTGTTCATTAAATCATAGTCATTTAATTATCAAACTAGGGGATGTAAACTTGAAACATTTTTAGTGGTGTATACACAGTTATAGTAGATATAGAAGGTTTGAAATAAATAACTATCACAAAAAATCTTGAAAGGTAAACAAAATTGATAACTAGAAATGAATGGTTTCTAAATACTAGTATCAAGAAAAAGATATAAATTTAGAATGCAGATACAAATAGTAAATAGTTCCTAGGTAAGCATACATACAATGAAACAAGACAAAAATGGGGGGGTTTAGTAGACTGCAACTGGGCCCTGAATTAAGTGTAAATCCATCCTAAATTATGTAACTAGAGACTAATAAATATAACTAAGATATTTATTGGATTTTCATGAATATTACATCAAGGAACAAAGCAATATCCTTTATGAATTTCTTGGATAATAAATGTATGAAGTCCCTTGTTACCAATATTAACTCTTTCTTTTATACTTATCATCTTTGATAAAGATGTTAAAATAAGAAGAGTTTTAATAAATTAAGTGAAATATCTTTGATAGAACAAGTGGAAGATATTTAACAGAACAAGATATTCAAAACATTCTAAAGAAACATAACATGTGTTCAGTTCATCTTTAGTTAATTGACTACTTCCTTTAATCATGTGTTAACTCAATCAATCAATTATCAATAAATTACAATAAATGATCAAATAAAAGGATGAGTTATATCCTAGCTCTACATGCTCCAATTGTAACCAATTATTCAAGGGAACATTCAATCTTGAGATCTGTTCATTATGCCTTCCAAAATATCTTCATAACGCAAGCTCTTTTGTTGTAGATGTTTTCCTTTGGCTGCAGGTGGGTTACTGTAGACAGGTTCTTTGGCTGCGTATGAGTTACTACATCTGAAAATTTTATTACAACTAAGAGTGGCATCACACATATGATCATTCAAACAACTAATTTGGATAATAATAATAAATACACACAAAATACCACAACATAAAGATAACTATATATAACTATATTAATCAGTAATTATGCCATGAACTCAAGGTTGTAATTGTAATGTTCAAAATCGTACTTAGAGAATACATGGACATAAATATAAAAATATAGAAGATGAATTGTTTATAAAGGTAATTAACATGAGTCATTACACCCAAATTATTAAGCTTTTGAATTTCCTCATTCAAGGACTTCATATATTTGCTGCTAAAAATTGCATTCATGCTTGAAATCAATTAGGTTATTTGTTCCTTATTCCTCTAAAAATAAATAGCCTTTGTTTCTCATGATTCTCCAAACTCTGTCATGTATCCTCTTACTAAGCAGTTTTTCCCCTGTCCATGGTGGTATTGGAAAATGAAATATTGGTGGGTGGTAACATATAGGAAACAATTTATTTGCACATTCATTAACTATCTCAATGTATGTGTTCACTCTTTTAAAATTTTGCATTATATTGGAATAAGCGTGCATTTATTTCCTATGTAGTAATGGGGATATCTCATTCCATCTCATTCTACATTATTTTATAACCTGAATCCCATTTTCCCTGATTATTTCCCTTACTTTAGCATGGGATGTTGTACTCATTTATAATGCTCTCTTATTGATCACCTTATTCTTTATATACTTTTCATATTTCTCTACAACCTCTTCAGATATTGTGGTCTCAACCTTGAAAAGAAATGGTTGGACCTTATCCATATGTATATACTCCTACATCTACTTTTCTTTGTCCAACTCATTTGAAAAATAAGATCATAGGGCCTTAACTTGAACATCTCCAATGTAAAGAATTGAAATCCAATCCTTGGCATATTAAAGGGCATAATTGTGCAAATAAATCTCACATAACAAGAGATAGAGTTCTTGTGTACTATTATGATATAAAGTAAAGAATATCCTAGATGATTTAATACCAGAGAACATGTAAAAATTAATGCAGGTAAGTTTATATTGTAGCATATTTTCTTTCAAGAAGATAACACAAACATTTGATGGTGGCCTACATTTAGATATTTCATGTGCAAATTAAACTATTTCTTCTTATTTATTCTTTATCCTCTTAATATATCTATCCTTTTCATCTAGTTATTCCTTGTTCTTAGAGATGGGATCTTCTTTGAGCCTATTAAAATAGGTTTCCAATTATAGCATCAAATAGTCAATATCTGGTCCTAGAGTCTATGTTGCCACTTCCTTACAAGGTGGTTTTACAGGTTTCCTTATAATTTCCCGAATAAAAGTTTGCGGCTTAAATGGTGTTACATTTACATGTTTCACACTATCATCCTTTTCTTTCTCTACAATTTTATTAATTGATTGGGAACAAATGCATTAATTTGTTCTTGTTTAATTTCTCATTCTTGTTGCAAATGAATTTGTCAACAACGATAGGAATTTATTTTTGTTCACTCCCTCTTCCAAATTCCTCTTATTTATGTTTCTCTTCATGACCTCCCACTTCATGAAATTATACTTCATGAACTACCTCATCATCTTTTGTTGTATCTTCTTATTCCTCCATAAGTTGTTCAGGGTATTGTTGTTCACGAACTGTGGCATGAATATCTCCTTATTCTTCCTCCAATTTTTGGTGCTCAAGGATCCCCTCTAAAGCTTCCAAATAATTGTTTGGTGATATGGGTTGTGATAGTATTGGGGTGAAGGTATTTGGTATTTTTGTTCTAAGACTATGAAATCTCCTAAGTTGTGTAGGAATAGAATGAGAGGATTTGCGCTTGGATTTTAAAGTGGAGGTTTCAAGAGAGGAGAATTCTAAAAGGGTTTCAGCTATGAAAATTCTCTAATGAGAGATAGGTTCAGGGTGTTTCTCAATAGGAGGTATACCTTCATAAGTTAGGGTTTTTTGAGGTTTTGAGGTAGATGCACTAGGCTTAGTTACATGTGCAAAAGAGCTCTAAGTACTGATCTTTTTGTTTCTCAAGTGCCTTGAAAAATCTTCAAGAATGTTTACCTTAAAATATTCTTCCCATAGTATTTGTGGATGATCCATTTGCAAGGTATGTTTAAACACTAGGGTTATAAGACAATGATGTGATAATATTTCCCTCTCCCTCTATACTTCTTGACTCATTTTCTGCAAGAATTTTGGTACATTCAATTGATGGTTGTTCTTTAGATCATTGAACAAATTAAAATATATCATACTCAATCTAGAATACCTCCCTTCAAAAGTAAAGTACTAAATAAAAAATGTGGCATCTTGTGTCCAAAAGGGTGTAAGAGAGGTTTTGAATGTATCTTGTCTATCTGAAACAAGGTCTTCATCATCATCGGTGAACTCTCTCCTTTCTACTTATAGATTGGAATTTTCTAGGAACACTTCTCCTTATGTTGGGAGGCCAATAACTTCAGCAAGAATTTCATCACTGAGCCTAAATTCTAATCCTTTCACCCTTGCATCTCAATTATTGAGTGTGTTGGAAAATTATGTCATAATTTCTTTATCAAAACCCTAAAACTAATTAATATAATCCATCTAGCCATGGTTTTGAAAATACTGCACAATATGTGGGATCTCACCTTATCAAATCACCACCCACGACAGATACACAACTTCCTCTGGTTTCAATATATGACAATACAATTTCATTTTGAAAGAAATTTAAACAATTGAGTTGTGTTTATTGTTTTTCATATTTTTAATTTTTTTGACCTAACAGAAAAGTGACACGATTATGGATTAATGAATCATTAATGGATGTGACAATATGGAGAAAATGAAGCAAGGTGATGATACAAAATTGTTTTATTTTGAAGGGGTGAAATAGACACATAGTTTCTTGAAAGGTTACAATATTTAAATGTTCCTGCATTATGACTCGACATAACTACTAATTAAATATAATTAAACCAATTATTCTTTATTAAAGTGATAGTTGAATGCACTTATCTCATTTCTTGCATGTAATGATGGTTGTGCATGTTGTTTTGAACTTTGAGTTTTGAATGCATGAAAAGTCTTTTGGACACTGGAGATGTGTGTTTAACTACTATTAGCACTCCTTACTATAAATGGATAATTCACGTAGAGGGACCTATAATACATCAGGGGTACCAATCATTTCCTGTCCATCACCCATAAATGCATGCATCCTTTATATTTGTTATCCTTCATGATTTTTTCCAAACAAAAAAGAAAAAACAATGGTTTATTTCATGTGGCTACAAGTGTAGCTCATAGTCATTGCACTCTCTCCTTGTTATGAATATCATGCCCTCCTGTATCCTCCTGACATAAAACCCTACAAAACAAAACTTTTATAAAATAAATGTTAGTAGAGTGCTAATAATCACCCTAAAGGAAGATCACAACAATTGTATTTGACCTTGGAATATCCAGCAAGTTGAATGCACCAAGGCCACTGAAATATCTTCAATCCTCTTAAATATTAGAAGGTGTGCCAAAAATCTCAAACTCTGAGGTTAAATTTGATGTCCTTAATTCCATTCTTCTTTGACCTCTTGTGAACAGGTTCATGAATGAATCTCTGTTAACTGAATTCTTGTACAATATCATATTGTGGCCATTCACCAATAGTTTGAACCTCACAAGATCTATGGTAGTGAGCTTTACATTTCCATTGAGGAATATTTTCTTAATTTCATAGAGGCCTAGCCACATTTTCTTGAGCTTCCCTATATGATACTTGTATTTTGAATCAAACAAGAGTTCCTAGTCACCTTCATGGAACTATTTTTTATTGATGTACTGGTCATACCATTTGACTCTTTGCTTCTGCACTACCTCAATGTTATGTATTTCTTGTCTTCTTAGTTTATCCAACTCATTGAGATGGAGTATTCTTTGTTTTTGATCTTCTGATAAATTTATGCTGAAATCAAGTGTAGTCCTTAATGTTTTGTTCTCAAATTCAATTAAAAAAACAACAATATTTCCATACAAGTGTTTTAATGGTGTGAATCTAGTCATGGTGTTCCATGTTGTGTTGAATTCCTATACTGATTCTAGAATCCTGTGTGCGTAGTATTTCCTAT
This sequence comes from Taxus chinensis, assembly GCA_019776745.2. NCBI lineage: Eukaryota > Viridiplantae > Streptophyta > Pinopsida > Cupressales > Taxaceae > Taxus > Taxus chinensis. The sequence continues at coordinate 289,703,506 of CM034150.1, forward strand.
GGAGTGAAATGGTCTTTTTCAATATGGCCTCTATCTCTATATTTGTAACCTTAACTTGGCCTTTAGACTAGGGATGCTATGGTGTAGACTTCCTATGCCTGATTTCATATTATTTAACAAGATCATAAATTACATCAACAGTAAAATGTATACCTTGGTGTGTGATAATTTCTCATGGAACTCCATATATGGTGAAGATGTGATCATATAGGAACTTGGCTAATTTCTCACTTTTCTAAGTTGGAAATTCCTTGACCTCTGTCCACTTGGTTAGGTAATCTATTCATACCAAGATGTATTCTTTTTGCTAAGATGGAGGTTCTATTGGACCAATAAAATCTAAGCTCCACTTGTCAATAGGTTGTAAGACAAATTGAGGCTATAATGGCATCTCATAAGATCTAGTGGGCTTACCCACTCTTATATATTTATCACACCTCTTGCTGTATAGTACTACACCATTATGTAGTGTTGGATAGTAATAACTAGTATTAAACACCTTCTCCACTGTTATTTTTGAAGAAAAATTCCACCATAAGGTTCATTGTGGAAGGATCTTAGGACATCAAATATCTCCTCATTATCTATACATCTCATTATTTGATCATGTCCCTTATGAAATAGAAATCCAACTATCCAAGAAAAATATAAACTCTTTTCAAACATATATTGTTTCTTTGAGTATGAATAATGTGGAGGTGTTTTACCTAAGACTAATAAGTTGGCTATGTCTACACACCAAGGTGTTTTTGTAGAAATATCAAATAAGTTTTGATTTGGAAAGGAATCATTGACTAATTACTCTTCACTATTGGTATCCATTTTTGAAAGGAAATATACAACCACATTATCCTTTCTCGGATTTTCCTCTATGATGGTGACATCAAATTCTTGCAAGAGGAGCTTCCACCTTATGATTCTACTACTTACTACCAGTTTTTTTATCAGTTATTTTATTGCAACATGATCAGTGTGAATAAACACTAGATGTATTGTGATGTAGTTTCTAAATTTTTTGATAGCATATAAAACTACCAAGAACTCCTTCTTTGTTACTATGTAATTTAATTCTACATGCTGCAAGTTCTTGCTAAAATTGTATATTTCTTAATTCAAAATTCCATATTTTTTTCCTAGGAAAACTCCAATATAATGATCTGATGCATCTATGTTCCTTTGAAAAGGTAGGTTCCAATAAGGTCCTCTTAATATATGAGAAACATTTAACATCTGTTTCAAAGTTTGAAAAGCACCTTCACAACATTTATCCATACAAACTCCACATCATTCCCTAGAAATGTAAAAGTGGCATTGCAATCTTGTTAAAGTCTTGTATGAATCTTATGTAATATCCAAGATGGCCTAGAAAGATTATAGCATCATTTAGTTTCCTTGGTGTTAAAATATTGATTATAAAAGATACATAGTTTCCTAGAACTATACCTTCAGACATCATCATGTATCAATTTTCATTACTCAAGGAAAAAAATTTCTCTTTGCATATTTTCAAGATCTTATCCAAATTTTGTATAGATTATTCGAAAGAAATTTCATGTACTGTGAAGTCATCTAGATACACTTCCATGCATTCATTTGTTAAATTTGAAAAGATACTCAAGAATTCCGTTTGGAATGTAGAAGGCACATTACACAAGCCAAATGGACGAATTAAATAGGAAAATGTTGCCCATGGACATGTGAATGTAGTTTTTTCTTTGTCCTCTGGTGCAATCTGGATATGACTATAGCCACTATATCCATTAAGGAATGAGAAGTATTTATTACCAGCTAGACTATCAAACACTTGATAAATAAAGGGAAAGGGAAGTAATCTTTCTTTATTACTGTATTCAAATCCCTGTAATCTACACAAATCCTCCATTTTACATTTTTCTTTAGCATAATGATAAGAGGTGATGCCCAATGACTATCGAATATGGAGTATATGAATCTAACATCAAGTAAATTCTTATGTTCACCATTTACAATCTCTCTTACTGCTGGGTTTATCTAATTTTGAGGTTGTCTGATATGTTTACAATATTATTTAAAGTAAATCTTGTGAGTTAAAAGCATAGGATTAATCCCATGCATATCACCATATTCCCATGCAAATGTTGTTTTATGTTTTAGAAGAAGAGCAATCAATAGTTTCTCTTGTTGCTTATCCAACATCTTGTTTACATTTAGTGGCCTCCTTGGTGTTATTTCTACTTGCTTGGAGAGGTCCATCATTGAACACATTTTGTTTTTAACATAATTTAGTATGCAATCATGGGGAAGAATTTGATGAAGAATACAATTCTTACCCAGAATATCCATGGTGCTTTTCAGTGGTATAACTTGGTTCAAAGGATAACTTAAGAGCCTTAATATATCATCAACTTCTTCATTTATTCCATAGTTTTTCTACAAGACATTAGAAAGAATGACATGTTCCCCTTATTCTTTAGTTATACAAGACTTCTCTATTATCATGAGCTATTGTACAAATCTATGATCAGTTCCTGGTTCTTCAACCCAAATTTTGTGATATTCATCATTCAAGCATTTGGCAAGAAGATAAAGCATAAGATTATTGGTACCATTTACATTTTAGATAATCATGTTTCTACATCTATAACCTATGAATGCATCAGCTATGATGAACCATGGTCTTCCCAATATAATAGCATAACTTCTAAAAATTGTTTTTTGTTGAAGGAAAATTAAGTCAGCAGGGTATTCCCAAGAGTATACCACCACAATAATGTCTGAAGGAATTATTTAGGACTCACTGTTGATCTATATGAAAGTTGCAAGACTATAGTTATTGGCATTATTCCTTCCGGCTTCAGGTCATCCTTGATTTTCCTAGTCATGACATTGATTATTGTCCCTAAGTCAATCAATGTATTCTTTATTGTTGTTCCATTGATAGTAACATTTAGCAAAGGATTTCCTATATCTATGTATTTGGGTAGACTTGAATTTTCAATTAGGATATCCACTAATTGTCCAATAACATGCATAATGGATGAATATTTTCTTTTTCTTCCTAGATTTCTAATGCATAGATCCTTAACTAGCTTGTTATAGATGGGAACTGTTAGTGCTCATTTTTAACCTCACTCTTTTTGTTTAAATTATTTAGTATGCATGGTTTGAAGTATTTTCTATCTCTTTGTGTGGATGCGTAAAATTTTTATCTTTACCAAGGTGTTGTTGAAAATCTATCTCTATGGTCATGGATCACGTTGAGCTAGGTATTGTTTACAGTTTCTCTGTCCATGAGAAAAAAATTGTAATTTGGGCATGAATTTAGGTTTCTCCTACATTTTATTTTTCCACAGTTGTGTCTTCTGTGTCAATTTTGTCCCAACATCCATGGATACTTGGTATTTTCTAATTGGACATGACATGACAGGTCTAATTGGTGAATTTGTCACTTTTGTTACATTTGTAAAAAATAGTCAAATTGGTCTCATGGCCCCAATAATTTATGATTGGCTATTCAAAAATATGAAGCGGAAAATAAATTTTTTTACTTTGAACCTGAAGATGTACACCTGTCATAAATCAAGTGGTTACAAAAAGGTGGGCCCTTTATATGTTTTGAGGAATTACGGTGAAAGGAATGAAAGTATAAAAGGAATGCCTAAGGCCCGTAAAAGGACATGCGGTGGTTTGAAAAGTCAAAGGAAGAGAGGCGGATCATTGGAGTATTTTAAAGATTTTGGCTTTTTTTTGAAAAGGAGAAAAGTTATAAAATGAGCCACGATTCCATTGGGGACCAAATAATGTCACATGTTTGAGTCAGCATTGAAAATTCAAAGCAGGGAGGCGGGTCACCAGAGCACTTTGGGGATTTTTACCTTTTTGTGAAAAAGAGTAAAGTTATAAAGTGAGCCGTGATCCCGTTGTCACCTAGGTTAAGCCACGTGTTGATCCCATATCAAAAGTGTAGGGGTGGGCCAAAATGTCCAAAAATACACATTTTCTTAAAGTATTATGCAATACAAAAATTACCCCCATGCCCACTTCAGCTAAGATATTTTCCACGTGGACGGCTCAATTTTGAAGTTGTGAAAGACAGAGTTAATGACTATAATACAAGGAATTTATTTCTACCATCATTAACACTCCAGGACCTCAAGAGATTCAAATGAATTTCATTTTTTATTGTTAAGTTCATGGTTTCTTGTCATTTTTATCAGTGAAGTGCAATCAAAATTTGTTGTGGAGCTCAATTTGTGAACATGAGAAGTGCAAAATGTGTTGTTTTGAACCATAATTGCTTAAGAACCTATATAAAACCACCAAGATGAAGCAAAGAAAGATGCAAAGGAAAATTATGAAGAGAAGGAAGCTACAGGTGCAAAGGATGATTAACAGGCTTACACACATTCTTCCTCATTTTTGTGTGTGGCATGTTTACAGAATCGAGAGGGAATGCTCCAAATAATTTACTAGAAGTGATAACTGAATGCCCCATTTAAAAAAAAATGATGGAAATAATTAAAAAAGATTATCTTTTGTATACCTGGAAGCTATTGGGTGTAAATTTTTTAAATATCACTTTCTCAAAAAAAATTGTAACAAACAAAGTATTCCTCAAAACTGTCTTGAAAATAGAAGGGGCGAGAGTACAAGGATGTCATAGCCAACTTCAAAGTATAAGGTAAATTCCTAAGACATGCAAAAGAACACATGTAGGGCCTACACTCATTTGAGGAATCACCTTTGTGTCTTACCTTTGGAGTTGCGGTAAGGAGACATGCGGAGGCTTCCACTGGCTTCTCTTTATACTGAGACTTCTTAATAGCTGAAGTGACTTTCTTAGGCCTAGGACACATGGAGGGCCGACACCTATTTGGGGATCTCCCATGAATTTTAATTTTGAAAGAGTAAAAAAGAGACACATGGAGGTTTCCACTAGATCTTCCCATACTTAGACTTTTCAAGCGTCCAATGTAACTTTCTCATAACCTAGGCACGTGGCACCTTCTGCTGGTTCTTAAAAATTTTTAATGGCCAGTACAATTTTTCTAGTCCCGAGACATGTGGAGAGCCCACACTTGTTTTGGGTCTCCACTTTTGGGAACCATATCAAAAGTGCACCAAAGAGACAGTCCTCTTTATACTAATATTTTTTCAATGGCCGAGGTAACTTTCTTGGGCCCAGGGCACATGGAGAGCCTGCGCTGGTTTGAGGTCCCGTCTCTAGACTTCATCTTTCAAGTTACACCAAATAGACATGTGGAAGCTTCCATTGGACCTTCCCATGCTTAAAATTTTCAGTGACCGGTGCAACTCTCTTGGGTTCTAAACACGTGGAAGGCTCGCGCTCATTTGGGAACTCATCTCGAGACTTCACCTTTGCATTTGTGCTAAGGAGACACATGGAGGTTTCCATTGGCTCCTCTTTACACTTGGCTAACTCTGACTCGCAACGTAAACATGTGGTATAATCCATGCAAGGAAACTCATTTCTGAGATACGAAAATCCAGGTATCTATTCCTCAAGGTGTATTCTCGAAGGTGAAAAGGATTGCTTGTCAGATCAGGCCATATGGAGCCACCTAAAAATTATTAAAAAGGGGATTTATTGCATATAAAAATAAAATAATGATTAAAAATCCTATCAAAATTTATGACATGGCTCCCATTCATAGTTGAGGAACTGAGAAACATGATCATTTCATGATTTATTCACCTGGAAATAGAAAGTAAGATATTTTCAAGGGAATAAACAAGATTAAATGATATTTTGTAAAGAGGAATATTCTCTAAAAGATTTAGTTTTTTGGGGGGAAAATTTCAGATGAGTGAGTGAGTGAAATAGTATAAATGTAATGAGAATACTCTTGCATAGTGGGAGTTAAATTTTTTGAGAAAGTTTGAGAAAAACCATTTTCCTAAGAGACTGTCTGAGAAACCTGTTTATTTTCTTGTGTTTTAGATTTAATCATATCAAAATGGTTGCAAGTGTATATTCATTGACAAGCTATGATATTGTTAAAAAAGTCTCCCCTACTGATGAATCTAATGAACCTTGAAATGAATTTGTGTTGATCATGAGCACAATTGTGTTTGCTCTTATTTCAAAATGTTTTCGAATAGTTTTTCTTGTTCCCGTTGCAATCTTGTGTTGAAATCCCTTTGAATCACACAAGATATTATCCCCATGGTAGTATTTTGGCATTTGTAATTTCATTATGAGAAGAGCTTTCATCTTGTAATGAAATAAACAATTTAAAATCACTCTACGTTCACTAGGTTGACAATGATTGTTTGTAAGTCTATGAGTGTATCTTAGGTGTGATGAATAAGGGACTTTCAATGTTTAATTGAGTCCTTAGCATGAGACTTTGTGTTGAATTATTGAAGAGTGTATGAAACAGTGCATCTTTGGTCATCCATTGATACACACCTTCTGGTTAAAGGAATATTTTGGCTATTTTGTTGCATTTTGTATGTGAGTGTTCCAATATTTGTAAAGGCTCTCAAAGATCAGGTATAATCAACTTTATCTTGCTTAAATTCCCACAAAAAATTTATCAAATGATAAATCCTATAAGAACTACCCCTGTTTGTATTGTGTATCCACAAAGGTTTAAAAATTTCCACTATCAAAATATGCAGAAACAATTAGGATTCAATTATTGTCTTTACTAACCTGAACCTTGTTTAGGAAACATCTCCACTCTCTAGTGTGACAACTTGTGAGAGTTAGATTGTGTTATACCGATCATATTTTCTCAAGGTTCTCATTAATATTGTGTAAAGAAGAATCTCTTGATATCCTTCACCAACACGGGTTACAGAATGGGTCATCTCACCCTGGTTGAAGGCACAACCTAAAGTAGTGAGGGTAGATCAAACCCTTATTAAGGTGCTATCCATTTGTCCAATGCCTGAGTGACAAAGAGTCAACTAAATCCCCTTTCTGGCTACAAAATGACTCATATCATGATTCTTATGTCTCTTTACATCCTGTCAGTTTTTTGATGCTACTCAGCCCTCGTAGGAGAATCAAATTGGATACCAACACCAAAGTGGTGTTGTTGCTAGGGAATTATTTGTGTGGAAACAACACTGAAATGGTGTTGTTTCTAGGGAATTATTTGAACACCGTCAACAACATCGAGCTGGCATCATTTCTGGGGATTATTTTAATGCCATCAACAAAAATGGAGTAACACCATGACCGAGGATTATTTAAACACTGAGACCTATTTGTGCGGAAACAACATCAAAGTGGCATCAGTCCTGGGAAGTATTTGAACACCAGGACCTATTTGTGTGGTAATAACACCTCAGTGGCGACATTTTCAGGGAGTATTTGAACACTGATACCTATTTGTGTGGCAAAAACACCTCAATGGCATTGTTGCTAGGGACTATTTTTATGAATGCCTACACATACAAACCATGATAATGTTTCTTACATGGTTTAAGTACAAATAAGTTGTCTAAAAATCATCCTTTGTTGAGATTTGTGCAAGATTACAATTTCATTGTGTAGTATTTCAAGTTTTTAGTGGTTATTGCACTAAATTTACATCAATAGTGATAAATCTAGTCAAAGGAAGGTTGGATCTGTTAATATTTGTAGAAATTAAGCATTGATAGACACTTGGAAAGTTACTTATAGTGCATCTACACAACTAAGGTGAAAATCCTTAGTGGCGACTCCTTGTTGAATTGAAATTTTGATGATTACTAGTGTCTTAACTTGTGTCAAGTGAAATTTGTCATCGATATTTGTAAATCTATAGGAAAGAAGGTATTTCTTCACCAGGGATCCTACTAAAAAGTTATTTCCAAAACTAGGAAAGACTAATTCAGAAGGAAAAAAAGTCTGGAAAGTTGTTGGAAATCAAGAATCAAGAAAGGATATATTTGTTCTAAAAGGTGATCAATCTATGGTTAAATATTACCATACGTCTTCAAGTGATTCTGAACTAAGTAATCTTTATATAAATTTGAGTTCTTCAACTGGAGAGGGGCCATCATTTGTGTCTGAAAAGCGTGCCTCTTAGTTTTCCCCTATTTCTTCCAAGGTTGATATGGTTTTCCAAGAAATTGAGCCATTAGAGGATATTTACTTTCAGAGTTATACTCATGTGCCCTAGAGACCCCTTGTACCTTATCATTTTGATTCTCTTACAAGATCACCTCCTCAAGGTAATATGGCCTAACCTCCACCTAGACCTCCTTTTGTTGTCAACACTTTTGGACCTATACATTTTAGAGGTATTGATGGATATCCTAATATAGTGCCACAAGATGTCAGAAATAGGTTGCCAAAATCTCAAGGGAATAATTCCATCACTGGTGACCACCATTTAGAACTCTTTGTCAATATGATGGAAGATTTTGAAATTGAGTTTGAAGAAGTGTATATTAAACTATTTATTCATACGCTTGAGGAAGATGCATGTGACTTGTATAAGGATTTACCAAATAATTCAATAGATTCATGGACCAAGATGAAAATTTCCTTTAGATTGCAATATGGGGATAAGACAGATCCCAGGTTCCTTTTATCCAAATTTGAAAATATAAAGAAAAATCCAAATGAATCTATCCATGATCTCAATACTCGGTTCAATAAGACCTTGAATAGGCTACCTAGAATCATAAGGCCAAGTGATAAGTCCTGCTTGATAAAATATTCTAATGCTTTTGATAAAAATGCTTCTTATTACTTGAGAGATAAGAACTCGAGAACATTGAGGTAGGATTTAACCAGGGCCTTACAAATAGAAGATAACATCAAAGCAGTTGGAAAGCCTCCTAAGAGAGAGGATGTCAAGTTAATCAATCCAAAGAGGCCTGAATCAAAAAAAGTTGTGGATCTGGAAGAGGTTATAAAAACTTTGGCTGGAGTAGTTAAAGAGATATCCTATAAACTGGGCAGAACAGAAAAAGGGATAGGAAAAATTTCCCAGGGTCAGCATAAGCCACACGGTGAGGAGAGATTTAGAAATCAACCTAAAGGTGATCACATACCAGATGACAGAGGGAAAGGGATCATGGGATTAGGAAATAAATAGCCTCAACCCAGGGAGAATAGATTGGTTCCTAATCCATTAACTGTCAGGGTTGCTAATGTGAAGGAGGCCAATGTTATCGAGTGGTGTGATAGGTGTTTCTTACCACAATCCCCATGTGATGTAGATCAAGAAGTTAAGGAAGCAGATGATGATGAGACATATGATGATGTATGCATGATGGAATGCCCTGCAAACTCATGGCAGGGAGCAACCTCAACTGAATTGATAAGTGCCATGAATGTTGAAAACTTTTGGGATTCTGTTCACTTGGTATTACCTCTTCCTCCTATTAATACTTTTGAAATTGATATGGTGCAAGCATTTGATTTTCCTAATCATGATTTTGAATACTTAAGGGCCTTGATGATTAAAAAGTGTGATGGAGGGATCCCTTTCGAAGAGGACAGGAAACTATTGATGAATGCAATAGTTTCTTAGTAAAAAGAATATAACACCAAAAGTAAGGTTGTCAAAGGGGGAGGGCCCCAAACCAAGCCAAAAGTTCCAGTTGTTATCAATATAATCAAGGAAAACCCTAAGAAAGATACATTTGGAAAAGTCTTAACTACCCCACATAAAACCTCTGCTCTTTCCCATGCCAAGATGATGAAAACTCCTATACTATTAGATGAAACTATGAATCTTCCTCCTAATACTGTCCTACCTAAATATTTTCCTTGTGACATAGCCCAAATCTTGAGTCAGATCAAGGTCACTGTTCCCATTTTTGAATTACTTAGGATCCTTGAGCATAGGAAAAGGGAAGTTGAATATTTGGGATTTAAGGAAGAAAATATTACTCAGGGAAAAAGTGTTAATAATATAGAGGTTTCTCCCATTATTGCAAAATAAAAAATACCACAAGTATTGGAGGAACCGGGAGAATCAACTGAGGTGTATTTGGGAAATTCTCTAGTTGAATCTCAACTTAATGTGTGTTGGGCCCCCAGAATATTGACTAAGTACACAGGGGTGCATAGGAATGCAAGACCTAGGTTGAAGGATGGGCATGCAAGGAGGCATGCAAGGCAGGGTTCTAAGAGGGTTTTAGAAGGGCCGTGTTATGCGCTAGAAGACAAGGTCTCGGGACTTAGCCATATTTGACATATCAGGTAGGACATGAGAAAAGCATGACTTGATTGCGCATGCAGACTAGATAAGATGCCAACCTCACGACAGGTTTGCCTAGGAAGGAATATGCCATGCAATGGAAGATCCTAGAAGACCATCATGACAAAAAGTGGAGAGCTCAATCCTAGAGGAGCATGCTCTTATGGAGGACATAATCCAGAAACTTGGTGACATACCTAGGGCCACAGAAGGATGAGTTAGCACTTTGGGATGCCTCTATATATGAGCTACCATAAAAGAAGAAAGATAGGTGGAATCAGGTATAGAGAGAGAGGAAGAAGGAGCGGAGCCCTGTAAAATTCTGCAAGGAACTCTATTTGGGTTAGGTAGATTAAATATAGGAGAAGGATGTATCAAGGGCTTGGGGTTATAAAATTTATTTTTGAGAGCTAAATGATATGGATCTAGTTATTATGCATGACTTCAATCTACCATAATGTGTTGTTTTGTAGTTATTTTAATGAATGTAATGAGGTTACCAAGTTAATTGAATATGATCCTTCTTGGTTCATATTCATACATGATTCTTCACAGTTCCTCTTCATGTCTATTTATATGATGAATTTGAATTCTTGTGCATTTTACTTTCTGTTCTATTTCATTTCTTTAAGTCTGTTAAAGTATCTCTGTCTATAATGACTATAATGATCTAGAGCTGTTTTGAGCTCTATGATGTTCACATGTTTCATGCCCACTTGTTTCCTTTAAAATTTGGATCATAGATGATGATTTCCCAATCAAATCACATAAAAGAGAGACTCGGTGCCCGCGCATGCCTCGAGTGAGCACCCAACACCCACTAGGTGATAGGTCAGCATGCATGGGATTCCCTTATCCTTTGGTGGGTGTAGAAATGACTACATATTGTTTTTTTTGTTGGGACCCTCTTTTCAAATTTGTAGTGGGAAATGACATACATTATGATCTATGCAATGAATGATGACAGAGTGTTTAACCTTGGAAAGTGTTGAAACATGGTTTAAAATCATGGAGGAAAAATTTTCTCAGAGATTCAGCACTGGACCTGACTTTGATGCATGTGGATAGGTGGAAGAGAACCTCTACCATGATTTGTATGAAATTTTTTTCTGTTGCTTCCCAGTAGAGTTGTATGAATGGCTCTCAACATATGCTTCTAGATCAAGCTTGTATTATAGATCATGTGCGTGGAACCAAGAAGAAGACCAGAGGCTGTAAGATGTAAATCTGATGTGGACTCATGTTGTGGATCATTGGTGGAAAGGTGTGTTGGCTAGCTAGACTCTGGAGTATTCTATTTCTACATATTATTTTCCAAAAGTTGCTGAGTTTGAGTTTTTACGGGAGCCCAGAGGATCATTTCTATGTGTTATTCTTCTAGCCATGAAGATCTTGATTGTTACCTTGAGTTTAGAGGCATTTAGGATGGATAGCTAAACGTTTCTGAGTGTTGGGTGAGGAAGCTAAGGTGGAAGAAGATGGTAGACATTATGACCAAGAAAGAAAGTGACGAGAGACGACTCAAGTATAGTGAAGTGAGTGAAAGGGATATTGCTAGACAACACGAGGTTGCATGTGTGATGGATCTATGGAGGTAGATGTTGTGAGAAGTAGTCAAGGTTCACATAGAGGATGTGGAAACTTAGCAGTTTATGCTACCCCATATTTGCAAGTGTGTACAAGAGACCCCTTCAACTTCTGATGGGAGTTTGTCATGTGGAGAGAGAAGAGTCATTGACATGCATCTGAACCCACATAGTGACCAAACCCTTGCACTTGGTTTTCTAGATCAAGGGAGGAGTATCACCAACCTAGTTGGTATCAGTGGAAGTGATAGATCTACGCCTAGGAGATATAATTTCTCATTTCCCACTTATATGGCTACACATACTATTCCAGTATTTGGAGGAATATTTGGACAAGGAGCAAGTAAAAAATCCTTTAGTATCACATCTGGGAGTGGTGCGGGGTACACTATTGGTAGTGGGGCATTGTCACAGACCATCAACGCACAGTTAAGTGAAAATTTGGGGAAAATGACTTGGTGGACCTGGTGGATCTAGTGGGTTAGGAGGAAAATGACTTGGTGGACCTAGTGGAGCTGGTGTGGTAGAAGGAACAAGACTTGGTTGATCTAGTGGATCTGGTGGGTCACAAGGCATAGGACTTGATTGATCCAGTGGAGGAGGAAACATCGGAGGAAACCAAGGCTCTAGCTTAGGAGGACAAGGGACCTAGCCACCTCCTCAAGTCTTCTTTCAGATGTATTTACATTTTCCAGATTACATGGGTATTGAAATCCTATAGATCACGCTCACAAGTGTGAGTTGCTATGGCTTGTAAAGGGGTTCACAACCTCAAAATGAAATGATAGTAAGTTTGTAATGACATTGCAATGGTGCTCGTATAGCTGGTATATAAAATATGACCCTCATAAAATGATGGTGGATTACACTACTTTAAATAATGCCTTCTTGGTAGAATTCTACATCCTTGAGTTTGAATAGAAGAGCATCAGTAGCTTGAAGGAGATTCAAGAGGGAATGGTGGAGAGCCTGTGGGAGTATGATGCGTGGTTTAAAACTCTCCTGTCAAAATTGTCATATGAAATTCACCCTTCATAACATGCTCAATGGTTTTTTGGAGGGTTGATAACACCTTTTAAGAGATATTTATCTCATAAGACTTTCACATACCTGCATGGGGTGTTAGAATCTACCTTACAAACTGAAGCTATTGGAAGTGTTAATACTTGTAAAAGCCCATTACGGGAGGCTCAAATCACTGCTATGGCTAAGCAGCTAGATAAGTTGTCTTCTCACTCAGCCCATGAGACTCGTAGTGGTATATGGTGTATAGATTATAAATTAGAGGGGCATGTCAAGGATAGTTTCCCCCAGAAGACAATAAGCATCGTAGTAGTAGAATTTGAGATTTGTCATGGGGACCATGATGTGAGTAGATGTCCCCTGTTGTAGTGCATGATGTGGAAGAATGTGTCTTGCTCTATAAGATATACACCTCTATGACCCATGATACTAAGGATTGTAGGCTTATTGATCAGATCCATGAGGCCATTGATCATGGTGTGTGCTAGACTAGTCTTGCCAGTATTTCTAGGAATGATGAACGCCATTATGAGGAGCATGAAAATGGAGGTACGTATGGAAGGGAATTTCGTAGAGGATTTCGTGGTCTTAGTAACCACAGGGGAGGAAGAAGTGAGTTCCCACATTGAAATTTTTTTAATTATGGGTCGACAGACCACTACAAATGCAAGTGCCTAGACTTATTGCAGTGCTCATGATGTAGGAAGAAGCACAATTATGAGGAGTTTCCTGAGTTGTTTGAGCATATGAAACCACAACACCAGAAAAACATGGGCACTACAATGGTAAGCATTAAGAAGGATGACACACAATGTATTCCATGGGTGACACATGATGCAGGTTTGGAATCTTTTATGGTAATAACAAGAGTATAGGTTACGCATGCAAAGGAAATACTAAGGTAGAAGAACCTGGTTTCAAGGGAAGAATTGGGACATGGGAAGTACCTAGACCCTATGCATCAGAAGGATGTATATCAAGAAACCATGGATGTCATTCAAAGTTTCCATGGAGAAATCCAATTTCTAAAGGAGCAGTCTAGGAGGGAAGAGCAAATAAGGAAGGTTGAGGTGCAAAAGGATGACCTAGATGAGGTCAAGGAGGTATGTAAAATTCTAAGGAAAGAGAATATCATTCCCTTGCTAGGAACATGGTTGAAAGAGAAGGTACAACATGCCAGAGAAGAGCATGAGAGGAAGGTCTTGCATGAAAATTTTCCCCCTCATAGCCTTGACTATGATAAGGAGATCACATTAGATGCAGTCGTGGATGGATGAATCCTTAGTAATATCCTCATTGACATAGGTGTGGAGGTCAATGTTCTCACCTTTGATGTATGGCATTATAAGGTAAGACCTATATTATTGCCATCTTCAAATTTGTTAAATATGGAAAACAAGATGAAGGAAATGCCCATCTGTGTCTTATAGGATGTAATGATCACCATATAGGGAGCTAAGTTTACTGGGGACTTCGAAGTCTTGGCACTCACCGAGGAAAAAAATTTCCTAGCATTACTTTCATGCCGAGGGATCTATAGTAAAAATGTGGATCTTCAGTTAAACAAGGGATACATAAGCTTTGAAAATGAGGATAAATGGGTCAGCATACCCATGGATGATGGGAAATCAACACCCTATACTGAACCCTTGGGAGAAGAGGTTCTGGATGGAATATATGTGCACTCAATTAGGGATCCAGAGAAAATTCATCCCACATAAGGAGTTATCCAATTTGAGGATGCTTAGTCCCTAAGTGACACCACTAGTATAATGTGTAATAATTGGGCGCATGGGACCTATGAGTTAATCAGATGGCATTTGAGAGGATTGGTAACAAAGGTGATAAATGAGCATATAATCCCATGCCTAGGGGGAAAGGAGCTACCTAAGTACTCAGAAGGAGCCTTTCCTGAGGTATTTTTATAAGAGATGGAAGCTCAGTGGAAGGAGGAAAATCAATGAAGGGGGATGTTAAGCTACGTCCTACTCAGAAGTGTTGTGTGCTGGTGGGAAATGCATCAGGATAATCTCTTGGAATGGCGTGAGGTGAGAATTTCCTTCTCTTTAATATTTTGCAAGAGCAATGTGCCCTGAGCTATAAAATACTACCATGGTAAAGAGACTGCTTCCCTCCATATCCAAGCATGTGAGACAACCTAGATGGGAAGCGCAAAATCATTGCCACCTTCATTATGGGTTCACAATTTGTATTCAACATTACAAGGTAATACACGCACATGTTACATTCATTCTGAGACACACCAACAAACAGGGAATTGGCAAGAGTTAGGAACTGATCTCATTCAAACATTCGAGTATCAGAGTACAACACCTTGTGTGGATAAGGCATTACAAGTTTTCAAGCACCTTACCATTGGAGATAGCATCATGGAAGAAGATAGGCTACTAGATTTGCTAGGTGAACCTTTCCTATAGGTGCACTTTGAGGAAGAAGAAATAAGAGAAATACAGTTTAAGTGTGTATGTATGGAAAAGGAAAAAGTAAAGATGGTGTATGTTATTTATGGGGAGGAAACAGAAAGCTTGGATGTTGACCATTCTACAGGGACATGTGAGGTATTAGATAGTTCTGATGAGTGGGCACGTACCTATCACAAACCTTTAAAGACAAATAAGGTTAACACCAGCTTAGATGAAGATCCTAAGGAGGCTATCATTGGATACTATTGGTTGGAGAAGGAAGTCTCTAAGATCATTTATATTTTACGTGAGTTTGAGGATTTATTCCTGTGTGGGTATCATGAGCTTAAAGGTGTCCACCATTCCTTGGGGGAGATGAGAATTAAGTTGAAGGATGGTGTGCACTTGGTCTGAAAGAGACCATTCCGAATGAGTCCTAACCTGGACATGAAGGTCAAGGAAGAAATAGATAAGACGATAGCATCAGACATTATTGAAGATGTTGAAGAATCAGAATGGATAAGTGCAATGGTAATTAGCATCAAGAAGGACTGAAGGATAACAATCTGTGTTGATTACAGGGACCTGAATGAAGTGTGTATCCTTGATCCTTTCCCAACCCCTTTTACTGAAGAAATATTAGGAGTGTCAGGTCGCGTGGTCTATTCTTTCACACATGGATTCTTGGGCTATCACTAGGTAAGGATCGCGAAGGAGGACCAAAGGAAGATGACTTTTTCCACTAAGTGGGGAATTTTTTCCTATATAGTCATGCCTTTTTGGTTTAATAATTCACCTATTATGTTCTCGCACATTATGGTACAAGCTTTCCAGGACTTCATCCATAAATTCCTTCAATTCTACCTAGATGATTGGATAGTAAATGGGTTAGTAAAGGACCATTGTGATAACTTAAGGCTAATGTTTGAAAGGTGTCGGCAGTTGAGGATATCCCTCAACATTAAGAAATGTGTCTTTACTACCCCATTTGGAACATTATTAGGGCACATCATATGTAAGGAGGGCCTACTAGTAGACCCCACAAAAGTCGTAGTAATTGTGGGATTGAGAGAACCTACTAGTCAAAGCACGGTGTGTAGATTTCTTGGGCATACGGGGTACTCATGAAGTTAATTAAGGGATATGCCAAGATCGTTACACCCTTAGAAGATTTACTTAGACATAAAAATTCCTTCCATTGTGGAGAGGCACAACAGAAGGCCTTTGACACTTTAAAGGATTGGCTTACCACCACGCCCATCCTACATTTACCTTCTTGGGATAAGCTTTCCATGTTCATGTGGATGCCTCAAGGACTACCATTGGAGTAGTACTTGCAAAACTTGGTGAGGGGATTGTTGATCATCCTCTGTGCTTTGCAAGTAAGAAAGTGACACCAACAGAGTAGAATTATACTACAACTAAGCGCGAGGCATTGTTGATGATCTATGTGCTTCATACATTTAGGTAGTATTTGTTGGTGTGTGCAATGGAAAGGTTTGCAAAGCTATGGAATAAGGCTAAAAAACCTCAAAGATTTGCTAACTCATCCATGCACCATGAGATTAGATCTAAACAAGAGAAACTAACATGCAAGCATTATAAATTTGACAAAAAAATAAAAAAACTAACATGTATACTACTCTCTACTCTATGAAGGCCTAATGAAAGTGAACCTAATTAGATTCTAAGCAATCAAATTGTGTGTTGTTTACTCCCAAAAATAGTGAAGAGATCTCTCCAAGTTGGCTACATGTCCAAGCTTTAGATCTTCCCTTACTAACTATATTTTGAATGGATAGATGCAAGATGGAGGAGCTTCAACAATGGAGGATAGCCAAGATCAAATGCCTATTAGCTTGGCTAATGTAAATGAGGTGTAATGCCAATATCTCTGAATGTGAGAGATATTTTGTTATGTAAACAAGGTGTAAGGTTGAGAGGGAGGGGTGACCCTTCTATTTATAGTTTTTCACTTGGGAAAGTTTGGAATTAGGGTGTACGTGGAGCTAAAGCCCAAAATGAACTTTTAGCTTAGATTAGAATAAACATTTTTAAAGCTTATTTAAGCTTGGTTTAGGCTAGTTAAACTTGATCAGAAAGTGATTAGAGACTCATTGAGAGTTGGGAGAGGTCTAGATAATCAATTGTGACTGATAGATAGCCTACAAAGCCAATAGAAGTGGTCTAGAGAGAACTAGGGATGGTTTGAATGGCCAAAAGGAGGAATTTTTAGCTAATAAGAGAGATATTAGAAAGATAAGTTGATTATAGGAGGAATATGACCGAGAAGGTGTCATAAATGGGCATGTGAGAGTGGAGTGAAGAAGATTTGATTAATGAAGTGTCGTCAATTTTTTGAATTAGAGGAAATGCTAAGTGTAAGCATATTTCAGATGTCTACATTTTCCCCTCTTTGGGGTGACGTAAGAGACGTCACTTTAAATAAAGTAGACTAGTATAAACAAGTAGAAATTTTTGAAGGGATAGAAGAAAAAAATAAGTATAATGGAGGATGCCCCCTTGATTGTTGATGGTGTAATAGAAGAATTTGATCAACGATCGAAAAGATGACAGAAAGAGAACAAAAGAAAGAATAGTGTGAAGAAGAAAGGGGATATAGAAGAAAAAAGGATTATAAGGAAGAGGGAACGAGCTAACATCCATCTAGTGGATTTTAAACAACTTTATTTTCATCATATTGGTAGATATCTTCATCATCGGTCCTTATTAAAAAGAATGAAAAAAAGTGTAGTATGACATGAAAAGCCATGTACGAGCAAATGTCCATTGCTAAAAAAACACAAACAACACGCAACATACAAAATGAAATGCAATACAAGAAATTAAAAGATGCCTAACTCCATGAAACATACATAATGCAATGCAATACAAGAAAGTAAACAAGATAACCTAACATAGAAACATAATGTAATGTTTTTTTATCAAGATTTAGTTCCAACCTATTTGAATTAATGACACAGGTTAATGATGGTGCCCCAAGCAAGGATACATGCGAGGATAAAAATGGAAGAAACTTGGGTCCGATAAAAAAGAAATGTGCACTACGACACAGTACCAAACAACTCATTGTGCCCCAGAGTATAGACATAGTAATCAACCTAGCTTTGGTTGACGAAGGTAGATCAAGATGATCTATGAGTCATGCATATGAACAAATGAGAACTAAAGAGTGACATTTTGTATGATGATTTATATTGTTTATAAGTTTTTCTAACATATTTGAATGTTTTTTATTTTTCTAATATATTTGAATGTTTTTGTGATTTTTGAAAGTCTTTTGAAATTATGTACAAGAAGACAAATAAATGTGGATTCCCCCAGTGATAGCTGGGATTCACAAGGGCATAATGCCACATGTGTAAAAGAAAGGTGAAGATGTAAAAATGCCCCAGCGATTAGGTGGGAGTATTCAAAGGAAAACTCTTCACATGTAGAAGTGAGACCCAAGGCCATTATGGATAGGTTCAACAGGATCATGAACGTAAACCAGTGAAGTGTTGGGAAGGAGAAAGGATGCCCCAAGCGTAAGTTGGCCTAAAAACACATGATAGAAAGGAAGGACGAGATTGTTTTTGTAAAAGCGGACATAGGTTTCCGAAAACAGGGAAAAAAAGTAATCCTATACACATGGATGTTCTGAATGAAGTAAAAGAACAATGTGAATGATATGAATGTAGATTAGAAGCCTCGTGATGAAGAAGTGATTAGCCAAAGGCACAAATCATGAGACAAGATATAGACTAGAGTAAGAGTTTGAAAAAATGTGTTCATGGATAAATTAGATATGCTATAGAAATGAAGTTAAAACCTATAACCTCAAAGCATGAACCTAATCTACACTAAACTAGCATGATAAGAGATAAACAAGACTAACATCTACCATTGTATGAACTAGATTAAATCTAAACTAACATGATAAATCTACTCTCTACTCTTTAGATCACTTAATTAAAAATTGAACATAAGAAGATCAAATTAGAAATCAAAGGTGTGATTATTTGTTTTACGATTCTCAAGCTTTCAAGAATGGAGTCACACCATTAATGGCTTCAAGGCTAATGGTTATCTCCATATTACTCAAAACTTGGATTATGGATGCAAATGGAGGTTATTAGCTCAAGATTACTGAAGGGAGTAAGTTTAAGATCAAATGTCTTATAGCTTAAAGCTAATACAAATGGAATCCCAAAACTAGGTGTTCTTAGTGTTAATAAGATATCCTAGGTGTGAAGGTGTAAGTTGAATGGGTAGGCTTAGCCTTGTATTTATAGTTTTCCAAATGGAATATTTTGAAGTTTGGGTGCATGTGAGACTAAAGCTCAAAAAACACTTTTAGATTAGATTAGGATAAACATGCTTTAGGCTTAGTTAATCTAGGTTTAGGCTAGTTAACTAGGGTTCAGGCTAGTTAAAATTTATTAGCAAGTGATTAGAGACTCGTTGAGAGTTGGGAGGGGTGTGGATAACCAATTTTGACTGATAAATAGCCTACAAAGCCAATAGAAGTGGTTCAGAGAAAACTAGGGTAGTTCTGGATGGTTGAAAGGAAGAATTTTTAGCTAATAAGAGAGATATTAGCCAAATAAGCTGATTATAGGAGGAATACGACCGATAAGGTGTTGTAAATGGGCATCCGAGAATGGAGCGAAGAAAAGGGAATTAATGAAGTGGCGTTAATTGGTTGAATTGGATGAAACACTCAGTGTAAAAATACTTCAGGTGTCTACCTTTACCCCTCTTTGAGGTGACATAAGTGATGTCACTTCAAAGAAAGAAGACAAGCATAAACAAGTAGAAATTTTTGAAGGGATAGAAGAAAAATTAGTATAATGGAGTATGCCCCCTCAATTGTCGATGGGGTGATAGAAGAACTCGATTGATGATCGAAAAGATGACAAAAATAAAATAGAAGAAAGAATAGTGTGAAGAAGAAGAAAAGAAGGGGGATATAGAAGAAAAAGGAGTATGAAGAAGGGGGAATGAGCTTACATCCATCAAATGCATTTTAAACAAGTTTATTTTTCATCATATTGCTAGCGATCTTCATCATCGGTCCTTATTAAAAAGAATGAACAAAAGTGTAGTATGACATTGAAAGCCATATACAAACAAATGTCCATTGCTGAAAACACCAACTCCATGCAACATAAAAAATGCAATGCAATACGAGAAATTAAAAGATTCCTAACTACATGCAAAATATATAATGCAATGCAATACAAGAAAGTAAAATATGCCTAACTCCAAGCAACATACAAAATGTAATGCAATATGAGAAAGTAAAAGATTCCTATCTCCATGCAACATACATAATGCAATACAATACAAGAAAGTAAAATATGCCTAACTCCATGCAACATACAAAATGCAATGTAATGTTAGAAAGTAAACAAGCCAAACCTAATAGAGAAATAATTACCATGTTTTTTTTACTAAGCTTCAGTTCTGACCTATGCGAATTAACGAAAAAGGGTTATGATGGTGCCCTAAGCAAGGATACATGTATGGGGAAAAATGGAGGACACTTGGGTCTGATGAAAAATCAATGTGCACTATGAAATAGTATCAAGAAACTCGTTGTGCCCTAGAGTACAAACATAGTAAGAATCTTATATTTTGTTGATGGAGGTAGATAGAGATGATCTGCTAGTCACACACATGAACAGTTGAGAACTAAAGATCAATGTTTTGTAGGATGATTTTAAATTTCTTATAAATTTCCTTAAACATATTTGAATGTTTTTGTGATTTTTCTAACACATTTGAAAGTTTGTTTGATTTTGAAAGTTTTCTAAAACTATGTATAGGAAGATGAGGAAGCGTGGATGCCCCTAGAGATAGATGGTTTGCACAAGGGAAAAATTCCACATGCGTACGAGAAAGTTGAAGATGTAAAAATTCCCCAGCAATTAGGTGGCAGTATTCAAAGGCAAAATATTCACGGGTAGAAGCGGGACCCAAGGAAATTATGGATAGGTTCAACACAATGATGAAAATAAACCAATGAAGTGCTGAGAAGAAGCAAATATGCCCCCAACGTAAGTTGGCCTAAAAGCACATGATAGAAAGGAAGGAGAAGATTGTTTTTTGTGAAAGCTGACAAACATGTCCACAAACATGGAAAACAAGTAATCTTATACACATGGATGTTATGAATGAAGTAGAAGAATGATATGAATGATATGAATGTATCTTAGAAGGCTTGTGATGAAGAATTGATTAGCCAAAGGCACAAATCGTGAGACGAGATATGGACTAAAGAAAGAGTCAGAACAAGGTCCAAACAAAGACACCTGATAACATACTAATCATGTTTACTCATAGAGATCCAGTGTGTGCATGTGGAATTTATTTACCTTTTGAATGGAATATTTAATAGACAACAATGTAAGACACCTTAGCCAATGTGTAGGAATTATTTATTTTGATAGGCGATAGGTGATTTGTGGTGAAGGGTAGAAGGATAGCCATATGTTTCTCCATTGCTAGCCAAACGTCCATAGCCCTGATGGATATGCATTTTATTCTAATCAAAAAATTGTTGTACTTATATTCAGGCA
Source organism: Taxus chinensis (assembly GCA_019776745.2). Lineage (NCBI taxonomy): Eukaryota > Viridiplantae > Streptophyta > Pinopsida > Cupressales > Taxaceae > Taxus > Taxus chinensis. The sequence goes on from CM034150.1 coordinate 289,725,273, forward strand.
TCCATAGCCCCGATAGATATTATTATAAATACCCCAAGAGAGAGTAATATATCAATTTGCTTTTGCTTTGTAGCTTTTAGCTTTTGATTTTTGATTGATTTTAATTCTTTTAATTTTTGAAAACTTATTTCATCTCTCTTGTTTGATAAGGGGTTAAGAACCAATGATGGCTGGATGAAAAGAAATGCAAGTGAATGTGATGTTGACATTGGCTAATGTCAACAAATATGTCCAAAAGTTCTTCACAACAAGTTTATTAGTTGTTGAATGTGATAGGATCTATAAGAGGCCATTCATTCTTTAATTTACTAAGGTGATAAAATACCAGGCTCAAACAAATACCATAGAGATAATTTACTAATGTGTGTGAATAAGCTAACCAAAATATCACCGAAGGGATGAAAATAGAAGATTCCTCACAGAGGAATGATAAGAAAGGGAAGAAAGAACATCCATGTGTACGCAATACCTTATTAAAATGTTTGATCTTTATACCTTTGATTTTTTATTTATGTTTTCTCATGTTTTTATATTTTCTAATTGTTTTGATTGTTGGATTTTTGATAGTTTTAGGAGGTTGGGACTAATAAAGTCACTCTGTGTGGTAATATCCAAAAAAAATGTCTATGACTTCTTTGATAAGGGAGACTAGGCATGTTTGTTTATCAAGCGTAATGGTATCTCCAATCTTGATGATCGAAGTGATCTCATACTCAACAAATTACTGTGATCTATCCTGAAACAAGGATTTCATATGTGGTAGCTTGAGTTTCCTATCCATAGGTTTCTACACTTTGCACCATACTTGATGGTTACGTTGATGTGCGTTCTTGAATTGATCTTGATTTACAATTTTGAGATTGTTTGATTTGTTAGGATCTTTGGGGCTCTCAGAAGTTTTGACTTGAGCTTGATTAAGAAACTCTTTTTGTTTCTTATAAGCTAACGCGTGACTTGTCTAATCCCGAATAGGAGAAGAAATAGAACGTTTATGCTTAGAAATGACTATGGGATTTCCACAACCATTGATAGAAGAAATATGTGATGGATGAAAAGGATATGGTACAAGAATTGAAGAGTATGGGATACAAGGAGGTGAGCCACTGATAGAAGATGATGAAGCGCTGCTATAATATGGCCCTAAGATGGAATAAATTAGGCTACTTAGAGGTGAGCCATGGTTAGAAGATGGAGGGATACTAGGATGTGGCCCCAAGATAGATGAGGAGGGACTACTTGGAGGTATCCCATAGATAGAAGAGGATGAAGGGCTACTAGGATGTGGCCCAAGAATAGAAGGGAATGGGCTACCAGGAGGTGACCCACAAGTACAAAAAATGGAGGGATACTAGGATGTGGCCCTAGGATAGAAGAATATGATGGGCTACCCAATGGTTACCCAAGGAGAGATTTTGATTGAGGAATGGGGATAAATAAAGAATGATTTGGTAATGAGAAGATAGGCCATGGCTCAATGTTAGACCCTGACATCTCATCATGCTTAGAAGAAGGTGAAGATGGAATAGAAGAAGAATCAAATTCAATGACCTTATGATTCTCATCTATATTATGAAAAAAGGGATAAACTTCTTTTCCCTAATACGTGAGTGTATCAAATTATAGAAAGAATCCTTTTTTTCAATCCTCTAAAGGGATATCATCGTGTAGTCTAATTGTTCCTTCATTTTGAGAGAAATCAATTAGTAGAGGTTGTTGTTATTTTACCATAGAAGGTAGAATATAAGAAACATGTCTGATAAGGGGGGATGATTGATTGATAGAAGACTCAAGAGAGGAAGTAGGATTGGTGGTAGGCATCTCATGAATGGACAATTTGGATCTAAACCTAGATGTATTTTCTAGAAGATGATGTAATGTAGGAGAGAAAATAGGATCACATAGCCATCCATTAAGTTGTGATGTAGGATTCGAATTAGATGATTTCCTAGAGGGAATCTGATCCGTGAAACTCTTTGATGGAGGAAGAGGTCGTTGAGACGGCTAATGAAGGAGGTCTTGTGAAGAAAGGGAGGATTATGACTCATGAACCAAATTATATGCTCGATGTGAAACTTGGAGTCATACGAGTCTTCAAAGGAGGAGGACATTGTTGAGGTGATTTGGAATACATGTCCTATGAAGAAAGGGAGGACCATGATTTGATTTTTGATCTAGGGGTATCCGAACAATAGTTGGGATCTGAGTCTTCAGAAGAAGAGTTAGATTCCGAATGGTAGTTTGGATCTGAATCAGAAGAAGAAGAGTGGGGGGAACCCGAATAATAATTTGGATCAGAAGCATCCAAACCATACCACCAACTATGAGCTGAAGGTGGGGAACAGGGTACCCAAATGGGCCTTCTAGAATGAAGAGCCAAATGAGGTTTAGATGTAATGGGTATCTTTTGATTTGAATTACTCAACCTAGGTTCCGTATTGTAGTAAGTGTGAGAAACTGCATGATAGTCAGTCATTGTCGGCATCATTTAAGCACAAATGTCTAGACCTAGATAATGGGATGTAACTCCTTCAAAGGGAAGGAATTGACAAGTTGATTGAAGTAGCATTATGACATGTAACTAGATATTTTATAAGTACATAGATGCATGCGTGATTTTTTGAAGAAGGTCTAAGGAAAATAGACATTGTGATCACGCAATCTCGATGAGATCAAAAAGGATTTTTCCTAGAAAATAATTTTTCCATATGAATAATCACAAGGAACAATTATGAAAGTGTGAAACACAAATCCAATCAACAAGGAAATACACCCTATGTAAATGCATGTGCAAAGTGAGTTTGATGCAAATATGATCAACACAATGTCAATATTTATGTCAAGCTCAAAATGAACAAGGCATAAATATTAACAAAGGGTAGATGTGACTCCCCATTAAAGGATACCACGACAAGTTCAACAACCAACAAGGACTAAATTTTAAAGGTTGGGGTTTAAAAATGTAAGCCACGTAACCTCACCAATTGGACATGTCTATCAAGCTACACAAAGAAGTGAGATATTAGTGCCAAAGTGGTATCGAAATGACACAAACAAAGTAAGCGACACTCTTCAAGATTTTGGACAATGTTTGAAGTCAAACTAAGTCAAAGTATACTAAGGATGTGCTAAAATGTGTACAAAGTAATTCCACAATATAGATACTTAGATCATGATTACAAAAAACATGACATAAGTATCTTAATTGTGTCGAGACAATACAAACAAGGTAACACGTCAAAGTGAGATCAAATGATGACTCAATATGAACTATGATGATGATCTTGATAGGAAGATCAAGTGGCCATCAAAGATATAAATATGCATCCACCCACTTTAGACGTTTAACAACTAGGACGTAAACATGGATGAGTGTAAACAAACAAAAAAGTGGTGAACACTATCTATGACAACATTCTCGAAAGATGCCTTATGTTTCCCCAAATGGGCAACAAGAATGCAAACGTGTAAATAAAAATATGGAAATGAACTAAGCGTTACTTGGGTAGATCTTCGCCTCGTGAAAAGGTGAGAAATAAGCTAATCTAAGTGAAACGTCATCTAATTTCTATGATGAAAGGCACTTAGATCCAACTTAAGTGGATTATTTTCCTTGTTCTAAAAATAAGGTTCTGAATCCAAACAAGTTATCACTTCATGATGGCCAAGATGTGACAAAGGACTAGTAAAGTGGGCCTCAAGACAAAATGGCATCCTTAATAAGATCTCTCAACTAGGTATTACAAAGCCATCTAAGAGTGGAAAAAATTTACCCAAAAAGTCACACTAACTAATCTCAGAGTATCTTGGCTTTTCCCCCTTCAAGTATAGTGGGAACTAATTGCTTCCATCATGTACTCTTTCTAGGGTCGCGATATGGACAACTTTGTAACACTAACTCACAAGGAAAACTAGTCAAGTGGGTAAGCGAGGCACTTCCTGTTTCATCCACGAGGTTACACAACAGTGGACTACTTTAGGATTCTTGGTACCACCCCCATTGTTGTAGCTTAAGGCATTACGACAAAGGGGTTATGTTCTAGTTGAGTGGATAGGGACGTACCCTTTTCTGAGACCTACAATACAGTGTGATGAAGAGTGGTGTGTTTTTTATATTTTTAACTTAAATATGGTTTCAAGTAGCACACCATTCGACAACCTACATAAAACATGTGTATTAAAAGTTTTTGTGTCTTCTTCAACACCTTTCTTTAGCAAGCGTTAGGTCCTGTAGGTAACGAGTTTGGTAGTTTTCCATTTGCAAACTTAAGAAAGAGAATTTACGCTTTGCTTTTGATTCCTAAGATTGCAAAAAAGGCGCAAAAGGAAGAGCATACTCAATGTGAAAATTCCACTAAGAAAAATCATATGGAAATCTATTTTAATTTGTAAACATCATAGAAAAAGTGTTTTTACAGTATGACATAAAGTTTGAACAAGTGTTTTTGATCTCCAAGATCACCAAAAAGGCACGAGGAGAGAGCATAAACACTTTACAAGATTTATTCAAGATAATAAATGAAAATACTTAAGCTATGCAAGTAGAAATAACAAAACAAAACCCTGCAACCAACTGATTAGTGCCACAAAAAATTTCAAAGTGTTAGAATGGCCAAGAAAATAATTTTTTAAACTTTAAGATACATTACAAAATGATTATTGATCTACTAATGTAAACCATATATTTTTTGTAAATAAAAATCCTTATTTTATGATTTTCATTGTGTATTTTTCTTCAATACCTTTCCAATGCAACAAAAACAGAGTCATTTCGAGCTTGGGAGAAAACGTTATGGCCTTCATAAGATTGCTAATAATGCCTACACCAAGGTTTGGGCGTGTACACCACATTTGGGTGTGTGCACCATGGTTTGGGCGTGTGTGCCACAATTTGGGTGTATGTGCCACAGATTAGGTGCATGCACGCCTCTATCAAAAAACGATAGTCAAAGTTATAGTTTTGTGCATAGAATGATATGTGTGCTCCCTTTCCTATAGGTGGCTACAAAAACATGTGATTTTTCAAAAATAATCTCAAAAATATCAAAAATTTATCGATTTGGTTCAATTTTGGCAACACTTCACCTCCTTTGATCTTACAAAGAGCACAAAAGCAAGACAATCCTAGCTAAACTAGCTAAGAAACTTGATATTTATCCATTCATACAAGAAAGGTTAGTGAAATTAATAACTTGAAACTAATCTAAAAACTTTGAAAAACTAATCTAGAAAGCTTGAAACTAATCTAAAAGCATTGAAACTAAATTTTTTAGAAACTAAAATAAAAGCTTCAAAATGACTCCATTAATGGAGGATGGACTAAGAGTCCCATCAGGTGTGCTAAATGTGTTCATGGATAAATTAGATATGCTATGGAAATGAAGTTAAAAATTATAACCTGAAAGCATGAACCTAATCTACACTAAACCATCATGATAAGAGATAAACAAGACTAACATCGATCATTATATGAACTAGATTAAATCTAAACTAACATGATAAAGCTACTCTCTACTCTTTAGATCACTTAATTAAACATTGAACCTAAGAATATCAACTTAGCAATCAACGGTGCGATTTGTTGTTTTATGGTTCTCAGGCTTTCAAGAATGGAGTCTCACAATTAATGGCTTCATGGCCAAAGGTTCTCTCCATATTACTCAAAACTTGGATTATGGATGCAAATGGAGGTTATTAGCTCAAGATTAATGAAGGGAGTAAGTTTAAGATCAAATGTCTTATAGCTTAAAGCTAATACAAATGGAATCCCAAAACTAGGTTTTCTTAGTGTTAATAAGATATCCTAGGTGTGAAGGTGTAAGTTGAATGGGTAGGCTTAGCGTTGTATTTATAATTTTTAGAATGGAAGAGTTTGAAGTTTGGGTGAAAGTGGGACTAAAGCTCAAAAAGAAATTTTAGATTAGATTAGGATAAACATGCTTTAGGCTTAGTTAATCTAGGTTTAGGCTAGTTAACTAGGGTTTATGCTAGTTAAATTTTATTAGCAAGTAATTAGAGACTCGTTGACAGTTGGGAGGGGTTTGGATAACCAAGTTTGACTAATAGATAGCCTACAAATCCAATAGAATTTTTTTAGAGAGAACTAGGGTGGTTCTGGATGGCTGAAAAGAGGAATGTTTAGCTAATAAGAGAGATATAAGCCAAATAAGCTTATTATAGGAGGAATACGACCGATACGGTGTTGTAAATGGGCATCTGAGAATGGAGGAAAGAAAAGGTAATTAACAAAGTGTTGTTAATTGGTCAAATTGGATTAAATGCTAAGTATAAGCATACTTTAGGTGTCTATAGTTGGCAACCCTTTTTATATTTTACACTGACCATATGACATTGAAATAATTGGTGAATAAGCCCATTCTACAAGGGTACATATGTCGGTGGGTACTATTGTTCCAAGAATTTGATTTTGCGGTGGTTTTCAAACTAGGAAAAATCAATTCTAGACCTGATCATATATCTAGGATTGATTCAGGGGATGACACAGAGCATTGAAGACACCATGCCAGATGCACAACTGTTTAGGTTACGGCATGCACCCTTAGATTTGGAGGACACTACAGTATTTCTCAAGATAGGTGTGGCAAACAAAAAAATGAAGGCCTTGGAGAAGAAAAATTTGGCCATACGTGCCAAACCCTACATGTTAATTAGTGGGGATCTATAAAAAATGGGTCGTGATGAAGTTATGTGCCATTTGGAGTGTACTGTAATTATGGAAGAGGCACAGGGTGGGATTGCAGGAGGACACTATGTGGGAAATGAAACCACGTCAAAAATTCTACTTGCAGGGCTTTGGTGGGAGACCATTTATCAAGATTGTATTGAGTTTTACAAGGCCTATGATGATTGCCAACGTCTTGGAAAACCTTAAAAAATGGATGAAATTCCCTTGTGACCAATAGCTAGCGTAGAACCATTTGAGAAGTGGACTATTGATTTTTTCAGACCAATCTCACCAACGGTGTGAAGGAATGGTTCACGGTATATCCTCACTTGCACTGATTATTTGACAAGGTGGGTAGAGGCAACACATAAAAAGGATTGTACAGTGGCTACCGCTACTAGATTTTTATGGGAAAACATAATTAGTAGGTATGGGTACCCATATATTTTGACAAGTGATAGAGGTACGCACTTCCTCAATGAGACGGTAAGGATTATGTTGTTAGAATTCATGGTGGCCCATCAAAAAACTTCTCCCTATCACCCTTAAAGAAATGAAACTGTTGAGGTATTTAACAAAAAAACATAGCCACACATTGACTAAGATCTGTGATGTTAGTATACATGATTGGGATGACAAAGTATTAGTCATTCTTTGGGCGTATAGGACAACCTATAAGAGGTTGAATAATACCACACCATTTCAATTAGTGTTTGGCGTGGAGGCTATCCTACCAGTTAAACTCATGTTACCTTCTCTACGTATAGTGCATGTAGGAGGATTAGCCAATGAACAAACACCAGAAGAAAGAATTGACAAGTTAATGCAATTGGACGGAAGATGATCACTCGCCAAGTGGAGCCAGAAGATGGAAAAAGCACAAAAAAAGGCATGGCATGAACATCACATTAAGAACAAGAAGTTTGAGGTTGGGAAGATGGTCTTACTGTATGATTCTAAGTTTTTACGCCATCCTGGGAAGTTAAAAGTCCATTGGTTTGGTCCCTACACAATCTCGTACATCCTTGATTCCAGTGTGTGCTAGTTACAAGTGCTGGATGGGATGAGATTGCCAAGAAACTTTAATGGGAGTAGGATAAAGCCCTACTATAAATAAGTCTTCTTGGTGTTTGTAAATAAGGTAGTGTTACTAGTTAGTTTAGGATTTCCTTTAATGCATTTTTTTTTCTTATGTTTCCCTTTCTCGTTGTTGTTTTGTGTTGCGACTTGGGCACCGGTAATCTCATTACTTTTTGAAGGTTGTAACTCCGTAGAGGACTGTATATCATTTTAGTGTGGGGTGGAGTAAGGTGGAATAAATTAAAGTGTGAAGTGCCAGGAAGGATTTCAATGGAAAGCCCAGTTGAATGGCCATGTGAAGGAAGTACATACAAGGAAAGGTGAAAAAGGATGGTTGTTGTCAAGGTAAGGCTACATTGGGGATCCATGTACAAGAGAAGAAATAGAGTAAACACAACATGAGGTAGGAGAGAAAAAAAATCATGACAGAAGAAGTGCCTTTTTCCCTGGTTACACACGCACAAGAGTCTCTTGTAAAGATGGATTGGTTGCATGCCAAAAGGTTGGAGAATTTTTCACGTAATATTAGGCATATGAGTTAAAGCACTAAAGTCATACTTTGGTGAAAAATCCACATTAAGTGGTAAAGTAAAGTGGTAGGTAAGGTAGCATTTAATGTTAAAAAGTGGGAAAAACTATAAATAGAAGGTTGGGCACTTCATTATTTACTTTACGAATATGAAGAAAAAAGAGATTTTTTGAACTAGGGTTTCCAGAGTTGATCCAAGTGAAGTAAAATTGGAATATTTCTACCGTGAGTGACTAGTTTGGATCTACAAACCAGAGGGAAGTAATTCATTGGCATGGGGAGAGTTGTGCAGAAGCATTGTCTTGTGAAAAGATATTCTAGTTGGGGTTCAGCAGCTAAGGCATGGGTTGGAAAAGAGTATTCTTCGCAGGTTTGAGATTTGAACTTAGAAAAGGTAGAAGAGAAGAGCTTGGAAGAGACATTGAAGTGTAGAGAAAACATGCACAATTGCACACAAGAAACTGGTAGTAACACCTAAGAAGGGAAAAGGTAAGGGAAAATAACAAGAGACTACCGAAAGTACCAATGAGGAATGGTATGCGGAAATGTAGTAGCCAGATGGGGTTTCACTCAGGATGGAATGGGAATCCCGCTTGAGAAAAATGATAGTAAGTGACTACAATCATCGCACAAATTTGATTGAGAAGGAAATGGAGTTGGAGTTAGTGCATGTGACTAACCAGAGAACACTCGAGGGGTTACCAATTTATAGCGATGAAGTCAAGGTGAAGTTGGAGAATGTGGGTTTATTACAACTCTATGAGTCACCCTACTTTGGAAAGCTTTATCACCTCTATCGGTGGCTAATGTTACGTGTACATGAAGACCAATTTCACTTCATGGGGCGCAAGATGCACATAATCCCTTAGCTAATTTCAAAATTCACAGTTTTTATCTGTGAAGGAGAAGATATAAAGGATGACCTATGTGACAAGGAAGCAATTAAGGACATAGTGGCCGTGTGTGCATACAAGAAGGGGTTAATGTATTTTTATATCAAGGATATCCAGGACCCAGTAACGAGAATGGCCATGTGCCTAGTAAAAAACAAAACATGCAAGAAAGATGGACATAGGTAAACAAATCTTGGTTAAATGTTTGTAGAATAATATCATAGGGCACCATCTACAATCTGTCTACATACATTATAAATGAAATTATCACCAGTTCATAGGAAGGAGACAATATTCTCTTTGGTAATGTCCTCTTAACCATTTTCTTCTTAGAAATTATGGTACCAGATGCAACAGACAAGTTTGTTTGGAAGTACCCAGAGGAAGATCCCTTACCTGCAAAAATATTTGAAAAATAAAATTGTGATAGCATGACACCAATTCACAAGGCATGTCTTGAAAAGTGGTATATGCACTTAAGGAATGTTCTTGGGGTAGAAGGGAGAATATCAAAACAACTACCAGCGCTTGCAGTAGGAGAAGCTAAGTTTGTTGTATACCAACACTTTTTTATTGGTAGGTTCAAGTTGAAAGATGAAAGTATGAGCCCTTGGTGCAATCTCTCATTCACCTTCACATCTCGATACTTTTGGGTGGGAGTTAATAGATTCAAGGACTCAAAAAATTTAAAGCTTGACCTTGGAAGTTTGGACCGGGACCACAGGGAGATGTGCAGAACATTGTTCTATCCCAACAAGTGCACGTACGTGGAAAAGTACATGTCGCATGAAGTTCAAATGGTGAAACCCCTGACTCTTACTATTACAAAGAGGTCCGTGACACATGTATACCTTTGGATAAGGCCCAAGTTTGAAAAGGGCACTTATCCTAAAAATGAGATAGCTATACCGGAGGACCTAAGAGGTAGGAATAAGCCCGTGCCCAAACAGAAGGAAAAATAAATGTAGAAAAAGGCACCAAGTGCCCAAGATACTCAAATGGTAAGTGCCTAGGGAACAAGTGCTAGAACGAGTACTTACACACATAGGACGAGGTCCCCAGTCAAAGAGAAAGAACCAACATAGGAAAAGATCATCATAGAGGAGAAATCACCAAAGGATGAGGAAGAAAAAGTAGAGTCTTCTATATTAGAATCCCTAGTTAGGAAGAGATAGAAGGTGATGGAGGAAGCTGACTCAGAGGAGAAAGAGATCTTGGAGAAATACATAGATGAGAGGGATGAAAATGAGGAATATGATTCTGATGAGGATAAAGAATGACTTGTTTTTAGTGTGCACCGTTCAGAAGAATAGGGTGGAGAAGAAGAACATGAGTTCCTTTTCATGTGGCGCAAGGGTAGCTAGGAGGAAGAAGGTGCCCAAGACATAGGAGGAAGTGAAGAAGTTAGAGTGTAAGATCAGAAAACCCCAAGCCTCACGAAGGAGTAAATAAATGAGGTCATAGAAAGAGAAGCAATGAAAATCATTGAAGCCTTGGTGGAACAAGAATCGTAGCGCGATCCTGATATAGTGATTGAAAAAGACAATGAAGAAATCGTAGGGAAAGATCATGACAGCACGGAAGGCCCCAGTCTAACGGTAACTATTCCTAATGGCATGTGCACAGGGGGAAATTGCATGGAGATATAGAGGCAATGAATGAGCTACATTAATGATCCCAACAAGGTTTTGCATGCGTGCTTCCAAAGCACAGTCCCAAAAGATCAACTTGTGGAAATGAAGTTGTTTGATGAAGAAGGTACATACCATTGGATGAGGAAAATGCTCTCTTGGTAAATTGAGTCCCACATCGATGAGCCATATTTCGAGGTAAGCCAGGGGCACTAATGGAAATTCCTGGATCAAAAGGAGACAACCCCTTTGTAAATTCTCAACAAATTTTAGATGAGTAGTTATGCAATGCACTCAACAAGGTCTCAGTTGAGGTTGATGATAGGCTCTTTGGATGAAATGACATCATAAGATTTCTAGAAGGATAACTAGAAAAGAAGGTTAAAGACCTAGAAAAGGAGGCCAAGGATTTAAAGGAGGAGTTAATTAGCACTCAGCTAAAGCATGAACTTAAGGAAGAAAAGGCAAGGGTGCATGAAGTACATAAGAAGGTAGAATCCATCACAGATGCCAATTTTTTGAAGCATCCGGACCTAACACCACCCATGCAAAAGTATGGATATTCCCTTGAGTGCCTTGAAGACTTAACGTGCATCCTTACCATGGAAAGACAACCTCTAGCCTTAAAAGCTATGGAAGAAGTAATAGCGCGCCTAGAGAAAGAGGATAAATTTAAGGTAGTAGTAATCATGGCTAGATACAACAAAGTCCTTGCTGATGAAAATATTGCTTCCCATACCACTAAGGCTGCATATGAAAAATACATTGAAAGAGATAAAGTGGTGAGTATTCTAGTCACCAACTATGAAGTAGAGCTTAAAGAGTTCCAAGAAAAGAACAAAGGGAAGATGATAAAGTGGGATAGAATCCTAGCCGAGGTTGAAAAGAATTCAAAATCTATTGACGCCCTAAGGGGTACAATCAATAACCAGCTAAAGGAGCTATACCCATAGATTACTAGAAGGATGGATGTGTTTGAGCATGTGGGCAAGGGGTTGGAAAATGTTTTTGACACTCTAAATGCTCAAGGAGATGGAATGAGTTTTGAAGAGGTAAGTGTCCTAGTCGGCGACCTTTTCCAGAGAGCGCAAAATGAAGTCGATGCCTAGAATAAGTAAGAGGCTGACTTGCAAAATTTTTTTCCTAGCTTGTTGCAATAATGCCATCACTTCCCCATTCTTTCTTCTTTCCTAAATTCTTCATCCCCTTATTCTTTCCCCAAGACGTTAAGTATTTTGTGATTCTTTATTCATTGAAGAAGTGTTCCTGTGGGTAGAGAAAGGCATAGTCTGGGGTGATGTTGGGCCCCCAGAATATTGACTAAGTACACAGGGGTGCATGGGGTGCACAAGGCCTGGGTTGAAGGATGGGAATGCAAGGAGGAGGCACACAAGGAAGGGTTCTAGGATGGTTTTAGAAGGGTTATGTTACACATTGGAAGAAAATGTCTTGGGACTTAGCCATATTTGTCGTATCAGACAAGACACGAGAAAAGCGTGACCTAATTATGCATGCAGAGTGGATAAGATGCTAGCCTGGTGATAGGTTTTCCTAGGAAGGAATATGCCATGTGATGGAAGCTCCTAGAAGACCTTCATGACAAAAATTGGAGAGCTCAGGCCCAGAGGAACATGCTCCCATGGAGGACCACATTCAGACACTTGGCAATAGATATGGGGCAGCATAAGGATGAGTTGGAACTTCAGGATTCCTATATATACGAGTGCCCGTAGAAGAAGAAAGAGAGGTGGAATCAGGTCCAGAGAAATAGGAAGGAGTAAAGCCCTGTAGAAATGCCACAAGGAACTCTGTTTGGGTTGGGTAGATTAAATATAGGAGAAGGATGTATCAAGGGCTTGGGGTTATAAAATTTATTTTTGAGATCTAAATGATATGGATCCAGTTATGATGCATGACTTCATTCTACCATAATGTGGTGTTTTTTAGTAATTCTAATGAATGTAATGAGGTTATCAAGTTAATTTAATATGATCCTTCTTGGTTTAGATTCATACATGATTCTTCATAGTTCCTTTTCATGTCTATTTATAAGATGAATATGAATTCTTGTGCATTTTCTTTTTTATTCTATTTCAGTTCTTGAATTCTGTTAAAGTATCTCTGTCTGTAATGACTGAAATGATCTAGAGCCATTCTGATCTCTATGATGTTCACATGTTTCATTCCCACTCGCTTCCTTTAAAATTTTGATCATAGATGATGATTTCCCACTCAACTCACATAAAAGAGAGACTCGGTGACTGCGTGTGCCTCGAGTGAGCACCCAGTGCCCGCTAGGTGATAGGCTGATGTGTATTGAATTCCGTTGTCATTTTGTGGGTGTAAAAATGACTACAATGTGGATCCATTTTTACCACTTTGATTATTAAAGATAGGATAGTACATAACCACATGTTTGATTCAAGAGCCTCATGTAATGTAATGCCTCTTAAGGTCATGAATGAGTTGAATATCAAGGTAACAACTGCTTTCAGGAAATGTACTACTATGGATTCAAGAGAAGTTCCATTATTTGGGTATGTCAAAGGATTGGTAGTACAACTAGTAACCTATCAAGGAAAATGCTTAACCATGAATGTGGTTATTGTGGACTATCCTGCCAAGTGGGGGATGTTATTGTCTAGAAAATGGGCAGCTAGTGTGGGTGTAAGTGTACAAATGGATATGTCATACGTAACTATACCAATTAAGGGGAACTTTGTGAATTTTTATGATGAGAAGAAAATGTTACATCTCATTGAGGACTGTAACAAAGCTTCTTATGAAGTATTGTATGTAGACATCGATGTCGACAACTTTGTGGGTTATGCTGATTTTACGGAGCATAAAATTGATGAGTGAAAGTATCCCAAGAAGATTGGTTCTCCCTAGACTCTAATGTTTGATGGGGTTTGGTCTAGATCTGGTAAAGGTATAAAAGCTAAACCTTGGAAAATACGGCTATGTATCAACTTGGATAGAGAAGAAAAACGAGCATATGTCCAGTTGTTAAAAAAGTATCAAGACTTCTTGGCTTGATGTACTCAAAATGGCAGGAACTTGAAACATTTACTTGATTGATTTCTCATAATCAAGGCATGAATCATTGTAAAATTTACATTCTTTTAGTTCTTTTTCATATTTGTGTTTTTCTATTTTGGTTCGTCCAGGTCCTTGGCGGTTGGTTTTTGTTGGTTTCTTAGTTTGTTCTTGGAAGGTTAGAAGTTGTTTTTCTTCTTTTCAAGTTTGTCCTTGACTCCGTTGCCCAATGGATTTTTGGCACATGGTCTATTATGTTCTTCTTACGTCACTCGTTGGGAGTGCCCATCCCCGAGTTGGAGCCGTTGTTGGTGCTCATTTTTAACCTCACCCTTTTCGTTTAAATTCTTCAGTCTGCACAGTTTGAAGTATTTTCTATCTCCCTATGTGGATGTGAATTTTTTTTATCTTTACCAAGGTGTTGTTGAAAATCCATATCTATGGTCATGGATCATGTTAAGCTAGGTATTGTTTACATTTTTCTGTCCATGAGAAAAAAATTTAATTTGGGTTTGAATTTGGGGTTTCTCCTATATTTTATTTTTCCATAGTTGTGTCTTCTGTGTCAATTTTGTCTCAACATCCATGGATACTTGGTCTTTTCTAATTGGATGCGGCACGGTGGGTCTATTTAGTGAGCTTGTCACTTTTGTTACATTTGTAAAAAAATTCAAATTGGTCTTGTGGCCCCGATAATTTATGATTGGCTATTCACCAAGAAGAAGCGGCAAAGCAAAATTCTTACTTTGACCCCGAAGATGTACACCTGTCATAAATCAAGAAGTTGCAAAAAAAAGGGCCCTTTTGTGTTTTGAGGCATTATGGTGAAAGGAATGAAAATATAAAAGGAATGTCTATGGCCCATAAAAGGACACGTGGTAATTTGAAAATTCAAAGGTGGAGAGGTAGATTGTTGGAGCATTTTGAATATTTTGACCTTTTTGTGAAAAGGAGAAAATTTATAAAATTAGTCGTGATTTCGTTGGGAACCAAATAATGTCACATGTTTGAGTCATTATTTAAAGCTCAAAGCGGGGAGGCAGGTCGCCGGAGCACTTTTGGAATTTTGGCCTTTTTGTGAAAAGGAGTAATGTTATAAAGTGAGATGTGACCCCGTTGTTTCCCAGGTAAAGCCACATGTTGAGCCTATATAAAAAGTGGAGGGGCTGGCCAAAATGTCCAAAAATACACATTTTCTTAAAGTATCACAAAATTAAAAAAGTACCCCCATGCCTTCTTTAGCTAAGATATTTTCCACATGGACGGCTCAATTTTGAAGTTATGAAAGATAGAGTTAACAGCTATGATACAAGGCATTTATTTCTACCGACATTAATGCTTCAGGAACTCAAGTGATTTGAATTAATTTCTTCTTTTATTTTTGATTTCATGGTTTCTTGTTGTTTTTATCAATGAAGTGCAATCAGAATTTGTTATGGAGCTCATTTTATGAACCTGAGACATGCAAAAGTTGTTTTGAATTAGAATTTCTCGGGCACCTATAGAAAACTGCCAGGATGAAGCAGAGAAAGATGTAAAGGAAATGGATGAGAAGAAGGAAGCTGCAATTGTAAAGGATGATCAACAGGCATATGTGAATTATTCCTCTTTTTTGTGTGCATCATGTTTTCAGAATCAAGAGGGAATTCTCCAAATAATTTTCCAGAAGTGACAACTGGATGCCCTAGTTAAAAACAATCAGTGGAAATAATTGAAAAAGATTATCTTTTGTACACCTAGCATATTTTGGGTGTAAATTTGTTAAATATCACTTTCTGGAAGAAATCTGTAACAAACAAAATATTCCTCGGCACTGACTTGAAAGTATAAGGGGCAAGAGTACAAGGATGTCGGAGCTAGATTAAAAGTATAAGGTAAATGGCTAAGACCCTCAAAAGGACACGTGTAGCACTTGCACTCATTTGAGGATCTGCTTCTGGGTCTTAACTTTAGAGTTGTGTGAAGGAGACATGTGGAGGTTTTAACTGGCTCCTCTTTATACTCAGAATTCTCAATGGATGAAGTGAATTTCTTAGGCATGGGACACATGGAGGGCTCGTAACTATTTGGGGACTTTCACCTGAATTTTACTTTTGAAAGAGTGCAAAAGATACACATGGAGGTTTCTGTTGGATCTTCCCATACCTATAATTTTCAAGCGTCTGATGTAAATTTCTCAAACATTGGGCAATTGGCACCTTCCACTGGTTCTTAAACATTCTCAATGGCTGGCACAACTTTTTTAGCCCCGAGACACATGGAGATCTTGCGATTGTTTAGGGTCTCCACTTTTGGGCACCATATCAAAAGTGCACTGAAGAGACATGTGGAGGATTCCACTGGCTCCTCTTTATACTAAGATTTTTTCAATGGCCGAGGAAACTTTCTTAGGCCTAGGGAACATGGAGATCCTACACTCATTTTAGGTCCCACCTCTAGACTTCATCTTTCAAGTTATGTTGAACAGATGCATGGAAGCTTCTACTAGACCTTCCCATGCTTGGAATTTTTAGTGACTGGTGTAACCCTCTTGGGTTCTTAACACATGGAAGGCCCATGCTCATTTAGGAACCTACCTCTGGAATTCACCTTTGTAGTTTCACCAAGGACACATGTGGAGGCTTCCACTAGCTCCTCTTTACACTTGGCTGACTCTGAATCATAGTGCAAATATGTGGTATAATCCATATGAGGACACTCATTTTTGAGAGGCATGAATGTAGGTATCTATTCCTCAAGGTGTATTCTCAAAGGTGAAAAGGATTTCTTGTCATATCAAGCCATATGGAGCCACCTGAGAATTATTAAAAAGGGGATTTCTTGCATGATAAAATAAAATAATGATTAAAAATACTGTCAAAATTTATGACATGGCATCCTAGTCATAGTTGAGGAACTGAGAAACATGATCAGTTCATGATTTATCCACCTGGCAACAAAAAGTAAGATATTTTCAAGGGAATAAACATGATTAAATAGTATGTTGTAAACAGGAATATTCTCTTGAAGATTTATACTTTTGGGGGGGAAATTTTGGATGAGTGCACGAGTGAAATTGTATAAATGCAATGAGAATACTCTTGCTTAGTGGGAGTTAATGTTTCTGAGAAATTTTGAGGAAAACCATTTTCCGGAGAGACAATCTGAGAAATGGTTTTATTTTTCTGTGTTTTAGATTTAATCACGTCAAGATGGTTGTAAGTGTATAGCCATTGAAAATATCTGAGATTGTTAAAGAAACTCTCCCCTGCTGATGAAACTAATGAACGTTGAAATGAATTTGTGTTGATCATGAGCATAATTATTTTTCCTCTTATTTCAGAATGTTTTCAAATAGTTTTTCTTGTTCCTGTTGCAATATTATGTTGAAATCCCTCTGAATCACACAATATCTTATCCATGTGGTAGTATTCTAGCATTTGCAATTTCATTGCGAAAAGAGCTTTCATCTTGTAATGAAATAAACAATTTAAAATCACTCTACTTTCACTTGGTTGACAAAGATTGTTTCTAAGTCTATGAGTGTATTCTAGGCATGACAAATCAGGGACTTTCTCTATTTAATTGAGTCTTTAGCACAAGCCTTTGTGTTGAATTATTGAAGAGATTATGAAACCATGCATCTCTGGGCCTCCATTGATACACACCTTCTAGTTGAAGGAATATTTTGGCTATTTTGAAGCATTTTTTATATGAGTGTTCCAATATTTGTAAAGGTTCTCAAAGATCTGGTATAATCAACTTTATCTTTCTTAAATTCCCACCAAAAATTTCTCAAATGATAAATCCTACATGAACTACCCCTGTTTTTATTGTGTATCCAAAAATGTTTAAAAATTTCCACTGCTAAAATATGCAGAAACAATCAGGATTCAATTATTGTATTTTGTAACTTGAACCTTGTCTAGGAAACATCTCCACTCTCTAGTGTGACAAATAATGAGAGTTATATTTTTTTGTATTGATCATATATTCTTAAGGTTCTCATTAATATTTTGTAAAGAAGGATATTTTGATATCCTTCACCAACACTGGTTATATAACAGGTCCTCTCACCCTGGTTAAAGGCACAACCTAAAGTAGTGAGGGTACATGAAACCCTTAGTAAGGTCTTATCCATTTCTCCAATGCCTGAGTGAAAAAGAGTTAGCTGAATCCCCTTCCCGGCTACAAAATGACTTATATCATGATTTTTCTTTCTCTAAGCATCTTGTCAGTTTCATGATGTTGCTCATCCCTCGTAGGAGAATCAATTTGGATATCAAAAAGAATATCTTTAATATCTTGAATAAGTGGAATCTTCATGTAAATATCCTTTAGCTGACTGAAAAAATAAGAATCAAAATATACTTTACACCTAGTCTTTCTTTCCTATAATCTTCCTAGAAATGGGGGTTCATTAACTTATGTCTTATCATTTTTGGAACTCTATTCATGTTTTTACAGATCATCTTGTAGAACTTTATGGCCTTGTTTTGGGTTAGGATGCAAGAATTTTGTCTCATCTACAATTTCTTTGATGGTGGGTTTACTTGGTAGGAAAAGTTTTCTTCCTAAGAGAAGATGGATATTTTTGACATCAATGATTAGGAAAAGTATTGGGTTGATTTAGTGGTGTAGGCTAGCTTAGAAGCTTTATTATTTGGGTTAGGTGCTGGCTCGTTTGGAAATTGAGTAGCTTTTGATTGAGAGCTAGGTTGGCAGTTTGTCATCAAATCTTACAATTGTGGGCAACGAAATTGCTAGTAGAAATACTAGTAGTTAGGAGGATGATTTCTCCATTGCTTCCCTCCTCTCCAAGGCTACTACCATGATGAAGGAGGTTGCTTCCACTGTTGGCCTTGGAACCAAGGTTTCCATGGTTTCTCATATTGGATAGGTTATGAAGCCAAGCCTTCTTGAGTATTAGCCCAAGGTGGGGGTCTCATATATGAATTACTATCCCAATTTTGAAAGGATGGCATATAATTTGACATACCTCCTTGTATTCATAGCTAAGGATTTATTTGAGCTTGACATATAAAACTTTTCCATCCTCCATTTCTATCATCTTGAATTCTAGTGAAGCCTCCTTTTCTTCTGCAATCAACTTTCTATATTCTGCATACATGGCAGAACTCTATAATTTATTCCTCCGTATCCTCTCTCATCTTCTTTGCATGAATAATATTAATTTGGGTGGCCATGTAATTCACTATTTCCTATTTCCTGTTCTTGAACATGTTTACAATCCTTGATTTATATATGTCTACAATTCCTTTGGAATTTGATCCACCTTTTGATCTAATACTCCTTATTTTCTTCATGATTACTCTAGAATAATTCCTGCAAGTATCACAAATATTATCAAAAGTAGATTTTGAGATATGTACAACTCCTATTAGGTCCAAATAATCCATATCCTCGTCACCGAGTCCTTTTAAGAAAATTAACTTGATAAACTCAAGAAGTAACCTTGTGTGTCTTGACTTCCTGATGCCAAATATGAATCTTTACAAGTAATATTCTAGTGGCTCCTCCTCCTTTTCTCCCTTATTAAATATTTCTTCTCCTCCTCTACTACTTGGCATGTAATAGTATTTGTACTTGGACAAAAATGTATCCTTCATGTGCTACCCGGTAGTGACAATATCTCTTTCTAGACCCATAAACCATCTCAAGGATACATCCTTGACTATAGCAAGGAATAAATTCAACTTGTGTGCATCAGTTTTACCGTCATAATTTTTTCATTAAACATCAAACTCAAACAAGATAGTTTCTGGGTCTTTAGTTATAGATCCATGAAATTTAGGAAGGGCCAAGGGAGAGATATTCTTCATTATAATAGGATGATTATTATTGGAGATTGGGAACTCAAATGTAGTTACCCCTTCTTCAAAATTTTGATTCAGTTCTTCTGTCATGATAAGATGATCAGGGACAACCTTATAAGTATCACTTGGATGGGGGTTTTCTAATATTAAACCTTGAATAGAGGAATATGTGTCTTCTTTAGAATTAGAAGCAATTTCTGCTATTTGGGGAATGGGTAAGAATCTACCATGGGCATCTCTCGAACGATGCATGGATCAACTAATCAACTCCATCAACATTAATTAGCAAGGGGTTAAGGTGGATTTTTTAAAACCTAGCCTATTTATAATAATTTCAAAGGTGTAAAAACATCACAAAAAATCCCTATAAACTGGCAATATGCCTGACAATGGCACAAAAAAAGGTGGTGTAAATCACCTTACATCAATTAATATGTTGTTCATTGAATCATAGTCATTTAATTATCAAACAAGGGGACATAAAATTGAAACCTTAAAAATGTTGTATACACAATTATAGTAGATGTAGGATGTTAGAAATAAATAACAATCATAATAATTCTTGAAAGGTAAACAAAACTGATAACTAGAAATGAATTTTTTCTAAATGCTAGTAATAAGATAAAGCCATAAATTTAGAATGTAGATACAAAGATTATAGGGTTCCTAGGTAAAAATATGGTTTGTACCCAATATTACACCTCCTTGGCATCTAGGTAGCATTAGTAAGTAATTTGGGGAACTTTAAGAATGACAGACTTGGAATTTGATATTTTTTTATAGCCAAGTAAGACATCTGATAAAATTATTTTAGAGTGGGATTCCAAAGGGTTGGGTGACACGTACAGATCGAATGGCCATCCTCACTAATTTTGGTCCTAAAGTTGACTAGGGTGAGAGAACCCAAGGGGTAACCTAAAAATACAGTTGGAGTGATAAATATTTTGCTTCTTGATATTTTTAGAACAATGGATCAGTATAGGATAAGCATGGCCATAGAAACAAATTTTTTACTATAAACACTTGTCTCATAAAGTGATGTATACAATTATTTCACCAGACATAGGTTACTATTGGCAGATGAGCTACATTTTTGTTGTATTTATTGATAAAGGAAAATTAAATCAAAGGTTCCTCTAATTGATATTTGTAAGTAAGACAACAAAATGACTGACGAAGGGATTTTATTTCATGGTAAGACTATAGGTATGTTTATATTTGTAAGGATGGGGGATTGTAAGATAATGGATCTTTAAATGAAAAAATCTTATAGTATTCACTCAGACACATAGTATTTTGGATAAAGAAAAATTCACCAATTAATCATAATTTCTAGTTTAAGGAAGATTCACATTCATTGATACTCAATTAGCACAAATATTCCACACAATCCTTAAAATACTTGGCACAAAGGCTTGAGAAAAATATTTCAATGAATTTTTTCTCACTTCTGATCTCATACGCTTAAGATTTACTTTAAAATTATGAAAGTCCATCAACAAAATTATTTCAGTGAGGATTTTATAATCTCATTCAATAATGCACATCAAACGCTCACACCACAATATTGAACAAATAACCAAAACTTAATCACTAAGGACAGATTTAGTGTAATTCAGAGAATCAAAAAATACAAAATTGTAAAAAAAAACATGATTGATCAACCAAATGTTAGATATACAGAATCTAGAACATGTAAACTAAGCTCATAATAAGAAAAATTTCATTTAAATCTATCAAATTCCTGACAATTGAACATGAAAAATAATGATCTCAATTCCTACTAATGACTATACATTGTAATCATCTTAACATTAGAATTTCAAAGAGTAAAAACTTAAATTGTATGTATTCTGGAAAATTAAGTAGTATCACAACAAATTATCTCAATTCTCCTTTTTGGTAAATTAGATTAATAAAAAAACCCCTCTAGTATGAGGATAAAATCCTCATACTTGTACAACTACTTGATTCAATTTCCCCACAAAAATTTCCCAAAGGATCCTTTGAACTCAACTCCATGGAATTCAAAATCTTCTCAAAGGAAGTATATTTTAACTTAAAATATTCCTTTTTTCCTGATTGGGCTAGGTGAAGGGGGAACCACATAGTGACACATGGGAGAAATGAAAAAGATATTTTCCTATTTGTAACAAACTTTTTGTCTTTTAGAAAACTACATTCTGTTTGAAGAAATCATCAATCTAGAATGTATTGTGAAGGAAGGTTTCTTTTACTCCTTATTTTATTTCTTCTTTACTCTTCATAGTTCTTTCTAGTAGGCTGATTCACCAATCTATCCCCTACCCTATTCTTATAAGAATCAAACCTTTCAATCATATGTGTGAAAATTTCCTCACCAGGCCCCAAGTGATAGTGAAAAGTAATTTCATGCTTCATACCTATATCATTAAGCTCCACAAAGACATATATTTATTTCTTTACCCTCCTTGAGAATTTATCAAATGTTGATTCAATTTGTGCCCTTTTCTGCAAGGTAGAAAAATTGAAAACACTTAGCTCCCCAGGTTTACCTAAAGCATGATTCATGAAAAAGTTTGATTAAATTCTTCGTAATCTCCATTATGATCTTTTCTCCACTGTTTGTCCCAATTAGTTTGTCAATCAGGGAATGAAAAATGCCGATATACTCCAATACTTTGTCTCTTAACTCATCAAGGACTTCAACAGATTTTTTCAAAATCTCCACTCTTACTTCAACATCATAGTATTTATGTTGATTTCTTATAGAATCATGAGATACAATCCCTTCCTTAACAACCAAGTCATCACTTAAGTCTTTGATAGCTTCCATTTTTGGTAGCATATCAGTCCAAATCAATTTTTTAACATCACACTTATCTGTTAATGCCCTGGTTACTTGATCCTTTTCAAAAATATGGGAATAACATCTAATAGATTCCCTGATTATCTCGTCACGTCTTGTGAAAAAATTATTTTCCCATTGGATGGTGGCCTCTCCTCTTTCTCCCAAGTCACTCATTCCCTTAATATCATCGTTGGTGATCTCATGGATTTTAACCTACCCTTCCTTGAGATATTTTTTTAATTTTATAACCAATTTGGATAATGATATATGATTGGCCTTTAAATCTATCTTGGTTTATTTGAACACATCAATCCTTTGGAACACTCCTTCTACTGCCATATAGAAATCATGTTTCATTTCCTTAGTATAAGGCTTACCCAATGAGATCCTAGATTCTTTAAAATTATAAAGGGATACTTCTCCTTATGGCACATCAGCTTTGGGAGTTGACACATCTATGAATCATTCTCATTTTTTATTTAGGGATGTCCTCGTGATAAATTTTTACGTTTTGGGTGGTCTCGTTGGGTGTAGAAGATCCATGATTTGTAAATCATCATCATTCAACTATATATCCACATTTTTATTCTTTGGGATAACATGACCTATCCATTCCCTTATGGGAGACTCATGTTCATCAACTGATTATAAAATCAGAGTTATAGAGATGACTGCAAGGGCTTTCGAGGATGAAGAAGGTATAGACACACCTTTTGGAGTTACATATATTGGTTCGTCTTAATAACCTAGTTTTGTAAGCCCACCCTGATCCTCAATTCCATCCATAAAATAAGATTTGTCTCTACTTATTCAACTTCCATGGGTTATTGGTGACCAACTTCCATTTCTTCCTGTATTGATTCTTCACCCATTTTCCTACTAGGAGTAGGGACTGCTTCACATAGTTCCTTAAGAGTGACTTCAGTTATAGGAATATGGTCTTATAAATATTTTGCAATCACTTCAGTGTCCTAAGGTGTTGGTATAACTATGACACCTATATTTTCCCCTTGTGTTGTTTGTACTAGAATATCCTCATTGTAAGGTTGTTCAATAATCTAATCCTCTTTTTCCACTCCACTAATTGGAGTTTGATATGAGGAAATATAGATACGATGTTGTGGAATATTTAAGACATCAGGCATAAGATAACTCACAATGGGTTGTTCCTTAATGGGAGAAGCAACTAGACATGTTAGAATGGAAAGGGTTGTAATTACATGTATAGGTTTATGAATGAGCTTAGGTGCAGGAGATTGGGTGATAATATTTGAAATGAAAGAGACATAAAGATCTATTTTTTGTCTAGTGGTCTCTTCCTCATCTAAATAAACCCATTTTGACAACTTAGTCCACTTCCTCTTCTGAATATGGACTTCTTCCTCCTCCTCTGATTCTTACAAGATAGTCTTTGGTGTTTAAAAGTCATGAGGTGTTTCAAAAAAAATCTCTTCCTTAGACTTCTTAGGAGTGGATTCCATCATTTTATCCTTTCCTTTAAATCCTGAAACATGTGTTGGAACAAATTGTAAGGGGCTAGCATGAACAATAGGACCCTCGATCATACCTTTCTGAAGAATTTTTACAGTTCTTCTCAATGTTAGAGGAAGAAAAGTTCCATTTCCTCTACCCTGAGCACTTGCATAACCCATTATTAGGATAGATCAAAACCTCGTAGAAGGGATATTAAGATTTTGTCTCCATGAAACATCCCTAGTAGAATAATCCTTCCAATATGCATGAAGAACATCATCAAAAGGCTTGGTATTCCTGTACTCCCTTAATATTGGGGTATTTTGGTAACTTACATCCAATAATTTTGAAAATAACCACCTTAAAGAAAGTTGGATGACATTGGCAGTTTTTTCCTGATTATATTTTTTCTCGTCCACGTCCCAATTGGCTAGTGGAAGATTCCAAGAAGAAATATCGTCCTATATGTAATCTTCACTAATCACATTACCATCATCTTCTAACCCCTTTTTATCTTGGATAACCCAAAAATAAATCATCTGGGATAATTTCATTCTTAAATGTTCTCTTTGTTTGACTTCCTTTTCATCTACACAATTCTTTTAGAAATCCTCATATTGAGGTTTTTTCTCTATCTGAGTATGTGCAACACTGTGTAAAATATGATTTTATAAATCATAATGTTTTCTTTCCGCAAATATATCATGTATACATATGTTCATTTCTCCTTCGAATGTTTTTTCCTTCATGATATTTGGGAAAGTGTAATTCCCAATGATCATGGGGAACTTGATAAGGGATGTTATATGATTTTGAGCAATGACTTGGTGTACTGATAACAATTACTTAACCAATTCTTTGAGTTCCCATTTATCACTTACACTCATGGGGATCAAGTATGGTTTCCTATTATAACTGCTAACCCTAATATATAAAAAGTTCCTAAATTAGATAAAATAACACCAATATTCAGTAATAACTCTCTTAGCATCAGGGGAAAATAACGTAGTCCCCAATTCAAGGTGATATAAAAAATTCTGGGTGCAAAGAAATGAGTTGTAATATTTATGTATTGTATTTCCCAATTTTCCACCTTCAACTGAAAGAATACATTATACACCTTGGAGCTTCTAATCTCACCATCTACCAATAACTTTAGAAAATCTATTTGAAAAGAAATATTATAAATAAAGTAAGAAGACATGAAAATTTTTGCCACGAGAGGATTTTCCCCTCTCGTAATCTAGGAAACTCCCATCATTTTTTCATGAATATGGTTACTTATCATCTCATCCCATGAGATAGGTTTTTTATTTGTAAGTATTACCTAAATAAATTGAAACATCCATTCGTGGAAGAAGGAAGTGGATTCAATACCCATTACTCAGTTCATCAATACAATTACATCTCCAACTTCCTCAATAGATTCATTTCAATTCAAATTCATTGTCATTCTGGGGGAAAATTTTCATGGGTTGATTAGCCAGTGGGAATTCATAAAAATTTTCCATTTTTTTGAATGTGATTTCTAGTATCCCCCTCTTCCCTTTTTGGATGAAAACCCAACATTCTATCAAATTCCCTCTTTTAGAAAGATAAAAACAAATATCCTTTCCCATACCAAACTTCTCTAGTTATAGGACTATAATGTTGATCAAACACCCCTACAAGCTCTGGGAATGGTGTAGAAGGAGGGAAAGCAACAACAAGGTCAATACAACTATTAGATATTTGGGTCATGTTGTTAATTCTCTTAGGGGAATATAGCCTCTCCCTAAAATCTTCTAGGTCGATAGATGGAATATAAGAATCTACAATTATTTCTAGGGGAGCTAAGATTGGAACTTGTTTTCATGGGTAATAGTTGGAGCTTCATGATTTTGATACAATTTTATCAAACCTCTTTTCACAAAAAATGAGACCCTTTAAAACCAATTCTCAAAATATCATAGAATAAATAGGGACTGATGAACTCACCTTTTAATGATAATCTTGTCGCTACTCGAAATCTAACTAAAAAGTATTGCAGCCAAAATATGATCGTTGGGGATAATTCTTGCTTCAAATTTCCTTCAATACCACTTGAAAATCCTTTAGAACATCAAACTATTGGAGTACTTGTAGAATTATTTATAACAAACTACCATATTAGCGACTCATAGATTCATGCATTAATGTCAAAGATTGCGTTTGTGGGGAATTTTCATAATTTTTCAGCTTTTTCTTTATTTTCAACCATTTCAATCTTTTCGCATCCTATCATCTATGTATCTCCCTTACACTAGTTGTGTGCATTAATGGTATTCACACCTGTATGACTAGTGCATTAATGAACCCCTTTTTATCTTTTAATGGGCTTTAGAAAACTTTTGTAAAATGATCCACATACCATCATTGTAACATGCGAAATTCATCTCTTTCACCGTTCCCATGTATGCCATATGCTTAGTATATGTTCCTAATTCATCAGGTCTCAAGTTTTTTTTACCAATTACATGTCTTAAAGAATCATGAGATTTTGTTCCCTTTTTTCTCAGCTTTTTGACCCTCTGTTTTTACATATTACCTTCTTTTTTTCCATTTTTCGAAGGGGTGAAAACTTATAAATTTGACCCCATCACCCACTGTTGAATTTTATTACAGAGTTCACACGTGTCTCCCCTTTGGTCTTCAGACTTGCATCTTCACTTTTCACTTTACCACGTGTAAAATGAAAAGGTGAATAAAAGGCTCGTATCCTTGATCCAATGATATATTTACACGTGTTTCCTTTTGGGGAGTGGGGATGTATTCCCATTTTACATTATGCTCTCATGAACATTCCATAGAATATCACATCATGCCTCAAGTATTATTTTACACATTAAAAATTTAAATTACTTCTAAATACATTCAAATCAATATTGATGTCGCAAAGCAAACCCAAAACACACCATGTTTTTTTCAGGCATTGGGGAATAAAATGTAGTTTGCATTAGAAATTAGATTGAATCAACACATAGGGAATTTTGTATAGAATTTTACACAATTCATTGGAAACTTTCAAAATTTATTTTCTACGTAAAAACATGGGAATGGTATACGTATTTTCATGTATTACATACCTTGGTAAGTATGGAAATTAAATTTTTTTAAGGACATATTTCA
This sequence comes from Taxus chinensis, assembly GCA_019776745.2. Lineage (NCBI taxonomy): Eukaryota > Viridiplantae > Streptophyta > Pinopsida > Cupressales > Taxaceae > Taxus > Taxus chinensis. The sequence goes on from CM034150.1 coordinate 289,752,393, forward strand.
AAACATGGTGTGAGCTTGAAATGAACACCAACATCAGCTCTAACTCGGGGATGGATACCCCTTATGGGTACCAAAAGAACAAAACAAATAACTTAATACACAAAATAAGTTCCTTAGTTCATTGGGAAATGGATTCATTTACAAAGCACATAGGGCGTCATAAGCAGATACACATGACAAAATACCAATATACGAAGACAACTAGTCACTATAGACAAGGATATAAAAGAGGGAAACAAAAAAAAAACAAAAAATAATAATTATACACTGTACAAAATCATACCTGGCCATATGGGCTTAGTCTAGAAAGTGCTTGAGATGCCTGCCATTGATAGGAAACTCTAATAAGTTTCCTTCCAAGTATTTCAAGAAGAAAGTGTGTTCACAAATCTTGATGTCAATTCAGTATGGTCCCATCCATAAAGCATAAAACTTCCCATGTATACCCTTGTCCTCATGTCTACTATCCCAGAACAAAACTAGATCTCCAACATTGAACACCCTTGGAGTTACTTTCTTATCAAATATATTTTTGAGCCTCTCCCTAAACCTCAAGTGTTTTTTGTGGGTTTCTCTTTCTTTCATCATCTAACAAAAAGATCTAATTTATTCTTACCTTGTAAGGACTTATTTCTCCTTCTTCCCCAATTTTTTGAATAAATTGATAAGATGATAATTGCATATATGTAAAGGAAAAAGAGATTGGAATCCATAAAATAACTCAAATGGGATGTTTATTGTAGATATCTTTATAGTAATTTTATTTTTCCATAAGGAAAGCTTAAGATGTTCACCCCATTTCTTTTTATTAGTTTCCAATTTCCTTCAATCTTAAGAAAATTTTTGTTACTTGATTCAACTTGGCCATTTCCTTGAGGATTGTAGTTTGATGCATAAGCCAAGTTGATACCTTATTCCTTGCAAAAAGCTACTAATGGTTCATCCTTAAAGCTCATATCATTATAAACAAATATTTTTGTAGGTATGCCAAATCTACAAATTATATTATTCAAAATAATGTCCATGATCACTTGGTGATTTGCTTTGTTGGTGGGAATAGCCTCAACCTATTTAGTAAAATAGTCAGTAACAACCAAGATCCACTTGTTTCTAGCAATTGAAGAATATAATATTTTTCCAATTAAATACATTCCCCCTTTTTTGAAAGGGGCCTCAATTAACACAAGTTGTAGACGTAAGGCACCTGTAACTTTCAACCTTCTAGAGAAGCATTGATAAATTTCACATTTTATTATCAATACTACAGTTTCCTTGAAGAATTACTAAGAATGGGTAATTTTTCAGTGCTTCCTTTATTCTTGTGAAGTATTGAACAAATCCAGCCTACTTGATGACTTGGTATTTCTTCAACATATTTTTTATATGAATATTTATTTCAGCAAAGTTCAAGATGAACCTCCTAGTAAAGTTTATCTATCTGAATGAATATTGAATACTCTTTTTAGATTTGGAAATGGGAACTTTACCAATTTCCTCCACTCTTTTGGGATCTATCATGACCCCTTCCTTTGACACAATATGCCCTAGTAATTTTTTCTTTTTGAACTCCAAAATGACACTTATTGGGATTCAATGAAATCCCATATTCCCTGCATTTGAGAAACATTTTTTCTAGATGTCCCAAATGGTAACCTATTTTCTTTGAAAAAACTCTTATATCATCATGATACACATCTATGAATTCATTGATAAGGCCTAATAATGTCACATCCATGGATATTTGAAAGGTTTTTCCTGCATTAATAAGAAGGGTTTATTTTAAGAGACATCAAGGAAATTAAAGGTGGAATATTCCTGGCGAAAATCCCTTGAACAACTTTCATGAAAGGGAAGTTTTTTTGGGGTTTGTGTGAAAAAAATTCACCTAACAAAAGGTTTAATTTTTAATTCGTGTGACAATAAGGTTACTATCACATGACACCAGGGTTGCATTCTCATAATAGTAAAATTTTTGTCATGCAACTGCAACCCCGATGTCGTGCGATAAGAACCTTATTATCACATGAAAAAAAATTTGGCTATCACATGGAGAAAAATTGGTTGTTGCACGACAAAAAATTGGTTGTCACATGAAAGTGACCTCGGTTTCATGTGACTATAACCCTAATATCATGTGATAACAACCTTACTGACAAGAAAAAACAATTTTTCTTTTGTGTGACAACAAGGTTGTCGACACATGACAACAAGGTTGTTGTCACATAGCATAATTTTTTTTTTCATACGAAAATGAACTTGTTGTTGTGTTACTATAGCCCTAGTGTCGTACGACAACAACCTTATTGTTGCATGTCAGTAACCTTACTTTTACTCGATAATAACCTTGTTGTCATTTGACAACAACTCTGTTATCGTGCCACATCAAATATCATATCATGTAATAAGTTGATCTACACTTTATGTTCTAGTGCTTGAAGCTTCACAAGTTCATGTTACCTGATATATTGATACCTCAAGAAACTAGTAGTAAGTTACTAGTATACTACCCGTCGAATCACCTAGTTTTATATCAAAGTAGTTTTCAAGTTTAGGTGAAGTTGACCCCTAAAAACATTATACTAGAAATTTTAGGCAAATAGGGAATTGACCTATTTCGAAAAATTCACCTTTTCAAATTTTCCTAAAATAGAATTTTCACCATATTATGAATTTTCTCCACTAAAAAAATCCCTTTTCATAAGTCCAAAGGGCATCCAAACATAAACGCATGTTCCCTAGGGAGTGGTGAAAGTAGTTTTAAATTGTTCAAAATGCTTTACAACCACTTGATTATACCCTAATAATCTATCAAGTGTTGACAATAATTTGAACCCTATGAATAATTGCAAAATGTTGTCCATATTCGGAAATGTGTAATTATCCTTGATCGATGACTTGTTGAGATTCTTGAAATCTACACAAAGCCTTATATCCCCATTATTATTTCTAATCGATACAAGTTTTGCCACCCATAAAGAATATTTGGCAGGATGAATGATTTCACCATCCCTTAGCTTTACTAATTCTAATTTCCTTTTTACAAAGAGAAGGGGATTGATAAGCATATGCTTCTACCTAACATATTTGTAATGATGTTAAAGAGGTATCTCATGTTGAAATAAACCTCCCTTATAAGCTTTGAGTTCAAGGTATGACCAAGCTACGCAATCCTGATATTCCCTTAGCAACATAGTGTAAGCCTACTTTTCTTCTTTTTCAAATTGTATCCCAGCCATACCTTCCTGGGGTTTTCTTAAGTTCCCAAGTTGCACTCTTCAACATCTCTTGACAAAAAAATAGGTCTATTAATTACCCTATCAACATTGTCAAAGTTGGACTCAAGGGAAACTAATCCTATAGGAAGTGTGTTATTTTTAGTTGGATAACCTTATTTCCAAAGTGAGTCTCTTTCCCATCACATAGTTCAACCATTGGCTCTAAGTCAATATGCTTATTAGTAAATTCATCTTTACTCTTCAAAAACCTATGTATCTAAGAATCATCCTCAAATACTTGTCTATTCTTAACATTTCCAGGTACAAATGGTCTAGCCAACACTTCTACGTCATAATTACAATATCGAGACACTTTAAATTCAAAAAATGTGATGTAATGACAACAAGTCTTAACTTTTATATTCTAGTTCCTTTCATGATATAAGATATTAAATGAATAAAAAATTTCATTAAAGTCTCATACTGCATGCTTGTACTGTTTCATTCGTTGATTTTTGGTTGCATAAAGTTTTCTCACTCATTTCATAATCAATTAATAATATCCCTTAATAATAATATCCTTAATTCAATATTTCCATGTAAATCTTAAATCCAGGAGCAATGCCTCATATTCTGCAATATTATTAGTGCATTCAAAATTTAATTTGAATGAGAAATTAAAATATTCTTGTTCTGGGGATGTGAGGAAAATTCTAGCTCCACTCCCCATAGTAGAGCATGATCCATAAAATATCATAGTCCAAGGACTATCAACATCTTGTAAATGACTAGCAATATTTATAAATTAATCTTCTAAATCAGCATGTCCTATAAAGTTTATCTAAGTTAGTGTCAAAAAATAATACCTCATAGGAGGCATTTATGGGGTCTTCAATAATATGGAGCATCTTTTTCTCTGCATGTAGTTTCACCAAATTTCCTTCCATAGGTATAGTGGCATAATACAAGTATTTCTAGACACTACCTCCCACACTTGCTTCCCATTTTTTGGATAACATCATACCCCATTTAGCAGGGAAATCGACAATAATTACATTCATGGTCAAATATTTACCAAGGTAAACAGTAAGATGAACAACTAGCCATTTCAAATACCCAAGAAATAGTACCTCCCTTTAATCCATGGCAAGATATTTTCCAAAAGTTTTTGTTATCTTTATATTAAACTCATTTATCAGCTCCAAGGGCATTATATTACATGAGGCTCCTGAGTCAAACACAAAATTATGAACCAATCTTTCATTAATAATCCAGGAGGTAAAAATGGATCTACATATAATTGATATTTGACCAAAGAAGTCCCTAAATATATCTATGGGTATTCCTACATGATTTCTTATTCCTAAGGCACTTCCACTTCAGGTATAGTAGGTGAGACATCCAGATTATTTACATCTTTACTTATGAAAAATATTTCCTCTTTGATTCACAAATATTCAAATGATCTTTTTCTATGCTCAGGGATTATGATAAAATCAACAATAGGAAAAATAATTTTAATTTGTTTAAAAATTTGAGCCATATCACACATGGAATAATTGGGTAGATATTTGGAAGATAAAGCAATTATTTTTTCTGATGGGAATTTTTTATACTTTTTGTGTAACATCAGTTGTACTTGGCTTAGTAGAAGCAACATGGTATTTATTTGGCATATATTTCTTGGGAGAATTATTGGGGAAGTTGGTCAGTATGGGTGTCTAGTTTTTGGAAGGTGGGGCTAATCCTTTAACTAATCTACTATGAAGGTTTTAATATTTTTCTTGAGAAACCACCGCATTCATCAAAAGTTGTCTATATTCCTCAGAAGGAATGCCCCAGTCTTATTTTTTAATCATCAAATCCCTTAGATATTCAAATTTATGGTTAGGTAATGTGAAATAATATTGAACGATATCTACATCAAAATTAGTGATAGGAGGAAAAGAAGTTACCCATTTTAAACAATTCCAAAAGGACTTGACAGTTATAACACCCAAAAATTCAATAATAGTAGTCCCTTGTGGTGTAGTATCAAAACATTCCAACATAAAAACATCATCAAAATAATTTTCATCAATGCCCTGATCATCATCCCTAGTACGATAACAATGAGAGTGTGGAAAAAATATTTATCACACCATTTAATGATATGATCTTCTTCCACCAAAGATACTCTAGCAGTCAATGGATCAAACATTATCTTTTTTATCTAGGGTTTGGTTACTTGTTCGGTGACCCCATACATCCTTTTACTCTATCATCTTCTCTATGATCACCCCTAGGATGATTTGAAAATCTATTCATTCATTTAGGTTGATGTTAAGCTTGATGTTTTTGCCCTAGGCCTTTCTCAGCTCTAGTAAGTTTTATGAAATCTCCTTAACTGGCCCTACTAGAGTTTTGACTACTTCCTCTGAATCTATTGATTTGTTTATCTGAGGTTTCTCTAGCTTAATTATCTTGAAACCCTCTCTTTTCATGGGTTTCCCAACTGCTTTGATATTGTTCTCAATTTGGACAACCATGGATAAGGCCTGCCTCAAATTCCTAGGGTTTTTATCCCTCAGATAATAAGCTTCCTTCTTATCAAAATAATTTGAGAATTTGATTAAAAATGAATAATCACTAGGTCTCATATTTACAGGAAATATTGTCAAAGTCTTGTTAAATCTAGTCCTAAAATCCTGAATAGGTTCAATTGGATTTTTTTTTTATATTTTCAAACTCATTGAGACAGAACCTAGGATCATTGTTATCACCATATTGAAATTTGAAGGCATTTCTCATTCCTACCCAGGAATCAATTAAATTCTTAGGTAGTAATTTTTACCATTCCCTAGCATCTTCATCTAAAGTGTGTACAAACAACTTAACATACACATTTTCATGCTCCATTTCATAGTCTTCCATGAAATTTGGGAAGAACTTAAGATGTTTCTCTCCACTTATGGCATTGTTTTCATAACATTTGGATAGTTTATTCCTAAATTCAATAGGAATCTCATTTGGATACTCAACCATCCCATTAAAATTTACAATTCTATAAGTATTTACCATAAAAAGAAGTTTGGGTGAAGGTTGTGCCATATTTTTTAGAGGAAGTGTTTCAAAAGGAGGGTTAAAATAGTAGGGAACTAAGGGTATCTAAGGAAATGGAGTGTGGTCTTAAAATTATTAATCCCTTAATGATCCAGTTACACAAAATAATTTATTATTTCTAATAGAAAAATGAAGGAAAAGATGAATACCCTCATAACTTGTAAATGAAAGACCCTCCTAAATTGGAGTGTATAAATTGCAACAAGGGTTGCTTGATCTTGAATTTTTTGAAGTGCAAGAATAATCTTCCACTAAAGGTTGATTAAATTTAATAATAGGTATAGTTTATTCTTAACCTCTGATCAGCCAAGGATTTCCATACTTCCTTTCTCCATGGATTTTTCTTTCTTAACTCTAGAAGCAACTTTCTCGTAGGTTCTGATTTAAAGCAAGATCTCGTTCCTTGCAGTTTTACGGAATTTACAAGTTAATAAACAATAATTAAGATATTTTTCATTGGTTCCTACCAGATTTCTTACATAAGATAGAGTCTCTACTAATGTATTTCACCTTATATGTGTTGATCACTTGAAATAACTTGCTAGATAATGACTTTATACACAAATGAACAAAGATTTACAAATCTTCAAAGTATTGTTGTTAGGATTCTCACAACGGAGTCAAATTTAATAAAAGTATTGCTTGCAGTGGGAAAATATAGAGAAACTTAATTCAGATCGGGCTCTAATTTAGCAAATATCAACAAAGGCCTGGGTTCTAATCATGAATTTATATCATACAAATTGCAAATGTTACCATATACATGTATTTTTCTTAATTACAAGAAATACTCCCCAGCAACGGTGCCAAAATTATGTTGGTACCCAATCTTACACCTCCTTGGCATTCAGGAAGCATCAATAAGTAATCTGGGTAACTTTAAGAATGGAAAGCTTGGAATTTTATATCATTTATAGCCACAAAAGACGTCTAACAAACTTATTTTAGACCAGGGTTTAAGAGGGGTTGGGTGACACCTACGAAAAGAATGGCAAACCTCACTACTTTTGGTCCTTCCTTTTACCAAGGTGAGAGAACCCAAGGGGTAACCTAAAAATACGGCTGGAGAGGTAAATATTTTGCTTCATGACTTCTTATAACAATGGATAAGTCTGAGATAAACATTGCCATAGAAAAAAAATTTACTATCAACACTTATCACACAAATTGATGTATACACTTATTTCACTATAAACAAGTTACTATTGGTAGATGAGATGCATTACTATTTCATTTTTTCAAAAAGGAAAATGAAATCAAAGGTTCCACTAATTGATATTTGTAAGTAAGATAACATAATTAGTGATGAAGGGCTTGTATTGCACAATAAGACTAGAGGTATGTCTATATTAAGGATGGGGGATTGCAAGATAATGGATCTTTAAATGATAACTTATTATAGTATTATTTTAGACACATGTAACATTCTGGATAATAAAGAACAATTCACTAATTAAATCACAGTTTCTACTTAAAGGAATATTTGCATTCATTGATACTTAATTAGCACAAATATTCGACAGAATCCTTAAAATACTTAGCATAAAGGCTTGAGAAAATATTTCAATGAAGTATTTCGTGCTTTTGATCTCATACAGTTAAAATTCACTCAAAAGCTTATGAAAATCCATCAACAAAATGATTCTAGTGAGGATTTTATAATCTCACTCAATATTGTAAAGTAAATGCTCACACCACATTATTGAACAAATAACCAAAACTTAATCACTAAGGAAATATTTAGTGTAATTCAAAGAAGCAAGAAATCCACTATTGCAACAGAAAACATGATTGATTAAATAAATGCTTGATATAGATAATCTAGAACATGTAAACTAAGCTCATAATCAAAAATTTTCTATTTAAATCTATCAAATTCTTAACAATGGAACATGAAAACAAATGATCTCAATGAATTCTAATGACTATACATTGAAATCATCTTAACATAAGAATTTGAAAGAGTAAGAACTTAAATTGTATTTCTTCCACACAATTAAGGAGTATCACAAAAAAAATCTCAATTCTTATTTTCTACAAAAAATATTAATAAAAAACCCCCTCCAATATGAGAACAGGACCCCCATACTTATACAACTACTTGATTTAGTTTCCTCCCAAAAAATTCCCAAAGGATCCTTTGAAATCAACTCCATGTAATTCAAAATCTTCTCAAAGAAAGTATATTTTAAATGAAAAGATTTGTTCGTTCCTTATTTGGGTTGGGTGAAGGAGGAACCACACAGTGACACATGTGATAAATGAAAATGATATTTTTCTATTTCTAACAAACTTTTTGTCTTTCAATAAACTGCATTCTATTTGAAGAGATCTTAGATCCAAAATGTATTGTGAAGGTAAGTTTGTTTTTCTCTTTGTCTTCTTTCTTCTTTACTTTTTAGGGTCCTTTCTAGTAGGATGTATCACTCAGTCATTTGCTACCTTGTTCTTGTAAGCATCAAACATTTAAATCATCTATGTGAAAATTTCCTCATTGGGCCCCGAGTGATAATGGGAAATGATTTCATACTTCATACATGTGTCATTAATTTGTATAAATAAAAATATTTCTTTGGTTACCCTCCTTGACAATTCATCAATTGTTGATTCAATTTGTGCCCATTTCTGCATGGTAGACATATTGAAAAATCTTAGCTCCCCAGGTTTACCTACAACATGATTCCTGAAAAGTGTGATTAAATTCTCCATAATCTCCATTCTGATCTTTTCTCCATTATTTTTCCCAATAAGATTTTCTATTAGGGAATGAAGGCTGCCAATATACTCCATTGTTTTGTCTCTTAACTCATCAAGGACTTCAAATTTTTTTATCAAAATATACACTGTTACTTTTTTAACTTCATAGTATTCCTGTTGATTTCCTATAGACTACAACTATACAATCCATTCCTTAAAAAATTGTCATCATTTAGGTATTTGATAGATTCCATTTTTGGTAGCATATCAGTCCACATAAACTACTTACCATCACATTTATCTGTTAATGCTCTAGTTTCTTAAACATTTTCAAAAATATGGGAATAACGTCTTACAGATTACCTGATTAACTCTTCACCTATGGTGAAAAAATTATTTCCCAATTGGATGGTGGCCTCTCCTCTTTCTCCCAAGTCTCTTACTCACCTGATATCATCATTGGTGATCTCAGGGATTACAAGATACCCTTTGTTGTGAGTTATAATCAATTTTCTAAAAAATTTGGATAATGACTCATTCATGTACTTTAAATATTTATTGGTTTCTTTGAACTCATCAATCCTTTGGAACACTCCTCCTACTACCACAGAAAAATCATGTCTCATTTTCTTAGTACAAGGATTACCAAATGAGTTCTTGGAGAATTTAAAATCAAATAGGGATACTTATCCTTAGGGAATAACAACTTTGGAAGTTACATCATTTATTAATTATTCTCCCTTTTTATTTAGGGCCATCATGGAAATAAATTTGTCCTTTTTGGGTGGTCTTGCTGGATTGAGGAGAGATAATATTTGTAAATCATCATCATCCAACTATGTATCCACCTTTTTCTTCTATGGGATAGCACTACCCATCCATTCCCTTATGGGAGACTCATGTTCATCAAGTGATTTTAAAACTAGAGTTACATGGATGAATACAAGGGATTTAAAAGATGAAGAAGGTGTAGACATACCTTCTGCAGCTACATACATTAGATCCTCTTGACCACTTGGTTCTGTAAGCCCACCCTGATCCTCTATTCTAACCATAGAATCAGATTGGTCTCCTATGTCTTCAACTGCTAGGAATTGTTGGTGACCAAATTCCTTATCTTCTTGTACCGAGTCTTCATCCATTTTCATATAAGGATTAAGGACCATTTCATATATTTCCTAGGGAAAAAATTTATTTATAGGAATATGAGCTTCAAAAACTTATGCAATCACTTCAGTTTCCTAAGGTGTTGCTACAACTGTGACACCTGAAACTTCCCCTTGTGTTTTTTTACTGAAATCTCCTTGGTGTGAGGTTGTTCAATAATATGATCCTCTTTTGTCACCCCACTACTTGGTGTCTACTCTGAGGAAATATCAATATGCTGGAATGGAAGAGTTAAGACATTAGACACAAGAGCATTCACAATGGGTTTTTATTTGATGGGAAAAGTAACTGGTGTTGTTGGAACAAGGGTTGTCATCACATGTATAGGTTGTTGAATGAGCATAGTTATAGGAGACTGGGTGATAAAAGATGAAATGAAAGGGACATCAAGATCTACTATTTGTCTAGTGGCCTCTTCCTCCTCTAAATCAACACATTTGATCACCTTAGTTTGATTCCTCTTCTGAATATGGAATTTCTTTCCTACTCTAATTTTTGAATGACAATATTTTGTGTTTGAAATTTGTGAGGTGTTTCAAAAAAATTCTCTTTCTTAGTGTGCTTAGGATTGGATTCCATCATTTTCTCCTTTCCTTTAAATCCTAAAATAGATGTTAGAACAACCTGTAAGGGTGTAGCATGAACAATAGGTCCCTTGACCATAGCTTCCTAAATAATTTCTTCAGTTATTCTCATTGTTTGAGGAAGTAAATTTCTAGTTCTTCTACCGTGGGCACTTACATCACCCATTATTGGCATAGATTCAAATATCTTACAAGGAATCTTAAGATTTTTTCTCCATAAAACATCCCTAGTGTCATAAACCTTACTATATGGAGGAATAACATCATCAATAAGGTTAGTATTCATATAATCACTTAATACTAGGGTATGTTGGTAACTTACATCCACTCCTTTTAAAATACCCACCTTATGCAAAGCCATATGACATTAGCGGTCTTTTCCTAATTATATGTTTTCTCATCTGCATCCCAATTAACTGGTGGAAAAGGATGAGAAGCAGTATCATCTCATATGTAATGTTTAGTAATCACATTACCATCATATTCTAACCCTTAAGGATCTTGGATAACCCCAAAATCAATCATCTAAAAATATTTTCATTCTTGAATGTTCTATTTTTTTAACATCCCTTTCATCTACAAAATTCATCCAAACATCCTCATAATGAGGTTTGTACTCTATTTGAGTAGGTACAAAATTGTGTAAAAAATGTGTTATATCATAATATTTTTTTTCCTCAAATGTATCCTACATTCATTTGTTCATTTCTCCTTCCAATTTTTTTTCCTTCTTAATGTTTGGGCAAGTGTAATTCCAAATGATCATGGGGAACTTAATAGGAGATGTTATATGCTTCTGGGAAATGACTTGGTGTATTGATAACAATTTCCTAACCAATTATGTTAGTTCCCATTTATCACTTACACACCTAGGGAGAAATTAGGGTTTCCCAACATAACCGCTAACCCTAATATCTGAAAAGGTCTTGAATTGGATAAAATAACACCCATATTGAGTAATAACTCTCTTAGCATTAGGATAAAATCTCTCAGTCTCCTAGTCAAGGTGATATTAAAAAAATTTGGGTACCAAGAAATGATCTACAATATTTATGTAATGTATTTCCTAATTTTATAGCTTTAGCTAAAAGAATAAATTATACACTTTGGCGTGTCTAAGCTTACCATCCACCAGTAATTTCAGAAAATAACTATGAAAATTAATATTGTAAATAAATTAAGATGACATGAAAAATTCTGTCATGCCAGGATTTTACCCTCTTGCAATCTAGGAAACTCCCATTGTTTATTCATGAATATGGTTACTTATTATCTCAGCCCATGGGAGAGGTTTTTTGTTTGCAAGTATTACCTAAATAAACTAAAACATCCATTCTTGGATGTAGGTAGTGAATTCAATACCCATTACTCATTTAGAAATACAATCAAATCTCAAACTTCCTCAATAAATTTATTGCTATTCAACTTCTTTATCATTCTAGGGGTGGAATTTTGCGGGTTCATCATCCAATGGGAATTCATAAAAATTTTCCATTTATTTGAATGAGAATTATAATATTCCTGTGTTGAATCCTTGGTTATAGCACCCTCTTGCCTTGTGGGATGAAAACCCAACATTATGTCAAACACCTACTCCTAGAAAGATAAAACCAAATATCCTTTCCCATCCCTAACTTATGTAGTTATATGATATAGTATTGAGAACATACCCATACAATATTTGGGCATGGTGTAGTGGGAGGGAAATCAACAATGAGGTAAATAAAACTTTTTGTTTTTTGGGTCATGTTGTTACTTCTTTCAAAGGAATATAACCTCTACCTAAAATCTTCTAGGTCAACAAATGCAATATTAGAATTTACAAATTTGTCTTAGGGGATCTTATATTGGAATTTTTTTCATGGGTAATACTTAGAGCTTCATGATTCTGATACAATTTTATCAAACCTCCTTTCAAAAACACCCAAACCCTTTAAAAATAATTCTCGAAAGATCATAGAAGATACAGGGACTGATGACCTCACCTTTTAATGATAATTTGGTTGCTTCTAAGAACATGACTGAAAAGTACTACAACAAAAATATGATTGTTGGGGCTAATTATTGCTTCATAGTTCCTTCAATAACACTTAAAAATCCTTTAGAATATCAAAAATTTGGAGTACTAGTATAATTGTTTATAAAAATCTACCATATTAACAAATCCTAGATTCATGCATTAATTCCAAAGATTGGGTTCGTGGGGAATTTTTATAATTCTCATCTTTTTCTTTCTTTTCAACCATTGTAATCTTTTCATGTCCTATCATCCATGTATCTCCCTTAAAAAAGTCCTTCACATTAATGGGATTTACTCTTGTATGGATAGTGCATTAATGAACCCATTTTTAGCTTTTAACAATATTTGTAATATTCTTGAAAAATGATCCACACACCGTCATTGTACCATGTGAAATGGATCTCTTTCACCATTCCCATATATGCCATATAATTAGTCCACGTTCCTAATTCATCAGGCCTCAGGTTTTATTTTACCAATTTCATGTATCAAAGAATCATAAGACTTTATTCCATTTTTTCCCGACTTCACGACCCTTTGTCTTTACATATTACCTTCTTTTCGTTCATTTTTTGAAGGGATGAAAAAATATAAATTTAACCCAATCACCTACTATTGACTTTGATTATAGAGTTGATACATGTCCCCTTTTAGGCTTTAGAATTGCAACTTCACTTTGCACTATACCAGGTGTAAAATGAAAAGGTTAATAATATGCCCATATCCCTGCTCAAATGATATCTTTACACATGTTTCCTTTCGAGGAGTGGGGCTGTGTCCACATTTTTCATTATTCTCTCACAAATATTCCATTGGGCCTCGAGGTTTATTTTTCATATTGCACATTTACATTACTTGTACAAACATTTAAATCAATCCTGATATCATGAAACAAACCAAAAACACAGGGAATTTTACATTATTCATTAGTAAAATTCCAAAGGGATTTTCTACGTAAAAACATGGGCATGGTATGTGGATTTTCATGTGTTATAGACGTTAATCAGAATGGAAAAATAAATTTAATAAATTCATATTTAAAAACATGGTGCAAGTTTTCATAGAATAACAACACATACATGAAATAAAACAAGGAAAAAAATGGATGGGTTTAGCAGACTGCAAGTGGGCCATGACTTGGGTGATAATCCCTCTTAAATTCTTCAACTAGAGAATAATAAACAAAACTTGGATATTTATTGAATTTGCATGAATATTCCATGAAAGAAAAAAAGAATATCATCTATGAATTTCATGGATAATCAATGTATGAACTCCCTTGTTACCAGCACTAACCCTTTCTTTTATACTTCTCATCTTACAATAAGAATTTATAAGAGTAAGAGTTTAACTAATAGTTTCAACAAATTAAGTGAAATATATTCAATATTTTAACAAGAGATTCAACACATGCTATCGAACTCATAATAGTGTTCATTTCATCTTTAGTTATTTGACTAGTTTCTTCAATCACATGTTAACTCAATCAAATCAATTATTAATAGTTTGTAATAAATGATCAGATCAAAGGTTGATTTATCTCCCAGTTATACATGTTCTAGTTGTAACCAATTCTTCAAAGTCACATTTTGTCTCGAGTTTCATTCATCACGCCTTCCAAAAGATATTCATAATGCAGGCTCTTTTTTGTAGATGATTTCCTTTGGCTACAAACAGGTTGCTATGGACAAGTTCTTTGGATACATACGATATGCTGGATATGACAATTTTCTTCCAACCAAAAGTGGCATCACACATATCATCATTCAAAAAAATTATTGGGATAATAAGAATAAATACACAAAAAATACCATAGAATAAATATAACTATATTTAACTATATTAATCAGTAGTCATGCCATGACTTTAAGGTTGTAATGGTAATGTTAAATAGTGTACTTGGAAATTACATGCACATAACTATCAAAATAAAGAAGATGAGTTGTTTATAAAGGTAATTAACATGAATCATCTCTGAAATATTTCATAAATAATAGAAGTAGTAACTTCTAATGGATACTTTAGACATATCATTTGATGGAGCAACAATTTTAGGTGCTTTAACATAACATCACAAATTTTTTGACTTATTCAGAACTTACAAAAGGACACTTAAAAAAAAACATACAAAATCCTATCTTTTACCAATCTAACCAAAGATACCTTATCAGACATCATGTTTCATTCTCGAATGAAGATGACTCCATGAAGTCTAATGGAGATAGAAAAACACATGGTTGTATCTAGGACTATAAAACATCCTTTTCCACAGGGAAAAAAACATCTACATTGGGTTTACTTGACTGCATATACTTTTATTTCCTATGATCCATATGATTTGAACAACTGACATCTTGATTTGCTTTTTCAACTAGGTCATACTTAAGTTCATCCTAAATTTTTTCTATATGATCAGTTTTAACCACTTCTTTCCACTTGTATGTGTTTATCTCCACCCTATAATACCTTCCAATGTGTCCAATCTTTTAACATTTAAAACAAGAAAAATAAATCATACCTTTAGAATCTCCATATCTTTTTCTAGATCCCTTTTAATTGCAATGTCTAGCTAAATGTCCAAACTGATTACAACTATAGCACACCGCCCCATACTTTCACTCATTTCTCTGAATCTTACCATGATAATTTTGATAGAAAAACTTGGCTTTATGACCCTTCTTATAAAAATAGTAGCATGATGTATCTCTTGAATGATGTTAATGTTGATCCCTACCATTTCTCCATGGATATGCATTATTTATTTTCCTTCTATACTCCCTAGATATATGAACAAAAGCATGGAAAGAGTAGAAAATACCATTAAAATTACTTGTAAACTTCATTGCATTGGGCTACGTGAGAACAATTTTTTGTTCTCTAATATCCTTCATGGATTTAGAAGGTCCCTAGCTTGATTCAGTATGCATCTCTTCCTTATTTGAATTTTATTTGTAACCCAAACTTGATTTGACATAAGGGGATATTTGATATCTCAGCAAAGTATCAAGTTTATTAGTAGTTTCCTCAAGTTTCTCATAGGTATTCATCCTACTGGGTGTTTTCTCCAACTCTAATTTTATTGATATCAACTCATCTTCGTACCTACTGCAATATTCTTCTTTATCCTTTAGGGTTTTAGACACACTATCAACTTCTTATTAAAACTCTTTGATTGCTTTACCATGTTAATCTTCCATGAAACTCATTTATTATTAAAAAATTTTGATTAATGATTATGTAACTTCATAATTATTTCTTAGGGATGCTTCAACATTAGAAGATTTACCCATTGGTTTGGCTTCAAGAAGAACCCATTTCAAGTTTTCAAAATTGCTTCATAAATACCTTCTTTGATACTAATTATTAGAAGCACAATAGACTCAAAGGGGAGAAAAATAATTCATTTAAAACATTTGAATTAATTTCTTTTCTTTGTGTGAACCATTCAATGAAGCCATTCATCATCCTATAACTATATGTGTGTTTATCAAACATTGAATCAACCATATAAAATAACAAGATTTAAGAAAGTATGAAAGAACACAAGTTATAAGTGGGAAAACCCATTGAAAGTATTATTATATTACTCAAGTAAAATAGATTTAGTGAAGCACCTACTTCACAAGGAGTAGCAAACCCTAGTTTAGTAGGGCACTAACCCTACAAGGAGCATCAAACCCTAGTTTAGTGAGGCACCAACACCAAAACGAGGATATAAACCCCTACTATGACTAATGACCAAATCATCTAATTAAAAATATTTCATCACTAGATATATGTTGTCGTAAAAACCGATGGTGATCATAAATTCATCTCCTCTCTCTCAAAACCCTTCTCAAGAACACCTTCTTCTTCCTTACTCAAATAAATATCTCCACAAGATGGTTTCTTATTTGAATTAGCTCACCATTATATTCTTCCTATTTATCACAACATCACATACTAATCACCCTCTCATGATGGTCAATCATACCTCTTTTAATCTCTAAAATTACTCGTTGGGTAACAGTTTTCAACACACCAACTACTAACACAAATGAAGCTTCTAATGTGATTTTACACATGTTTTCTTCCCTCCAAAACATGTAGGTAGGCCTTCATAATGAAAATATCATGAAAAAATAATAATACCATAATAATATAATTAATAAATTGATCATGTAGGTCTTCCATATCATAAGCAACAAAAATATACTCATTTGGGATACAAAAGCCCAAATGGACTAAAACAAGCCATCTTCACAAAAAAAGACTAAATGAAGAATACCAAAAAAAAATTCACCAAGGAATGGAACATGCTTATAATTTTTTTCTAATATCTTATAAATATCTAGAAAGCATGAAAAAAATTAAAACAATTAGAAAACCTCATGAAGTCTCTTAGAACCATACACAACCAAACACCCTAAAAATGTACCCATAAAGAAAAGGTGATAACTTCCTCATTCTTCAGAAAAAAATCAAGTGTAATATATTATTTTAAATATCCTAGAAACAAGATCATAATTTTTAAAACAAGTCTTATTTATACACGTAACACTTATAAAATTAATTTTACTAAAGATTGCTTAAAACTGCCCAAAAACTAGGCTTCATAGATAGGGCACACTTTACATTTTATCACCTCAAAAATGATCTAAAATAATCATAGACATGTTTTACAACTCCCATGATTACATAAATGGTAAATTAGTCAATATGTCAAATTAAATTTTTTTACACAAATTGAAACTTTTCGTAAATGAATATTTTTACGTTGGGCCCACAAACAACTAGAACCTCTAAAATAAATCATTGGAAAGCTACATGAGACATATTAATCATCAAATAATTATACTATAAAAATGAATCAAAATTGGACCTATAAACCATTTTCATGCAACTCACTTTCAACCTAGGGTTTTGGGAGAGTTTCAAACATGTTTACCTTCTTAACAATCATTCATAAAAACTGTGATAATAAAATCAACTAATTATTTTTGTAAAATATTTTTAATTGGCATGAAAATATATTCCAAAGATATTAGGTCCACATGTAAAGCACATAGTCCACAATGAGCATCAGAAAGTCAACTTTTACCACAAATCTTTACCTTTACAAACCAAGTTTTAGTAAAAACCTCATATCTTGAGAAAATCTCATTGTATTAACCTAAAAATTGGCATTAAGAATCATAAAAAAAATACTATAACTCAACCAAGTCTCATCCATGCTCAAATACTTCTAAATCTCTCTATCCATAATGAATTAGTGTGGTATCTCGCCTTGTTCTCATTCTTCTTTCTTCAAAGGACCTACAAACATTATTAAATATCTAAGTAATGACATGAAACTCCTCATACACCTAGTATAGAATTATAAAACAATTTTACCTTTATTTTATAATACTACCTTTCTCTATTTCTCATGTTAGCATACAAAACCACAAGCTCTAGGTCTAGAAATAATCCTAGAATGACCACTTCACACAATGAATCTTCATGAAATTACCATGAATACCACATATAGACACTTATAAACCTTTGACACATCATAACCACCATTTTTGACCTTATGAAAAACTTATACTACCTTAAGAGGGATCATACTCTGACGAATCCTACTAGACCATGCTCCATAATATCGTAGCTTTTCACCAAACTCAGATAGTACTAATCAACCTTCATGTTTTACATTTAAATACACATCATGGAGACTCTCATCACACCTCAAAATCATTTTCCATTAATCTTTTTGAAATCAATTAAAACCCCTAGACATAATGGCCAACACAATTTACATTTTGAATAGAGGGAAAATAAGAGTAAATAAC
Organism: Taxus chinensis; assembly: GCA_019776745.2. Taxonomy (NCBI): domain Eukaryota; kingdom Viridiplantae; phylum Streptophyta; class Pinopsida; order Cupressales; family Taxaceae; genus Taxus; species Taxus chinensis. Next base: position 289,770,991 of record CM034150.1, read on the forward strand.
AACAAAACACCTTATGCATTTTGGAATGGAAGACCTGCAACTTTAAAATACTTAAAAGTGTTTGAAAGTATGTGTTACATAAAGAGAGATAAAAAATACTTGTTAAGTTTGATTCTAGATTAGAAAAAGGAATATTCCTTAGATATTCTTCAAGAATAAAATCCTATAGATTTTATAATAAAAGTTTACACAAAATTGTTGAAAGTACAAATGTGAAAGTGGATCAAATAATACACCACAAGGGAAAAGTAGAAGAAATTATCTACATAAAATAAGAAAGAAAAAAAAATGCAAGATGAATAAGAATTTGAAGAATAAGAGACTGAGCGGAAAGATACAAAGATAGTATCTAGATCAGTTCAAAAGAATCATCCAAATAATCAAATAATTGGTGATAAAGATGTCAGAGTATAGACAAGAAGAAGATTAACAACTACATTTGAACATGAAAATTTGTCAATATTATCTAAAGTAGAACCTAATAATTTTTTTGAAGAAAGTGAATATAAACATTAGATTGTTTCTCTGGAAGAAAAGATGAATCATATTGAAAAGAATGAGACTTGGGGACTTTTTCTAAGACCAAGAGACAAAAACATAATTTGCAAAAAGTGGGTTTTTAGAAACAAGGTTAATGAAGATGGTCAAGTTATAAGAAACAAAAAAATATTTTTATGTAAAGGGTGTGCAAGTAGAAGGTATTGATTTTTAATAAACCTTTTCTCCTTCTCTATGTTTAGAATCCATTAGAATATTTTCGGCATTTACATGTTATAAATTTTTTAAAGTATATTAGATGAATGTCAAATCAACATTTCTAAATGGAAATATGGAATAAGAAGTATATATTGAACATCTAGAATGATTTAATTTATAATATGATTTGAATTATGTGTACAAAATGAAGAAATATATTTATGGACTAAAACATGCCTCCAGAGCGTGGTAGTCAAGATGGGACAAGTATTTACAAAAACAAGGTTTTAAGAAGGGTGTTTCTGATAACAATATGTACATCAAAACTAAAAGTGAGAATAAGTTGATTGCAACTATTTATGTTGATGATATTATTTTTTAGAGGAAGTGGGGATAAGATGTGTCAAGGATTTTGTGATCAAATATAAAATGAATTCAAAAATTCCATTCTAGGTGAGTTACATTTCTTTCTTGGTTTACACATTTCTCAAATATATTCATTTCACAAGATAAATATGCTAATGAAATCCTCAAGAATTTTAAAATGAAATATTGGAAACCTATTATTACTCCCATGGTTAGAGGATGTAATTTGAGAAAGGATGGTGAGTCTCTTGAATCAACTCAAACTCTTAATAGATCTATGAATGGAAGTTTATTATATATGGTAGTATCAAGACCTAATGTGATGCAATCATTATTCTTGGTGTAAAATTTCCAATTTTCTCCAAAAGAAAATATTCTACAAGATATCAAAATAATATTAAAATATCTGAAAGGTATAATGGAGTATGGTTTATGGTATTCTAAAGATGAATATTTTACTCTAAAAGCATACACATATGCAGATTGGGCAGGAAGTGTTGATGATATAAAAATCACAAGTGGTGGTGAATTATTTATTTGTAATAGCTTGGTATATTGGTTAAGTATGAATAAGGTTTATATTTCCTTCTCTACAACATATGAAGAGTACATTGTAGTGGTGTCATGTTGCACACAAGGTCTATGGATGAAGCAAACATTGAAGGACATAAAGGTAGTGTTTTATTTTCCAATTTCCATTTTTTTTGTGATAACAATAGTGCAATAAACATATAAAAAATATGGTTATGCACTATAGAAAAAATAACATCCCCATCAAGTATAATTTCTTGAGAGATGAAGTTTCAGAAAAATAGGTTAACTTAGAATATATTTCTACAAAAGAATAGATTGTTGATATTTTTAGTAAGCCTCTTCTAAAAGGAAAATTTCAATATCTCAGAAAAAATATAGGATTGATATAATTATCATCAAGTCATTAAAGGGAAACATAATCTCATGGAGATAACCATTCTTTAATATTTTTAGCCCTATAGGTGAATTCAAGGTAGAAACAATCAATGGGTGGACACTCTAAGAGAGATAGTTTTGAGAATTTTACTCCCTTTCCATTGATGTCTAAGGGGGAGAGATAAAGTAAGGGGAAGTACTAAAACATTTCAAAAAAGGAGGATTTTGTAGAAAATGCGAGAAATCTACATTATTGGTTGGGTAAGTGCAGCAAGTTGGTGGACATGAAAAACCAAAATCCATGTACCACAATCACGGTTTTAAAAACCATGATCATAGACTATTTTCTATAGGTTCAGGGATTTCCAAACCTAAAACCATGATCATGGTTATAAACCGTGATCGTGGTCCTCTAAGACAAAAATAACAAACTCGTGACCCCTCAATTTCCCCCATTGTCCATGTAAACCATTATTTCTCCACCACTATTGGCACTCGCACTGTGAATACCCCTTAGAAATTTCTCTTTAGACTTATAGATCATAAAAATTTTAATGATTCCTCTAAGACAAAGAGGTAAGCTCTCGATTTTGATCAAATTTCTTGGATTTTAGGTTCTTTTTGTGATTTTCACGATTTTTTCAATTTTTTTGTTTATGTATACGATTGCTTTGTTTTGTCAATTGTTTGGAAAGCTTGTAATCCTGAAAACCATCTAAATATTCCTCAAAACCCTCAAAACTTTCCTCAAAACCCTCCTCCAAATGTAGACCTACCTCCTGTGGCTCCTTCTTTCCCCACGAAACCAGTAGGAACACAAGTTCATATCATTAGAAGAATTTGACAAAATAAAATTTCCATTGAGAGCCTTCTTTAGACAAAAAGACAAAATCATGCCATAAATGCATCCCGCATGACTTTAGCCAACACATTACAAAAATTTATTGGAAAATTTGACTCCACAACCAACAAAATAGATAGATGAAATACCTTTAGAGCTGATTTTAAGTGATGGTATGTAGATAAATTATCCCATGCGGCCGTAAAAGACAAAAAAATTACAAAATATCACATTTGTGCATTATTTACAGACCCGAGAACCAATGTCCCCCCCACGACTACTTGCAAATGTTTCCCAATCCATTGGTGCCACGATGACCGAATCAAGAATAATTTTTGGAACCAATGGTGCTTGGTTTTTTATTATCCACCATGTAACAACATTGAGGTTCTTCTCTATTTTTATAAGAAATTATATTGCGAGTTCATTCTTAATGAGGTTCCAAGTTATTTTAATTTTTCTAAGTTTTATGGGTGAGGAGGTGGCTCTACATAGAGTAGACCTGGTACATGCATTAGTCAAACAAGGATTCCACATGCCCCAAATCACCCATTGCCTTTAGTTATCCCATCTACAGTGAACAAGATTATGGAGATTGACACACTACATGCATTAAGCGAGATCACTTATACTCTGACCCAACATGCTGACTAGATTGCATTTGGTGATGTTGGTGTAGACACCAAAATAGGGTCACACTCCCTTTGTTCCCTTGTTAAATAAATACCTTGAACACACTCACCTAACCATGGCCCCTTTCATCCCACTCTAATATTAATTTAATTAAATTAATTCATTATCTCACCATATTTATCATTTAAATATCCTAACTGGGATAATGCTCACATATCCACCTCACCTAGACACCTCATCTAGCCACCTCACCCTAAGACCTATTCTTAGTAAGTTGACAAAACTAACTAAGAGCTACCGAAAAACCTTAAAAATCAATGCCTACATTCCCTCTAACCACATTCCCGCATGTTAGAAGGAATCTTCCATTCTAATCCATGTGGAGAAAAATGAACGAGATCCCAAAAAATAAAGGGGATCTTCCTAGTTTAGAAAACCTATGAAATCCCCACCCTAACCCACGCCAGTTACCCTAAACCACCACTTGGTTAAGCCAGAACCACCTTTCGGTTACAATTTAATCCCCTAAAATGACCTTATTTCGAGGTCGGCAGATTTTTTTGAGAGATAAATCACATCCTTTGAGAATAAGTGACAAAACTAGAGTTGCATGCAAGTAGAACCAACATCTACTACACACATTAGAACATCCATAGCCAGCACCTGAAGCAATCACACGGAGCCATTTTCCTTTATGGGAACATCCAGGGGAAGTTCCAGCACCACACCAAGTTCCTTCCATTTTATCACCCACCATTGCCAACCAGACATTAAGCTCATACAAACAATAAGTTTTCATTAACTTGAACTAGTTCATTATCATTTTGGCAGATCCTTTCACTGTCTATTATTAGTTTTTGATCCCATTCCCATCCCCCACCATTTTACCTCCATGAAAACTTTACCATCTCTTTACCCACATCCATTCAACTTCCCATATCTGAACTTTCATCATTCCATGTGCATAGCTAACGACCCATATGAACCTTGTCATTCCCCTTCCCATTCTCATCCAGCACTCAGATCTATTACCTTGCCAAGTTTTTTATTAAGTTTTCTTTACCCTAACCATACCGACGCCAGTTACCTACAACCATCACCGGGTTAACCAAAACCGACATTAGTCATACTAGACCGACTGTCGGTATTTGTCTCTTTTACCAGAAACTAATAATAGAACTTCTAAACCTCCACCAAATACCCAAAACCACCCAGAATATCACCCTGACCCATACCAAGTACCTTGACCTTCAGATTTAATCATATCTTAGCCTATTGTGAATGAATTTTCTTATTGTAGATGAATGAGATACCTAAATCATTTTTAAATACAGTAGGATTTCCTTTATTGTTAGCATTAAGTTGTTTAAGAAAGTGGATTGACAAGTCGTCTAGGAAGTATCACACTTCCCGGATCTAGCACATGCTAGGCAGTCCACTGCATATACTGTTTAATTGTTATTTAGTGGTATTGTATTCTATTTCAGGTAATTCCTCCAAGAAAAAAGGAATCTCTCATGATCAGTTGTGGATCAATAAGTCATACGCGCACAACAACCTACAACTGAAATTTTAACAGGTATTCCTCCTAGCCCTTTACCCTTATATGTTTCATCAACATTCAAAGAAACGCATCTAGAATCTGGTGAAACATTTTTGGCATTCCCGGTTGGACACATTCGAGATTCTTTGCATTCTTTCATTTCTAGGTGAAAACGTTGTATGTTTGTTTATTTTCTAAAAAATTTCTTACATTAAATTTTCTCCCCCTGGAACCCTCTTCTCTTATATTTTCTAAAAGCCATCGTATTTTAGTTATTAAAAAGAACATTTCTTCCTTTTCATTAGTATCACATGTAGTGAAAGAGATTTCCTTCTTCTGTTCGTCTATTTGTGGCATCTATTTCTACATTTCGATTTGGGTTTAAAAATCATTTCATTTCATTTTTCTTTTCTGCATTAGCTCACATTAATTGAGGGAAACCTATACACTTGAATTGATTTCCCAACTGCTGGTTGACAAATGAATCGTAGAAAATCACTTCCTTTATCTTTTTCTCTCTCTGAGTCTTACCTAAACATCACAAATTTAAAATAGATACACATTCTTAAACAACATCTCACCTGGAAGAAGCTGTAGGTAATCATACAATCATGGCACATAGTGGGCACCCTGATAATTATCTCTGTCCAGTACCCCATTAGAAGATGGGACCACCCCCTCCATAACATACTTGAAAGACATCTCCTTATAGATTTCCTTCTTCGTAGGAAGCTATCCTGCACTGAAAACTTCTATTCTAAAGTTCACGAGTCAGTCCTTAAATATCATAAGCTAAACAAACATGATAGAAAAAGCACTATTAGGATCATATTTTTCTTAGTGTTTCTGCTTGGCTTGCATTTTGATGTGAGAGGATTTCATTCTTCATTTTCTTATTTCCCATTTTACACTGCTCATCATCATAGTTGGTGTATTCCAGCTTCATATGAGTGTGCTTGGACCATATTCTCATAATTTTTAGAATTTTGGGTTTGGTTCCACATCAAATTTTGACCCACAACCATATTTTCTTCATCATTATTTCAATTTCACAGTAACCAGTATCGGTCCAGTGACCATCACTCGGTTACCTTCTGACCACCACCAGTTACAATCAACTGGTCGTTGAGTTCACTGTTCTCTTGGTTAACCTACCCAAAAGGACACCTATTCACCTTCTTTGACTGTTTAGAGTCTCTGGTCACACTTATCATATTCACTCACCTAGTAAATTCCTATCAGCATTTTTGCATACCTTGACAAATTATTGGCCTTACACCTTATTTTTGACCAACTATCTACTTTCCACAGTGACTGACCGCGGTTACCTATGACCGGCGTCGGTTTAATCTAATCAGCATCAGATATCCTGTGTAGTTTTCTAGTTGACATTTTAACCCCGCTTCACCTACCACTGCTTATTTATCATGTCTCTGCTGTATTTCGGTGTCATTTACATAAAAATCAGTCTTACCACGTTAGTACCTATGGTCACACGGTACTGATGTGTCGAAGCCAAGCGAATGCGCTCTTGTATTCCACGCCAGTTGTTAACCACTCCCGCCTAGTCCTTCATCACCATCCATTTTATCAACAGCCATGGAACCTATCCAACCTTTCACTATCTCCATAGGAGACAAGGAGTTCACATGAATCCTTGACCAGAACCCTATTGCCTTGCAATTTTATCTTTCCTGCTCATCCACTCAAGATGCCTCGGGTCAGTTGATATACAAAATGCCCGTATCTATTCCCCCTGACACTTGCCCCTACTTCTACCCCAGGCCTCTACTAGCTCTGCACTACTTATATCTTCCTTGCCCCCAGGTCATTTCACAGTTGGTCCCCATACTTACTATAACTGCCGCATCTGCCACATCTATTACACCTGCCACATCCACTATACCTTCGCTAACCACCCAGAACATAACCTCATCCACACCTATTTTTTCATATATACCCATAGCTACATAACCACCCCCTGGTGTCATTGACCCCTAACTCTTTTCAAAATGTCTTCCTTTCTATTCCAAAATCTTTAACCCCCATTGGCACCAAGTTCACCATGACCCTTCCAACTCCATATACGTACTATCAGCATCCTCCTTGTTTTATCTATCATTCATTCTGGGTACATACCCCCCTATTTCATTCTCTCCTTCTCAATCTACCTACATGGAAGCACCATATATTGGAATTCCACCTTTATCATAAGCCCAACACCAAACCTCTTAAACTATAAGAGTCGAGCCAACCATAACAACCTACCAATGACCTAATCAAGTTAATGATGGATAAGATGCAGACATTGGAAGCATTGGTTTTCTGGCTCCCGCAACACTCTCACCTATGATGAGATTTGTAGTGAGTCCTATACACCCATCCATTCATATCTTTCTGTATCCCATGCATTGGTAAATTCCTAAATTTAACCGCTTCAACACCAAAGAAGACCCACAACTTCATTTGCAGTCCTTTCAAACATGGGTGTTACCTGATCGCCCATGATGATGATTTGCTTCTGAGGACCTTTCCGATGTCTCTGACTGGACCCGCATTATATTGGTATAGTGGGCTACCTAGACACTCTATATTGTCATTTAATCAGGTAGCCCAAGCCCTTCTTAAATCACTTCTCCATTAATATTGTTAAGAAGGTTACCATGACTGACCTATACTCTAAAGCGTGTCAGTATGACAATGAATCTATCACAGGATTTTTTTTGCTCATTGGCATAGCTTGATCAATCAACTCACATTCCAATTACCAGCAAACCGAACTTATCGAACTCTTCACGTGGGTCTTGTGTTATGCATATCTGATTGACCCTTTAGGTTCAAACCTTCTAAACATTCAACGAAGCATTTACTATGGCACGAAAGCTAGAGATTCGGGCCATTGAAAGAGAAGAAAAATCCAATTACACAATAAGAACTCGGCATTCAAGTTGAATGATATCTCTTCTTATTCAAAATCATAGAACAATTATTCAAATACCAAGGGAACCACTAATGCAGTGGTACTCAAAATCTGGCCTAGCTCATTTTTCAAATCAAGCTAGCAGGCTAGCCCCTCATCTAATCTCTCACACGTTTAGACTTTTCAATTCAGACAGGAACAACGGAAATATACCCCAATTAGAGAGCCTTATTCTTCTGTGTTAGAGAATCTCATCAAAGCTAGGGCCATCACCCTTCCTCACGTGAAACCACACACCGGTTTTGAACCCTGTTCACCCCACACCCGCATGGTATAAAGAGCACAATTTCTATCAATTATCATCGCACGTAAAGGGTCATAGTGATATAAATTTGCATCACTTTTAGAAACATTATCCAAGAAATGCTCAAGAAAGGCAAGCTAACCCTTAGATAACCCTAACACACCTTGCTAATCAGAACCTACATACCTTCAAGAAACCCTATCCTAATCATGCCCCTTCTTATAATCAAACTGGAGAGATGTCAATTCATGATAGCCATACCCGCAATGTCCATGCTATTTTCAGCAATACACCCGCTACTGCCCAATTACCTCATATTCCTTCCATCAAGAAAATCAAAGCCCAAAGTTCTCCGCCTACACTTGAATCCACCTCACCTATTCCTCCACCTATAGAGGAACACATTTCACCTCCCTCCTCACCCGTGGAGGAGCCTTCCATTAATACCAAGACTATTTCACCGTTAGCTTCTCCACCTAGGGAACCATCACCCACAGTACTTCTTCAGTCCAAGGAGGATATTTGTTTATCTCCTCCACTCACAGAGGATCATCCCTCATCTCCTCCACCTACAGAGGAGCATTCATCATCCTCTCTACCTATCAAATACCTAGTAGAAATGCCTTTACCTCTAGGTGACCATTCTCCATCAGTTACCCAAGATCCTATAGACTTAATTTTGGCTCTCTTACCCACAGAAGCTGAAGCTATCAAATTCCCTGTCTCTAAGACACATTTTACGGGAATTTCCATTAGATCCTCATTAACCTCACCTATAATAGTTTCATTTTCATGCCTAGACGATCACCTAGATTATGTGGATAGAGCCTTACTTTGGGGGCATCTTCTACTTCCTATCTCCACATAAATGCAGATGTCACTTACTGACACTTCCACTATCTACCCAAAAATATTTCAGCCAATCAAACCAAATAGAACTACAACTATAACAAATTCCACCACGATACCACTCATGGCTCAAACCACACCCCTACCCATAACCCAACATGCATCTACACCCAAGCCTACACTTACATCATCTTCTTCACCTAAACCAACCACTACCTTAGGGATCATCCCAACCGTCAGCCTTACTCATCCACCCATAAAATTAGATTTAGCTACATCCTCCAAGGTCAATACCAATCCTATTCTAACACCCAAATAGAAGAACCAACCCCATAAATCTCATATTACAACCTCACCGATCACACCTTCATCACCTTCACCCTTTTTGTCAGTCTTAGGACCTCTCCCTTCTAACACGGTTAAGAAACCTCCACCCTCTGGTAAATTAAAAACGCAAAAACCCATTCATCCCTCACAGACCTCTACCATATCCAAGTGCCTACCATGACTTCCACCCACATATGCAACATCTTTACGACCCATACCTCTAATACCATTGATCACTCCTTCACTACCCTCAACACTTCAGTATCTTTCCCTCACACCTTCAACATGACCTACACCATCTACCTTCACAACACCTCTATTATCCCCATGGGTAATGCATGCTCTTCCACCATCTGCCTTTCCCTCTAGATCTCGTGTGCCCGTATCAACTTTACCCAAGAAGGTGCAACGTAAGGAAAAAAATCCGCTACCCTCCAATAAGGTAGTCAAAACAACCACACACTCTCTTACCAGTTCATCTACCATACCCCTACCCAAACAAACATGAACAACTCCTCAGACCACACCAGCACCTAAAACCGTAGCTTGACCTACTCCCCCTCATGCAAAGACCATTCCTCTATAGTTCGCCATTCCTACACCCAAACCCACCTTCACTTCCCATTGCGATCCACTACCGGGGTCCTATACCAACATTTTAACCAACCTCCTTGAAATTTCTGTCATCACATTACCACCTCTCAGACCTTATGACCCACTCAAACCCAAATAAAAGGGGTTCGATGCCACCAAATTTTTTTCCTACCATCATGTGCCAGGGCATGATGTAGAGAACTGTAAAGCTTTAAAAAACATTCTTATCCAGTTATGTCCTCCCGAAGAAAACTTTGATGATGATGACCTTCTTGATGAGGATCCCATTTCACCAACACCCATTCCCATAGCTCTTCCCTCACTTCCTACTCAATGACCCAGACCTTTACCCCCATAGCTCCTAGAACCACCTCCGAGATTTGAAATTAACATGGTTTGCATCAACAACTTTGCTAAACCTCCACCCAAATATTGATGATCCTAGCTCATCTCACAAGGTTCCTTCCCGCCATTGGGATTTTTATCTTCATGTTGTTATAACTTTCATGGCTCACCTACCTCACCTACCTCCCCACCTCAAATCAACATGATCCACGTTGCTACTCGTTCTCAGAAGGACAAAGGCAAGGAAAAGGCAACTGACTCACCAACCAATCCTATACCCAACATACCATCTGCACCCACAAATAAACTCACTATTTGTGGCCCCACATATCCTATTTTTAATGGGGTCACACACTGCGCGATGCTCAAACAACTATACCAATCCCCCCTCAAAATTTCCTTGTATGACCTCATCCAAACCTTAGAATCCCATCGTCAAGCTCTCATGGAGGTTCTTCAATCTATTGAATTTTTACCCAATGATCCTATACCCATGGCCTCCATTATCACACCCCATCATGTACCCTATCTCACCAAAGTAACACCTTTATCTATGCCTCCACCTACTCACCAAATAGCCTCCCTTAGCTTCTCAGAGGAAAAGATTGCACCACACCAAATGGATGACTCAGACCTAGCTCTCTTCATCTCTATCCACATCGATGATACACGAGTAGATCATGTTAAAATCAATGGGGGTGTTAGCATTAATATCATTTCCTCCCATGCACTCACTTAAATGTGCGTAGCTGAAAATTGCATGCATAAACATCCCGTCATGTTGTGTTCATTTAATGATGCTATCACCTCTACACTTGGCACTGTCATCCACCATGCTTATGTGGGCCCCCATACTATTCTAGAGTTATTTTATGTCTTGGAGGGGGAATTTCAATATAACCTATTACTTGGTAGAGCCTGGATTTGTGTCATGGGTTATGTCCCTTCCACTTTACATCATTGTGTGAAGTTTAAGAATGAAGGACACACCTATACCATTCCATTTGATCCATCACCTTTCAAAAATTGCAACATGCTTAACCAAACTAATGATGTGCTCATACCCATTAATGCATCTACCTCCACAACCACTACCTCTTTACCTCCACCTCCAACCACTAGTACAACTACTGCTACAACCACACATACCTCCTCCCATCCTACCGCTGTTATAACCTCCATGACCAAACCATTATCCTCCCCATCCATTAGCTCCACTTCCTATCTGACCTCCGACACATCATCTATTCTAGCTACCCACATACCAACCACCGATCCTTTGGAAGGCATTTTTCAACACCTCACTCTGGGGGAGTATCACCTATATAACATCAACACATTCCTTACTCTACAAGAGTATGGAGTTATTCACCAACACCCTCGCTATGATCACCGTATAGGAGAGTGCCTCCTTTATAGCCCTCCCCAACTTCGTACTAATCTCACCTATGGGGGACTTGATACTACAACTTATGCACCTGAACCACTGTCACAAACTCGCCCATTTTCCATGGACCTCTAGTCACTCACCAATTGTTGTTTCACCCACACCTTCCTGCACCGATGTGTGTGGAAGGGTTTGGGTTTTGGATTTTATGAGCAAGGCTTCCATACTGTTATTCCATGTACTACTCGCAAGCATAACAACTGTAGTGGTATCAGCTTTGTTGAACCACCTACCAAGAAGGTCCGCATTGAATTCATTAAAGGCATTAGCCATTCTCCACCTTCATCACCACCATTGCCACCATCACCGATAGAGTCAATGGATCCAGAATCCATTCCTCCTAACTATTTTTTTTCATAAACACCATTTCCTTGGAGCCTCTAACTTATCAACATGAGGGCGAGGCTCCCTCTTCTCTTCCCTTCTTGTACCCTGAAATGATCAAGGATAATACACCCTTGATTAACATCATTCAATGCTAGGATGATGAATCTATACTCACATACCTTGGTGTAGAAGACTCATATATTCATCGGTCATTACCATCTGAGACACAAACCATGTTGAATGAATTGACTATCAAAATCAACATTCATACTCAGGATGACCCGCACATCCTAAAGATCAGTCAATCTTTAGATCTTGCTTAACAGGAAGCCATTACTTCTTTTCTCAAATATCATAACCATGATTTTTCTTGGTCTTACGCAGATATGCCTGGTATTGACCCCACCAAAGTGTTCCACAATATCATAACCATTCCTAATGCTAAGTCTGTAAAAAAAAAGCTGAGGAAAATGCACCCTCGTATTTCCCTTCTCGTCAAAGAAGAACTTCAATGCCTACTTTCTGTTTCCTTCATCTTATTGATTGATTATCCTCATTGTATTTCTCACATTGTCCCTGTCACTAAGGTGACAGGGGGACTTTGTATTTGCATGGATTTCTGTGACCTCAACCTAGCCTACCCAAAAGATGATTTCCCTCCACCCGGTATTGACCAATTGGTTGACCTTACCGCTGGTCACGAGATTTTATCACTAATGGATGGTTTCTCAGGTTATAACCAAATATTTCTTTCCCCGGAGGATCAACACAAAACTACATTCATCACCCCTTGGGGGACCTTCTACTATTGAGTCATACCTTTTGGCCTTAAAAATGCTGGTGCCACATATCAACGGGATATGACTTACATCTTCCTTGACATCATGCATCGTATATTGGAAGATTATGTGGACGATATCTTGGCCAAATCTAAATACCGCTCCGAGCACCTTGCCATCCTAAAACCCATCTTTGAACATCTCATTAAATATTGCGTTCACCTTCAGCCTAAGAAGTATGTCTTCACGGTTCTCTCAGGAAATATCTTGGGATTTATCATTTCCCTACGTGGTATAGAAGTTGACCCTGCTAAAGTCAAGGCCATTGTTGAGATGCCTCCACCCACTAATCTTAGGCAACTTCGCAGCCTACAAGGTAAGTTATAGTCTATTCACTATTTCATTTCATAATTGTCTGATCAGTGTCAGCCATTTCATTACCTTCTCAAGAAGGATGTCTCCTTTTATTGGGATGATGAATGCCATAGAGATTTTGAGGCCTTAAAACAATACCTTCTCCAACCACCTGTACTCATTCCACCTAAAGACGATCAACCCTTCTACCTATAAATCTCAGCTACCGATCATTCCTTGGGAGCCATGCTCGCTCATCATGATGAACAACACAGGGAGTAGGAGGTTTATTACATAAGTCGTACTCTTTTGGACTATGAAACCTAATACACCCATGCCAATTTTTTTTTCTTAGCCTTAGTTTTTTTTGCCACCAAACTCTGCCATTACTTAATTAACCACAAAGCCTACATTTTGACCAACACTGACCCCTTACACTTCATGTATACTAAACCTTACCAAAATCAACGTACCGCACGCTAGCTTATGCTTCTAGCCGACCTCAACCTCAAATTCATCCATCAAAAGTCCATCAAGGGCCAAGTTATCGCTGACCAATTGGCTGACGCACCTATTTCCAGGGATCATCTAGTGCTCTCCTGCATGGTGCCCCTCTATCCATCTTAGTAGGTGAAGGCCAAATAACTCCTTAGTCATCTGTTTGTATGAGGGATAACCAACATATGGTCTCCATATAATATATACCCCAGATAATCCCTCCAATAGCTGTCAGAAATACACTACATCATGTGTAGCCTTGTCTGATCACACTCTCCAATAATAGGCACCCATTACCTATACCCCACCCACACAAAACCCATCTCAAAAGCATCTTCTCGGGACATACCCACTAGACGCACACAGACAATGTGCTCATAGGCCCATCAATGAAGTAAAAAGGTGCAACATAGGCTAAACCTGCAGAGCTACCCATATGACCATAGCTCTCTATATAATTACACCAGGAATGTTGGTGCCCAGGAAAACTGGGTCCTCTCCATCATCATGTCATGTAATACTCCCATCAGATATCGTTGGAATCTCCCTTCCTCTACATCCCGATTTACAAAGTAGTATACTACCTCCATCAATAATATTACTAGCCTCATCTCCTCAGGACGGGCTAGGTACATCTCTCCATAGCTTAGGCTGGCACTGTGGAATGTCAACTCCACCATCTCCTCCCCAAACACTGTCAACATCAACTCCTCAGACACCTCTAAGGAGATTGAATATACCTGTGTCCCCAATATAGGTAATCGTAGGATCCTGACCACGTCCTCTTGGGTGACTATCATCTCACCCGTTGGTAGGTGGAACGTGTTGGTCACAGCATCCCATCTATTAATGAGTGTGACCATCAAAATTAGCTTCTAGACTACATGCCGGTAGCATTGAACCCCACCTAGGCCCACGTCCTCCACATGCCGCAACTCCTCAGGTGTTGTTGCACCATAAACTTTCACGAGCAAGGGTGGCACCCTGTCGCACATCCTAAGCTGATCTCTTTCCTACATCCAAAAAATCAATCACATTTTTAAAACAAGACCATATCTGCATTCACCCATACCCATACCCATTACCCTACCTCTTTAACTTCGTTACTCACTCATTTATCCCCTGGCCTACCCACTGCCCCAAACCAACCCTCACCAACCGACCCCAACCCAACCCTACCCAACTGACTTATGTACCCTACACCTACCCAACCCAATATCACCTTACCTATTTACACACACCCCAATCCCTCACTTACTTAGATTATTTACCCACTCCCTGACCTTACCAATTTTCTCACACATCTATACTTTTTTCCCTAAAAAATCCACCCTTACCTGTTTTTACCCCTTACCTACATTATGATTTTCACCTAAACAACTTTCCTCCCCTCTATCTACCTCACCCACCCAGCCTCGGGCACCTTTTGAACCCAATTTTTCTAAAAATCTGACCCGTACCAGTACCCCCTAACTGACTTCCATCCCCCTTCAACCGGCATCGGTCACCTACTTCATGACCGATACCAACACCCTATCACTGACGTCAGTTACCCTCCAACCGATGCCAGTCATTGTCGTGTCAAAAACCCGTGACACCTAACCCCCATTTTTTCCTTTTAATTCCCTTTTCCTCCCTTCCAGCCACCCAATCCTACCCAATTCCCTCCTACACCCTTCCCTACCCCTTCTTTACCTAATCCCCTCCCTCCCCACTCCTATTTTACTGGATTTCCCTCCCATAATTCAAAATTTCTTTTCCTCCCAAAAATAGAAAAAAACCATTTTTACCCACCTCACCTTTAATTCAATATAACAAATAAAACACAAGTGGGATTGAATCCTACCTTATTGCATTGTCGTCTACATGGTGGCACCTGTAGCCAATGCACTGGTGGTCCCCCCGATCCCTCTCCTACCTCTGCCATCACCAAATTACCGCTCACTCTCTAATCACTCAATCCAATCAAATTGATCCACCTAACCCATGGATCCATGTATCAACCAACTCTCACCAGCCACATGGCTGGCCAACTCATTCCTTAGCTTCACTCTTTCACTTTCCACCTTTTCACTATCTCTCTTGTCATTTTCCCAATTCCCTAAAAGATAAATGATTTGCAAAAACATGGTTTTTTATTTTTTATAACAACCCTGACCTAGCTGGTATCGGTTTACCATAGTTGAAATCGTTCCTATGCCCTAGCTTATTGTGGTTGGTCCACCTTGACTGGCACCGGTTCATTTTAACCATTATTGGTTTAGCCACTTCGTACTTTTCCTACATCTTACCCGCAATTTTTTACCTGAATCCTTTTTTCACATCACTTGCACCCTCCTGAGACACTACACTAGATATTATTGACCTTATCATTTACTACCTCACCTCATCCTCTTTAGGGGAATCATTATTTTACCCATACATCATCCCTACCCATGTTGTGACCTAGATACTTGGACTTGGAGCATCACTCATGACCTATGACCTCATGTGCCCACTATACCTTGTGACACTGTTACCTACGTTGTTGACATAATTACCTTACCTTGCCTCTTTCCATGACTGTTTATTGTAACCCAATCCTCGGTGTAACGGAACATACCTAAATGTTTCTACACCTAACCTTTGTTGTGTTTCCTGACCATATCCTATACCTTGGATACCATAATCACTTCAACATTGTTTGGATAAACCTATCTACCTTATATGATGTAGAGTTTTCCTACTTTTCAACTTAGTACCATGCTATAGTTTATATGTGTGCATGTATTTGAATGTCACTACCTTTGACCCTGACCCATTACCTGGATTAACCGAGTGGACCTTTTTCCCTTTTTTCCCATTACCTCACTTCTTCTTCATCACATTCATCTTTTATCAAACCACTCACCGATTCTTCCTTCTACCTCATCAGTTCCTAGTTTGAGGGGGATCACCTTCACCCACACATGGGGCAACCATATGTTATTTTTGTCAGCATCGCTCACCAATAAAAGTAACATAACAAAAAGGGGCAAAATGTAGACACCAAAATAGGGTTACAATCCCTTTGTTCCCCGGTCAAATAAATACCTTGAACACACTCACCTAACCATGGCACCTTTCATCCCACTCTAATATTAATTAAATTAATTAAATTAAATTAATTTATTATCTCACCATATTTATATTCAAATATCCTAATTAGGATAATGCCCACATATCCACCTCACATAGACACCTCATCTAGCCACCTCACCCTAATAACTATTCTTAGTAAGTTGCCATAACTAATTAGGACCTACCCAAACCCTAAAAATCAATGCCTACATTCACTCTAACCACATTCCCACATGTTAGAAGGAATCTTCCACTCTAATCCATGGAGAAAATGAAAAAGATCCCAAAAAATAAAGGGGATCTTCTTAGTTTAGTAAACCTAGGAAATCCCACCCTAACCAACACCGGTTAAGCAGGAACCGCCATCGGTTACCATTTAACCCTTAAAACAACCTTATTTCGTGGTTGGCACATTTCTAAGAGATAATCACATCTTTTGAGAACAAGTGATGAAACTATAGCTACATGCAAGTAGAACTAGCATTAGTACACACATCAGAGCATCCATAGTTAGCACCGGAAGAAATCACACAACCATTTTACTTCACGGGAACATTTAGGGAAGAAAAATTAGCACACTGAATTCCTTCCATTTTATCACCCACCATTTCTAACCAGACATTAAGCTCGTACAAATAGTAAGTTTTTGTTAACCAACACTCGTTCATTATCATTTTAGCAAATATTTTTACTTATGTTGTTAGTTATTGTTCCCATTCCCTTCCCCCACCATTTTACCTCCATACAAACTTGACCATCCCTTTACACACACCATTGAACTACCCACATCCATACTTTCATCATTCATTTGCATACCCAAGACCCACAAGAACCTTGTCATTACCCTATCATTCTCATCTAGCACCAGATCTATCATCTTGCCAAGTTTTATTGGGTTTTCTATACCTTGACCATACTAACGTCGATTACCTACAATCATCACCGGTTAACCTAAACTGACACTAGTCATACTAGATCCATGTCAGTCTCCATGTCTTTTACCAGAAACCAAGAACAAAGCTTCTCAATCCCCACCAAATACCCAAAACCACCCATAATTTCACCCTAAACCATACCAGTACCCTGACCAAGACCTTGACCTTCAGATTCTGTCATAGCTTAGCCTATTGTGAATGTATTTGCTTATTGTAGATGAATGAGATACATAAATCATTTTAACTATAGTAAGATTTTGTTTATTGTTAGCATTAAGCTGTTTAAGACAATGGATTGATAGTCATCTAAGAAGTATCACACTTCCCGGATCTAGCACACGCTAGGCAGTCCACTGCATATACTATTTAATTATTATTTGGTGGTCTTGTATTCCATTTTAGGTAGTTCCTCCAAGCAAAAAGGAATCTCTCACGATCAACTGTGGATCTAGAAGTCATACATGGGTAACAACCTACAACCAACATTTCAACAGGTATTCCACCTAGCCCATTACCCTCATTTGTTTCTTCAACATTTAAAGAAACACATCTAGAATTAGGTGAAACAGTTGGTGGAGGTGTCAGGTCTAGCGCACCACACCACTGTGGATCATGTGGTGCCATATGCACTACAATTGAGCCATCATTTGGTGGATCATATGAAGTTACTAACATTTAAAATATCATTTGATTGCACTTTTATTATTAAATACACATTTTTAATGTTCGTGTATAATTTTTCACGTGTACATGTACATATTAATATGTTTGTCTTTTATACGCAGGATTCTGATGAATCATCATCTACTTTTGGAAATGAGGCTACTAGCATTCCTCATGTGAATTTTACGTAGGTTAGTTTCTCTATACACTTCTTTTCTACTTGTGGAATTCTCTAGTAGTTTGTAATCCCATAACTCTATCCAGTATAATTTGATCATAACATTAAGATCTTATGAGGCAAGGGTTAAGTTTAACACTCTTCTAGATATTCAAACTCTCCTTTTATCATGATCATGGATACTTACCTCTATACTAAAATTTTTTCTAGAGCAACCCATCTCTAATGCTTTATCCATCATCCCTTTCCTTTGAGGATGTCTTTTAGCTTCTTAGGATGTATGCATAATTGACCTTGCCAACATTGTTAGTTCTATGCATTATTTATTAACCCTCTTTTCTCTATATAATAAAGAGATGAAAACATGGGATAATTTACCTACACTTCTAAATATATGATGTGTCCTTTGGTTCATGTTTATCACCAATACTCCCTATGTAATTCTATACACCCAATCTCATATTATATATTTTTTATTCATCAAGATTCTGTATATTTGTATTCTCATGTCCACAATGGATATACCTTGGTGATCTTCCTAGAACCAAGTTCTACATACTGAAAATACATTCCACATCTTTAATGAATTACTTCTTGAATATCTCTAATAACCCTTTTTTGACTTAATATTGTCCTGTACATATAGATTTCATTCAATTAATGGAATTTTATTCATTCCTACACCCATAAGATCATTCAAACATCTCATTCATACCTTATATCACCTTCATACCTAGTCTAAGATAATTATTTATCAAATTATAGTGAGAATCCTAACTTTTTCCTTCATTTTTGTACACTGCAAATTTACCAGGTTACTCGAAATAATTGCTATCTAGATAAATTTCACTACACTATATCAATCACCACGAAATCTTGGGGTCTTCTAATTCATGCACAAACAGAGATAATTTTAAATTTCTAGCAAGATTCACTAGTACAATCAAAAGTTACACAAATCCCTAGATAGAGCCCGAGAGCCTACAATTTTCTCTAAAAACCAATTTATGCAATTTCAAGACACATAAAAATTATGACTATGATCTACATCACTTGTAGGAACCTTCCATATTAACAGTCAAGAGAGATTATGCAAATAAATAGTACTAATTATTCTTCTCTACTTTATCGTAAGGTGTTTATACTATTGTTTTGGTCATGTACACTTGCAATCTTACATAACTCTCTGTTTTAGGCCTTATTGCTACTAGTCCTCTTTTGATGCTAATACTCATTGCTAGATAGTTTTCAATTAATATTGATCTACATGTTTTTTGCATAGCTTATGACTTCTAGAGAAACTCCTCCTTATATGCAAATTGTGGAGGCTGCTATAGATGCTGCTACAACATATGCAGATCCATTAACTCAGGTACAATTTTTCAAATTTGTTAAATTTTGGAGGAATTTTTTCTTATTACTTATCTACAATATCAAATTTTGTACATGAAATATTTAATTTGACCTATTTATTTTTATGTAGACTACCCCTCGTGAGTCTAAAGATGACCCTCCAATGCATCGGCAATAAATTGATAGGGATCATGAGATTGTGATAAGATTTAACATGCATTATAAATTCTAAGTTTCTAAATTTTGAATGTATTTTAAAAATTTGGGTGTTGAAAACTTGATGTTTATGAATGTGTAGGCTAGGCTTCAAGCCTACTTAGAGATGCCTAGGACCACATAGATGAAATATGTAGTGGCATCTCCCTCCACTACATCCACAAGTCGTGGACATGCTTCTTCTAATAGGGAAAAGAGAGGGAAGATGTTTCATGATTAGATTCATAGGACCCATGGATATATATATATATATATATATATATATATATATATATATATGGTCCTATTTCACGATTCTTCATATTCCATGCATATAGCCTTATGCGACCGCATGTGGTCCTATATGTATAACACACTTAATTTGATATATTATGAACTTATATTTTCATATACATGTGGCACACTTAGTTTGATACATTATATCCATGTTGGTTTTCACAACGATATTACTTCTATGTTTGATTTTATTTCATTGCACATGATATACTTCTATGTATATTTTCATAGCCATATCAGTTCTATGTTTGATTTTATTTTAAGGCCTCGATTATGTGACCATTATCCATATGATATATGATGTTATGTTATATAATATTTTTTAAGGTTCTTGGGTGCAAGAACATTTTTTTTCAAGAGATTTAAGTGTGGACTTATATAAATTATCTTATTTTAAGCACATGGTTAGCAAAATTCAAAGAGGGACAAAATGTAAATAATTAAAATTGGTCTTGAGGGATTTATTACAAGTCATTTTATATGTTTTTAGTGTACTTATAATTTATTTGTTAAGTATTAGTCCAAATTAAGTGTTATTGATGTGTGTAATAGTAAGATCCTAATTTGAATTTAGTTGTATAAAAAAATACAGAAACATTGTAGTTTAGTTGGCACAAAATATGAAAAAAAATAATTTAACACCCCAATGTGTATTTACATGCTTCAAAAAGAGATCAAACAATCATAAATTTTTTTACATGGTTATGTGTTTACCTTGTTGCAATCTCATTGATGAAAGATGAGTTGTGAGAAGTCATGCCCCATGACATCATGGGAGAAAATTGTCACTGCCAACATATCCAATTTGTGGGGTATATGCCTTCGGGTGCTATGGAGGGATTTAGGGAGGCCTAGTTTGGAGTCAAACCACCCGATCTAGCACCAAGAACCCCTTCCCTATTAATCCCAATTCACATTTTGAGTGGAAACTTATGATGATCAAAACCTGCTACTCATTCATCCAAACAAAGAACTATTTGATCCAAAACTTGAGTAAAGGAGGCATCTAGTTGCACCCAAGAATTTAGGGTCGTGGCATTCCTTGAGCTTTCGTGGAATAATTGTTTAAAAACTACCTTTTCTAGGTAGTCCTAGGAAATGAACAGAGCCGAGTAGTGAGAATTCATGACTCAGGACGTCATGCAACCAAACAAAGTGTGCCAACACATCCACATTACTAGGTAAATGCTAGGGGAGGCATTATTTTAGTGTGGGACAATGTCGTTGCTTCAGAGATACTTTGTTCGAACATAGTCCCTTAAGAGCCCTAAGACCAAAAAACCATACAAATTCGATGGGTGATTACGTGGTCTCCATGGAACCTAGAGATGACTCATCGGATCTAACACCTCTACATAGGGACCCTCTATAATACCATGTATAAGTTTTTTCCATCTTCAATTGTTTCTCTCACTGCCCTATTGTTTGTAAATGCACGAAATAATGGAATTCAATCCGGTGTAAGGTTGTCAAATTCTATATTTTACAAATGGTGGGTCGTGGCACCAAACTGAATGCACCAACACATTTGCGTGGCTAGTTAAACTCTATAGGAGACATAATTTTGGTGTAGGGAAATGTCATTTCCTCTGGGCTACTTCATTCAGGCGTAGTCACCTAAGAGCCCTAAGACAAAAAAATATTACAACTTCGATGGGTGATTACTTGGTCTCTGTGGCACCTAGAGATGTCTTATCAGATCTTGAACCTTAGCGTAGGGTCCTCTACAATTTTTTTTCTTAGTTTTTTTCATCTCCAGTAGGTGCTCTTGCTGCCCTATTATTTACAAACGCACAAAATAGTGCAGTTTGAGGCACTGTAAGGCTGTCAAATGCTATATTTTGTAAACAGTGGGTTGTGGCACCAAACTGATAGTGTGAAAAAATTTGGGTTGCCAGGTAAATGATACAAGAGGTTTCATTTTGGTGTGAGACAATTTATTTTCCTCTGGGATACTTCATTCAGGTGTAGTCCCTTAAATTCCATGAGACCAAAATATTATACACCTTCGAAGGGTGATTATTTGGTCTCCGTAGCACCTAGATATGTCTCGTAGGATCCAACACCTCAGCATAAGGACCCTCTACAATATCTCATCATGGTTTTTTCCATCTCAAATCGGTTCTCTCACTACCCTATTGCTTGTAAATGGTGGGTCGTGGCACAAACCTGACTGTGCCAACATGTCCAAGTGGCCAGGTAAATGCTAGAGAAGGCCTCATTTTGGTGCGTGATAATTTTGTTACCTTCGAGCTATTTTGTTTGGGTGTATTCCCTTAAGAGCCCTGAGACCAAAAAATTGTACAACTTCGACAGGTTCTTACTTGGTTTCCGTGGTACCTAGATATGTCTCGTTAGATCCTACACCTCGGTGTAGGGACCCTATATAAAAAAAATTCATGGTTTTTTCCATCTCCATTCGGTGCTCTTGCTGCCCTATTATTTGTAAATGCATGAAATAGTGCAGTTTGATCCAGTGTAAGCATGTCAAAAGCTATATTTTAAAAACATAGGGTATTGGCACCAAATCGATTGTGCCAACACATCCGAGTGGCTATGTAAATGCTAGACGATGCATCATTTTTGTGTGGGACAATGTTGTTGCCTCCAGGCTACTTCGTTCGGGTGTAGTCCCTTAAGAGCCCTCACGCTGAAAAATTGTTCAACTTCGATGGGTGATTACTTGGTCTCTATGGCACCTAGAGACAACTCGTTAGATCGTAAACCTCAGCATAGGGACCCTCTATAATAGTTTGTATCAATTTCTTCTATCTCCAATTGATTCTCTCATTGCATTATAATCTCCAAACACGTGAAATAATATAGTTTGAGCTAGTGTAAGGCTGTCAAACACTATAGTTTGAAAATGGTGGGTCGTGGCACTAAACCAAATATGCCAACCCATCAGGGTGGATACGTAAATGCTAGAGGCATATTTTTTGTGTAGAAAAATGTCATTGCGTCTGAGCTACTTCATTCGAGCGCAGTCCCTTAAGATCCCTAAGAGCAAAAAATTGTTAAACTTCGAAAAATGATTACTTGGTCTCTGTGGAACTTCGATGCATCTCTTTGGATCAAACACCTTGGAATAGGGATCCTATATAATATTTTGTCTTAGTCTTTTCGATCTCCTATCGGCGCTCTTGCTGCCGCATTATTTGTAAACGTGAAAAATAGTGCAGTTTTAGCCAGTGTAAGGTTGTCAAACACTATATTTTACAAATGGTGGGTCTTTCCATTTAACCAACTTCACCAACATCTCCAGGTGGCTAGTTAAATGCTATATAATGCATCCTTTGGTGTGGGAAAATGTCATTGCTTTTGGGCTACTTTGTTCAATAGTCCCTTAAGAGCCCTAAAACCAAAAAACTATTCAACTTCAATGGGTGATTACTCAGTCTCCATGGCACCTAGAGACATCTCATCAGATCCTACACCTCAGTGTAGGGACCTTCTACAATAGCCTATCTCAGTTTTGTCTTTCTATAATCAATTCTCTCTTTTCCCTATTGTTTCCAAATGTATGAAATAGTGTAGTTTGAGCAAATGTAAGGTTGTCAAACAATATATTTTTAAAATGGTGGGTCATGGCACCGAATTGAACTTGCACACATGTAGGGATGGCCTTGTAATCGCTTAAGGGAGGTGTTCTTTTGGCTCCCTATGCTTGCATTACTTCTGGGATACCTTGTCTAGAGCCAAGAACCACCTCCACGGGTACATAATATGTTAGTTGCTTCTCTTTTCTTGTAAACTAATGAAAAATTCTCTTAGCTTCGAGAATATTAAATTCTCTACTAACAGTTCCAACCATGTGAAGGTGGAATATTTTTTGGCACCACTAACCTGTATAAAAGTGTTAGTCAAAATAAGTTTAAGTTGAATCAAAACCATACTAGATATATACAAAATACACAAATTTAATAAAATATATGAACTTGAATCTAGAACTAAAAAATTTAAACAATTCAAAGAAATTACATATACCAAATGAGCATGTAAATTCACTCCAATGTTCACCATCAGGATGTGAAAGTGGAAGCTTTTATTTCACCACTAACCTGCATAAAAGTGTTAGTCAAATAAACTTAAGTTGAATCAAAACCATATACTATATACATATACATATACAAAGTACAAAAATTTAATAAAATATATGAAATTGAATGATCTGATTGAAAAATTTAAAAACTTCAAAGAAATTATATATACCAGACGAACATGTCTAAATTCATTCCAATGAACCATCATATCGTGAAGGTGGAAGCGTTTTTGGTACCACTAACTTACATCAAAGTGATAAATTCAAAGAAATTTAAGTTAAATCAAAACCATACTAGATATATACAAAATACAAAAATTGAATAAAATATATGAAATTGAAGATCTAGTTGAAAAATTTAAACACCTGAAATAAATTATATATACCATACGTGAGCATGTAAATACATTCCAATGAACCATCAAGATTGGATCTAAATTGAATAGTGGACAAGATTGCTTCACGATCTCACACTCAAACCTTCCAAAGAATCTTCTTATTAGGATTTCCTTGATACCTATACAAATAAATATTTGTGGTTAGAACTAGATGTGAATATAAGAGTATTTTCATGTGTGTCCAAATTCTTCAAATACTCAAACAGAGGAATTTTTAAATGTATATCGTCGAAGCCAAGTTACAGTAACTACCATTGAACATGTAGGGTACTCAATATCTTCACCATCTATAACTGGAGAAGTCAACTTCTTTATTTCCTTGATGAAAGGACATATGAAATAGCCTGTTCTTTCATCATTGTCTTCTGTCACAATAATTGCAAACACATGTACTATAAAAAAAGGTTTCAACTAAAATTTAAATTACATATTAATTTCAATGGACATAACTCAATACAAAAATTGTAAATAACCATTTACCTTGTCACACAAAATTGAAATGTTGTGAAATTCCTTGGGTGATGTAACTTCATCTGGAGAAACAAGTCTTAATGCCTATTGAGGTTGATAACTAGGAAGAAGAGTTAGAGGCCTGTAAATCCATCCATCTACCCATTCTTATGAGTCACACTCAACAATGAAAATTTTGATAAAAGATGCACTAAACCACCTCTATCAATGATAAAGGGGGATATTGTTGGAATAATTCTCATTGATGTTGAACAATGCTCTGGAGTGTGACCAGATTGCTTCAAAGTGCTACCAGAAAGCTTTGGAGTATGACCAGATTGCTTCGGATTCTAAACATAAAGCTTTGGATTTTGACTATATTGATTTGGAGTATGTCCACAGTCTATTTGAAAGCTTCAAATTTTATCTTAAGTCAGTGGTTTTTATTGGTATGGCATCAACATTTTTGGCCTACTATTGTAATACATCCTTCAAATTTTGTTTGATTACTTTTTAATTTTTCCAACTGTTATATTTTCTTCATATTCTAAACTGAATGCTTCAGAGTTGTTCCAAATTCTATGGTGTATTTTGGTTTGGGAACATTAGTTTGGGTTGAGCAATGTAATGTATTTATGATATTATTGAATAAGTTTTATGATGATTTTTTGTCAATCTTCATCTTGTTTGGATGTCAAAGTTAAGAGAGTGCAGATTTATAAAGGAGATAAAATTCTTATATGGTACAAAAGTTGAGTGGAGAGAAAATATAATTTGAGGATTGAAGTTGTGAAGTGAGTGTACTTGCATGGAGATTATGTAGAATTACAGAATGAGGGTTAACATAAATATAGCTTGCTCAAATTTTATAGAGTATTGTGTGTTAAATATTCATGTGAGGAGATATAGTGAGTTGTTGTAAAGAAGAAAGAGGATGAAATGTGAAAAAAAAATATTATGTGAGAGAGGATGCATCCGAAAGAAGGAACAATTAGCTACTAAGTGGATAATGTGCACCAAATATGTAATGAATGGAGAGTGAATGTAAAATAAAGATGTAGTTAGTGTGCAAAAAGAACAAAAGAAATACATAGCACATATGTAGCATGTGTGAAATGGTGAGAGAAATCCAAAGGATTTTAATTACAAAATTCCTATCTAAACATAAAAGGCCAAAGGTCATTAAACGATGAAAAATTAAAATATTTAGGAGTGTTGATGGTTATTTTATTTTTGTGTTTGATATTCAAATTCTATTTCCTTCAAGTGGTTTTCATGCCAAGGAAAATAAAGAGTCACGTAAGAAGATCTAAAATTTTTTGAATTTGAAAAGATAACAAAAAGGGAAGTGATATATATATATATATATATGAAGTAATCGATATTTAAGTGAGTTGAAACAGAGAAATGAAGGTTGACTTCCATATTGAAAGAGTAATGTTGCAGAAGAAGAGATAAGAAAATATAATTCATAATATATAAAAATAAAATGTAGAACATAGTAGATAAGAAGGGTAAATGATTTAATTAAAGATATGTACACACACACACACACACACACACACACACACACACACACACACACACATAAAATACTTCTTGAATAATAGAAAAGAAGAAGTGGAATTGCCTTCATTTGTTTGGAGAAACAGCTATAGAAGGTGGAAGATCATATTGTTTAGGTTGGTGCCTCACACAATTTGGGTATTGGTGTCTCAAGTGAGTTAGAGCTCACAAAAAATTGGTTAATTTGGTTCTTGGATTTTAGAATTGGTATCACTAGTAGGTTAGTGATTATTAATAGCTGTAAAACATTTAATTTGGGTTGGATTTGGATGGTGAATCCAAACCGTCTTATTTTCTAGATTTTCCCAAGAGAGGTTTTTCCACATAAATATGTTGTTTCTATGTGTCATGTTGATTTTAATGTTGTTGCATATGTTATTTTCTGATGTAATTTTTAATAACAAAAAGTTTACCTTATATTGATTCACGCCCCATTTGAGTATAATGTTGGTATGAGTGGTGTCATTGATGTAAAAGCTCATTAATGACAAAGAGGATGATATATGAGTTTTATTGGATGCTTTATATGGTGATGCCATGGAAATTCAGGTTGATTCATGGTTTTAAGAGTTGAATCAATTAGATTTAATTTTCCTATTAGTCCTAATTAGGTGAGCTAACTAGTCTAGGTGAGAGAGCATGATGGTTTGAGTTGCATGGTCTCTTGAGGAGAGATTTTTTGGACACTCACATGTGTTTCACAGTGTAGGTACATGTCGAAGACTCAGTTGCAAGTTCTAATCTAGACTTAGTCTAGGTGCTTGGAGACCAATTGGAGCATGAGAATGAGTTTTAGAGCTATTTCACCTCATGAAATAATGCAAGGGTGTGAGTCATGTTATCTCAAGTGTGTTAGGTTCTTTTGGAGATATTGAAATAAGATTCATGGTGTTTACGTGCTTGGTAGATAGGTCCTAACTAGACCTAAACTTAGTGTTTAGAGGTATAACAAAGCATAATAGTCACTTACAAGTGTGTGTAAGCTGTTGGGAACATTCATGGATGTAAGTTAGAGTATTTTTCATCATACAACGTCACTTAGAAAAGGTTTCATACTCTTTTTAGTCTTATATCACTTGGTTGTAGCTTAGGACATGCAAAACCCTAAGCCCTAGTCATGAAAATGAGATATGTAGTGAATATGTAGAGATATTTCTAAGTCGATAATTGGAGATATTATTAGGGTGTGATATGATGGTGTGAGAAAATTTTTAGGTTTCCATGATGAAATTTTTTCAAGTTATGATGTTTGTACCTAAACATGGTTCTTAACAACATCATTTCCAGCTCCATATGAGTGTAAGGTATTCATGTGGAGATTATATTTTCAAGGATGTTAGGGTATGGAGTTAAGAATATCTTAGAGTTGGAATTAAGGCCAATGAGGCCCAAACATTTATGAACGATTATTAAGAAGGTAAGTCACTTTTTATGGCTTTGAAACCCTAGGTTATGAGCAATAGAGCAGATCTTCTTAGTATGAGCCCACATTTTTAAAAAAAAATTTATGGCTAGAGGTTTTATAGGAATCCTCCATATTTCCAATGAGTTATTTTAGAGATTGAGATAGTATGTGTCCCCCCCTAAAAACTTCTTTTTTATGAAGATATTCAGTTTGTGTAAAAGATGTCCATTGAACCTAATGACTAAATCACCATTTATGAAATCATGGGATTTTTTATACATTTCTATTAAATTTTCTGGTCATGATTGATGTTCTATAGTGCAAAGTGTGTCTTATCTTTGAAGACTCATTTTAGGGCCGAAAAGGGCAATTTAGCAGTGTTAGTAAATTGAAGTTTTTTAACACTTTTGAGCTTGATGATGGAGTGTAATGGACTTAGAGCTGTTTTTGACATATCATATGACATGTTTCATTTTTCATTGGATTTTGAAAGTGCACTGAGATGGCATGGTTGAGGTCATAAGTTGATCTAGTGTGACCAGTTCAGGACAAAGATAGTTTGAGTAGAAGATTGATGAAAAAGACTAATTATTTGGCTTAGCTGATGTTTCCAATCAACTTTAGAGTGAATAAGATTAGTTTTTTTCTTGGTTAATGCTTTTAGAGGCATTGAAAGTGACACCAAGGGTGAAAACAAGTTGAGTTTGCAACACACAATCTTAGAAAGTTGAGTGTGGTAAAGAGGATAAGTTGTTTCATTCGATTTGTTGGATATTTCATGAGTTATATCATGCATGGGTGTGACATAAATGTCAATGTATTTCAAATGAGTGGTTACATGGGATAATTGAGGTGTCTGTGATTGTTTTTGAGCTTAGCTAGTGTAGACTGGTTCTTGGAAGTACCTATTTTTAGTAGGAAACAATCCTACTTGATAGACATATGAAGAAAACAAATGGTGTAGAATATTTTAAGATGATGGATGACATTGATATGATGTTTTTGACATTTGTGAGGCCTTTTGAGGCTTGAATAACAAGGGTGAAGTGTTTGAAGGTATTTGATGAGCTTGGTGATGGGGATTTAGGCATTTTATCGCTTTTCTTGTGTCGCGGTGCATGACCAACCTACAATGTCAATGTTAGGAATTTATATGAGTGTAATGCTTATTTCACTAAATTTGGACTTATTCCAAACTGAGTAGTTAAAAAATATAGCCAATATTGGAATAAAAAATTACTAGTTTTGGATTCCAAAATGTTAAATATTGGAATTATCTAGTCTACAAAATCTCACATATTGAAATATAAAACCACATATATTAGAATCTAGAATTACCTATATTGGAATCCAATTTCCCATATATTGGAATCCAAAATCACATATATTAGAATTTACTATACTCCAAAATAACATATACTAAAATCAAAATATCGAAATATTAGTTTATGACATTGATTTGCAAAATAATATACATAACATGTTTCTATATTATAGGGGCTAGTGGCCAAATGGCTTTAATTTTTACTTTGGATTAAAGGATATTATCATTTTTAAAATATATTTAAGATTAATCTATGTAGTTTTTGGAAAATCATTTAATGATTTTAGGGAATCCCACATTGATCTGCAAAACCACAAATATAACACATTTTTGTTTTATACGAGTTAGAGGCCGCTAGCCTTTAATTTTTTCTTTAGAATTAGGTCCTTATCTGTTTTAAAAATTAATTAAAATTAAACTATGCATTTATTGGAAAAATCATTTAATGATTTCATGGAAGTCAACATTGATCTGCAAAACCATAAATATAACATGTTTCCTTTTTATACGGGCTAACGTCCACTAGGCATAATTTTTGTTTGGGAATAAGTTTCTTATCAATTTTAAAATGTCCTTTAGATTAAAATATACAGTTTTTGGTAAGATAATTTAATGATTTTAGGTAATCCAACATTGTTCTATAAGACAAAAAACATAACATTATTCTTTTTCATAAGGGCTAGCAGAAGAAAGCTTAAGGGTTTGCAGACCATCAAAAACCCCACACATGAAGATAATATCTACCTATAAATGTGTTCATCCCTCATGATGTCATAGAGAATCCTCCATGTTGATGAAAGTAACAAAAAAAATCCCCTTCTAATCCGTATTCTAATCCATAGCCATGTAGACATGTGTGATTTGTCCAAATGACTTGAAAATCTTGTGTAGATTGACATCCCTCATGGTCCTAGGATAGAACTGTAAATTGAACATAATTTTCATCATTTCTACAGTGCATGCTATCTTCTAAGAGGTCCATGCCACCCCAGAGACTAGGGGGTTCCTAGCACCAGAGGAAGTGAAAATCCCGCCATTGATGCTTCTGCAAGAGGTGAGACTGTTAATGACCTTATCCATTGTTAAGGTTTATATGGTACTGGCAGGGGAGAGATCCTTTTAAGGGAATCTTGATGTGTATTGATCTCCCTTATTACTATAGAAACTAAAAATTATGAGCACTGCACTACCCTTGGAGCAAGAGAGGGTGGACAATACATCTCTATCAGCTTTGGATCCCAGTGGGTGGGGTTTCTTTAGTAGGGTTCCTAGTTGGCCGAGATGCCGAACTTGTGCCACTCACGACACTAGAGAGTGCACTTTTTAAGGTGTGATTTGGCCACTATGTGGATGTGAATGGTAGTGGTGTTCACCAGCTTTTGACCTTTCTCATTGAACTTCTATTTGATAATCTTCTTTATCAAGCCTGATTTTATTCGACGGTGGCAGAAGAAATTCTAGATCTTATTTATCCTCCTATTTAAGTTCCACACATCTCACAATTTCAACACCATCACTATCATCCCTAACTCAAGAAACCAAAAAAAAATTGTCATTCTCACGCATCTATAGTAAATTTTTTAGGGTTTGTAGACCCTCAAATCACCCTACAAATAATAATAAACAAACATGTTAGTTAAAGTGGATACCTGTTGATCGTAATAAACACCAGATAATATTTTTTATGAGTGATGACATATGAAATTGTAGGGGCTGTTAATATTTGTGTGCATGTCAGCAAAACACTCTTATGATAACATGTTTTTTACAAAAAAGAAAGAAACCAAATCAAGTGATTTATAATGCATCTATGTATCTGCTTCATATGTTGGTACAAAATAATTTTAAATCATTATACTAAACGAGAAAATTCAAAATAAAAGGAGAATCATTGCATTCAATTGAAACACAACTTATACTATCAACAAAAAAAAACTGACAATACCTAAAGCGGAAATAAGTAAAAGACTCCATAGAAAGAAGGAAAAATGCCTAATTTTAAGTTTGAATTGTTTCAAATATATATTTTTAAAAGTATTCCTTTGAGTGGACCATTCAAATTTGATAATATGATTATCATAACCATAGGAATTAAGAATATTAATAACTCTCTGAGCATCTTCCCTATTGATGAAATTAACAAAATCAAATACCCTGCTAATCCATCTTTTGATCCATGGGCACGTAGACACAAATGACATGTGAAAATGACTTGAAAAGCTCATGCAGTTTGACATCCCTCAAGGTCCTATGATAGATTTGTAACTCTAAAAAAAAATTCATTTGAGAATGTTCTTGTTATCACCAGAGCATTCCATGCCACCCCTGATACTAACAGGTTCCCAGCATCAGAGGAAGCGATAACCCTTTCGGCGATGCTTCCTTCGGAGGTGAGGCCCTCGAATGCCTTATCCATTGTTAAGGTATCTATGGAATTGGTGGCGGAGATATCATTGTAAGGGAATTTTGATGTGTAATGATCACCCTTCTTACTTCAGAAACAAAAAATAATGAGCACCACACTTCCCTTTGAGTGAGAGAGGATGGATAATGCATCTACACCAGACTTGGAATCGTTGGCCTTGGATCATAGTGGACGGGGTATCTCTAGTAGGGTT
This sequence comes from Taxus chinensis, assembly GCA_019776745.2. Classification (NCBI taxonomy): domain Eukaryota; kingdom Viridiplantae; phylum Streptophyta; class Pinopsida; order Cupressales; family Taxaceae; genus Taxus; species Taxus chinensis. Next base: position 289,803,246 of record CM034150.1, read on the forward strand.
CCTAGCTGGAAGAGACATTAAAATTTCGTTACTCGTAATGCTCGAGAGCACATATTTAAGGGCATGAGCTAAAATGTGTAAATTCCAAGAGAGGAATAAATGCATATTAACATGTCCTTAATAGTTATAAACCTAGATTCTTAGAGAGTAATAAAACTATATTACAAAAACATTAGCACCCCCTTATTAGTTATAAATGCATGAAGACATTTATCATTAACCCCCCGCATCGCTATCTTCCATCCTTGTGTGCCTCAAAAGGTGGGACATGAAATCATTTGGGAAATTTTTTCTCACAAACTAGAGACTTTAAATGACAATTAAAATTCTCCTTACTCCCCTTATCAGGAGGATATCTTTTCATATTTAAATTTAGATATGAAATAAATTAAAACTCCTTTTCTGAACATAGAATTATGTAAAATTGTTTTAAGAATTATTGTAATTTCATTATAAAATTACTCATCACATTGGGATCCTAAATTTATAGAGTAAATAATAGAAAAATAAAATTGTTCACATGATATCTATGAATGCACTAATTTTTGAGGTGGTTGGGAATATTTCAATTCCATAAATACCTTAAACCGATGTGAACAATTTGTGTAGTGGAAATTTTGAATTTGAGAAGATAATATGACTTTTTAAAAAAGTAAGAGAGTTAAAACTTAATGCTAGCTAGGTAATTCCAATGTAGCTTATCTAGGTAAATTAACATTAATCAAATTAGAATTCACCAGAAATAAATATTCTATGTACACTTGTTTGTATATTAACATATCTATTATCATTTAAATATTTTATTTTATTATTAAATTACTAAAGATAAACACATATGTTATGTATATTAACATTATTAAGATAGTCACACACATTATAAAGAAAGTTTTTCTCAAATAAATTTAGGGAAAAAATATATAATTTTCATTTTTAGATAGTTAAACACTTTTGACAGGAGCTATGAACTGGAGGGTTGATGGGTCCCCACCCTACAAGTATATAAATATTTCATCGATTAAGGGATACATACAAAAATAAAAAAACTAGCAGGAAAGATTGTAAATATCGAGGACAAAATGTATCATGAATAACCTGGCCTCCAAAAATCATAGAGCCATGAATACAAAAAATAGTAGGAAAATGATAGAGAAACCTTACGGTTCCACCTCTAATTGGTCCAATGAGCCAAGTGTTACAATATTTCTGAGAAATTAAAAGGACGAGCTAGTAATAGTCTTCAACTACACCATGTGATCAGGAAGGATTGAGGAAGGTTTTATGAGCATAACATGGTCCAGGGATGGCACTACAGAGATAGAAACCTCATCAAATCAACATATGCTTTTAAAAGAATCAAAAAATTTAAAGAGGGCTTGAATTTTCAATTCTAGAGAATCACAAATCTTGTTGTCAACATAGAAAGGAGATAGACAATGATGCAAATTGGCAAAGACACTAGGAAGGAATAATTCTACTAGAGCATTGACCAAACCCACATGATGATGTGGGTAAATGAAATGAGATGTGACCAGCATGACCACTACCTTATCTACACACAACACTAGGAAATTTAACATGAAGACACCATTAATATTAGATTTCACATGAGCTCTCTGGGTGCTTTGGAGATAATTGTCTCCTAAGACTTTATCAATCACATTTAGAACAGGTGTGGAGCTTTCGTGGAAAACAATGTGAAGATGAGTGGAAGACACATGAGAGAGGAAAGCCATTTCTAGCTTCTTGTTTTACAAGAGGATGAACGAACATTAGTAGATGGCATGAGAAGGAGGGGGAAAATAACAGAGAGAAACGTGTGAAAATGAGTGAGGGAAGGTGAAAGCACAAACCAATTAAGTATTCACTTGAATCGAATGAGGGAGTTTGGCATAATAAAATTCATATGGTGTCATCAATATTTTCCCATGCATTGGATAGATAATGAATAAAGGATTTTTCTAATTGATAAACACACATTATAGAAACTAACATTAATAAAGATAGTCACACACATTATAAAGAAAGGTGTTATGAAATAAATTTAGGGACAAATTACATCATTGTAATTGGGTTATTAATTTAATGACATCATGTAAGTATCCATATTTTCTTCCACATCCTTCAATATTTGCAATATAGTCCACAATTTATCAATCAACTAGAATTGTAATATGCATTATAGGTCATAACTCATCCTACAATAGTTGTTATTTTTACAATTGTAAAATGCATTACACTTTCTCTAAAAGGTGCTAATATTTTTGAGAAATATGTTTGGATTCTTGGATCCTCAATAAATGGTACATTTGGTCACGATGGAATCTTCCTCTATAAATATAAAATTGAAGCTTCCAACATCTAAGCCGAATTATGTATTGTAGGAATGTGGGCATCATGTCATTAAAATTTTAAATTCTTGGCGATGTCCACACAACAATAAACATAAAATATTTAAATTAAAAATCTGCAAAACATTAAACAATTTTTGTTTTCTATTCTATATGTGCTAGCGGCTGCTAGGCTTTATTTTTGTTTTGAAACAAGGTTTTTATCATTTTTTAAAATTTCATTGAGATTAACCTATAAATATCTGGTAAGAAAACAATTTATGATTTTAGGGAAGCCAACGTAGATCTCCAAATCAATAAACATAACATGTTTATGATTTATACAGTGTAATGGATGCTAGGATTACTTTATTCTTTGGAATAAAGATCTTATCATTTTCAATTTGTCTTTAAGATTAAACCATGCATAACTGGGAAAAAATCATATTTTGATTTCATGGAAACCAACATCAATCTACAAAACAATAAACACTATATTTTTTATGTGTTTACAAGCAAGCAACTACTAGACTTAATTTTTGATTTTGAGTAAGGTTCTTACCAATTTTCAAATGTGTTTAAGATTAAACAATGTATTTTTGAGAAAACACATTCTTTTATTGGTTTATCTCGATTATATTCAATAATTTTCTTTTTCCATCCTGATTATATTTTGCGGTGGCAGAAGAAATTCTAGATCTTCTTATCCTCCTATTCAAGCTCGTCACATCTCACTCTATCTTCTACCATTACCGTCATCGCTAACTCATGAAATGGTATATTTAAGGAAATCCTCACACATCAGGATTAAATTTTTAGGGTTTATAGACACTGAAATCACCCTACAAATAAAAATAAACAAAAGTGTTCATTAAAGTGGATACTTGTTTATTGTAATCAACTAAGGATAATATTGTTTATGAGCGATGAAGTATGACATTGTAGGGTTCTTCGATCTCTACATGTAAGCCAGCAAGACACTCTTATGAGAACATGTTTCTTAGAAAAAAGAAAGAAACCAACTCAAGTCCTTTATAGTAAATATATGTATTGGATACATATTTCGGTAAAACTTAATTTTAAAATCCATTCCTTTTATTATGGAATCATTATTGTTGGGGGAAGCATATTATAACTCATAAAATATCTAAATATACTTTGACATCATAGTCCTTGTAGAATCATATATCTAAAACCTGCACTTCTCACCATAGAGAGAAAATCAAATAATGATTGACTTTATAGTACTTGCTACTTTCACATGATTTGATAAGAAGAATGTAAGAGACAAAGTGATTTTTGTCTTAATTGAAGTACAATTGAACTAAATGCAAGATGAAATCTTTATTTGCAAGTAATATGTCAAGAAAATTTTCTCAAGACATAAAATATTACCTGAGACTAAACATAACTAACAAAATCATACACACTTATATGTAGGATAGATAGCATTCTATTAGTTGTGCATATTGAAACATTTTGTAGCTAGGTGATGAACATAATTGAACATATAGTATATTATTCAAGGAAATGAAGTGTAATATGCAAACCTTAGGTTTGGCTTTAATACGTTAGCAATTTGTTAGAGAAAAATACCCATGTTTCGTAAAATTTAGAATTGTATTTATTATAATGAATTACAACATTAGTCTAATTGTCACTTAAAGATTAAAAGTTATGAATAAATACATGTATCATAATTTTCATTAATCTAGATAGAAGACACGAAATAGTACAAAAATCCAACATCTTGCATTGTCTTAGGGAAAAAATATGTAGAATACAAATCATCTAGATTAAATTATCTACTTAGATAGAATATTAATGAGGAAAATATAATGACCCGCTTGCATTAACAAGTATACTCTCCAAACTAGAAATTGATATCACTTGAAAGGATTAAAATATGAATATATTAATTTCAAACTATGATTTGTTGTAAGTACACAAATGATTTCTCAACAATATACCATGAGAAAAATGTCAAAATGAATTTGAAAACTTAAGATTTGTAAGGTTCTCTTTATTAAAAATAAATAAATCATTATACTAAATGATGTAAGTCAGAATAAAAGGAGAATCATTGTGTTCAAGTGAAAAACAACTGATCCTATCAACACTAAAAACCCTATAAAACATAAATTGGAAATAAGTAAAAGAACCATAGAAAGAAGGAATGATGCCCGATTTCAAGTCTTCTTTTCTTCAATTAAAAAAACGTCTACCTTGGAGTGGCCCATTAGAATGTAAGAATAAATTTTTCATAACCATAGGCATTCAACTTACTGATAGCTCTCTGAGTGTCCTCTTTGTTGACAAAATTAAAAAAACCAAATCCCCTAATAATAATTTTTTTGATCCATGGGCATGTAGACATGCACGATGTATACAAATAACTTGAAAATCTCCTACAGATTGACATCTCTCGAGGTCCTTGGAAACACTAGTAACTCTAATATAATTTTTATTTGAGAAGGAACATTGTGTCATGGGAGTGGTCCATGCCACCCCTCAGATTGGGAGGTTCCCGTTAGCAGAGGAAGCGGTAGCCCATCCAGAAATGCTTCCTCTAGAGGAGAGACCCTTGATGGATTTAGCCATTGTTAAGGTGTTTTTGGCATCGACGGGGGAGAGATCCTTGTAAGGTAATTTTGATGTGTAGTGATCACCCTTCTTACTACATAAATGAAAAATTATGAGCACTGCATTGCTCTTGGATTCAGAGAGGGTGGTCAACGCATGTCCTTTGTACTTGGAATCACGGAATTGGATCTCGGTGGGTAGGGTCGCTATAGTAGGGTTCCTATTTTGCATTGAGGTTGAACTTTCACCACTCACAATGCTTGAGAGTGAACTCATTAAATGATTTCATGGAAGTTGACATTGATTTGCAAAATCATAAATATAGTAATGAAATTATCATGTTTTTTTTAATACGGGCTAGTGACCACTACGAAAATAACTTTCAAGAGATGTAACTTGTCTTCTAATGTGCATGGTAGGGGTAAGAACCACCTTCTAGCCCTGCTCAATGAACTTGTATTCAATGATATTCTTCATCTAGCTTGATTATATTCGATAGTTGTAAAAAAATAATTAGATCTGACAAAATTAACAAAATAAAATCCCCTTTTAGTCTATCTTCTTATCCATAGCCATGTAGAAACACATGATGTGTCTAATAGACTTGAAAAGATCATGTAGATTGACATTACTCATGGTCCTCAGACAAACTGGTAACTATAACCATATTTCCATCATTCCTATGGCGCATGTCATCATTGGGATGTTCGACACCGCCCCTGAGACTTTGAGTTACCCAACAACAAAGGAAGTAGTAGCTCCACCAGTGAGGCTTCTGTTGGAGGTGAGGATGTCAATGGCTTAATCCATTGTTAAGGTGTCTCTGGCACCCATGGTGGTGATATCCTTGTAAAGGAATTTTGATGTGTGGTGACCTCCTTTCTTACTTAAAATACCACAAACTATGAGGACCACACTTCCATTGGAGTGAAAGATAGCGGACATTGCATCTCCACCGATATGGAATTTTCAAACTTAGATCCTGATGGGAAGGTTCACTTCACTAGGGCTCCTAGTTGATAGCGATGCTGAACTTACGCCACTCAGGATGCTCAAGAGTCCACTTGTAAAGGTGCACTTTCATGAATTTTTAGATGTGCATGGTAGTGGTGAGAACCACCTTCTATCCCTGCTGATTGAACTTCTATTCAATGATATTCTTCATCCATCTTGATTATATTCTGTGGCGGTAAAAGAAATTCTATATCTTCATTATCCTCCTATTCAATTTCCCCGTATCTCACTTTGTTTGATTCCATCACTGTCATCCCTAACTCAAGAAATGGGAAAAGTCAGGAAATCCTCATGCATCCAGAGTAAATTTTAATGGTTTTCACACCCTCAAATCATCTTACAAATAAAAATAAAAAAACATGTTCGTTAAAGTGGAAAGAAAAAGGGCCTGAATTTTAAATTTAAGGGCATCAAAAATCCTATTGTCAACCCAGAAAGGTGATAGACAAGGATATAGATTGGCAAAGAGAATATGAATGCATACTTTTTCTAGAGCTTAGGCCTAACCCACATGATGACTTGGTTAAATGAAATGTGACATGATCACCATGACCAATGCCTTATCTACACACAACACCAAGAAATTGTACATGAAGATTCCTACAATCTTGGAGTTGACACGAGCTCTCCCACTTCTCTTGAGATAATCTATGCCTAAGAATTTCTAAATCACATTACGAATAGGTGTGGATCCTATGTGGAATACATTGTGAAGGCGAGTGGAAGACACGGGAGAGAGGAAAGACATTTTTGGTTTCTTGTTGTGCAAGAGGATGAAAAGAACATAGGTAGAAACCATGATAGGGAAGGGGAAAAAAAAGAAATATTTGAGATTTATGAGAGGAACATAGGTATACACTTGCTCTAAACAGTTCTAATTTTTTTGAGAAATATGTTATTATTGATGGATCCTTGATAAATAGTATGTTTGGTCATGATGTAATCTTATTTTGTGAATATAATCTTGATGGTTCCAACATCCAAGCCAAATTATGTATCATAGTAATAAGGGCATTATGTCATTAAAAATTTACATTCTTGGTGATGTCCACACAATAATAAACAAAAAAAATTAAAATAACAATCTACAAAACATTAAATAGAAAATGTTTCTATTCTATACATGTTAGTGGCCAATAGGATTTATTTCTTATTTGGAACAAGATTTTATCAATTTTAAAATTTTCATTAAGATTAACATATGAAGATCTCGTAATTTTTTTTTTTATTATTTCAGGGAAGCCAACATGGATCTGCAAATCAATAAACATAACATGTTTATGTTTTATATAGTCTAGCGACCGCTAGAATTATTTTTGGCTTTGGAATAAGATACTTATCATTTTGAAAATATATTTAAGATTAAATCATGAATAACTAGGAAAAAAAATGTTTTTTGATTTCAGGGAAGCCAACATCAATATGCAAAACAATAAACATTATATGTTTATGTTTTTTACTTGCTAGCAGCCATTAGTCTTAATTTTTTATTTGGAATAAGGTTCTTACGAGTTTTAAAATGTGTTTAAGTTTAAACTATGTATATCTATGAAAATCGTTCTTTTATTGGTCAATGATTCACAATTATCTCTTCACCTGTAGGAAAATAAAATTCTTTAAATTTTTTTTTGCAAAAATGGTTTTACACTGTGAATCTTTAAGAACCTTAAAGTAGTTATTTTATTCCATAAAAATCCACAATACATTGTTGTATTTGGAAGCAAATCATAAAATTCAAATGCCAATGGTGCATTTTAATGGTTTCAATGATCTACACATGTTCTTTTGTTCTCCTTCATGTTTCAATCATGTACATAATTCAGTATAAATTTGTGAACAAGTCTTATAGTTTCCATCAAATCTCTAGTATGTTGAGGTTTTGAGAGTAATTATTTCTTTTACCTCTTGCTACAATAATCTCACATCATCGATCAAAATTATACTAATTTTTCTATATACATTACGATAAATGTCTACTATCTGCTGACTAGGATTTTTTTTGAGCTTAAATTCATGGCTTCCCCAAATGAACCTGAAGTGGGTATTTTGTAGCCAACTAATTTTATTGATGAACATGTACTTCACCATTGATGAATCAATAAATGAAGATAAAAAGGAAGTGTCAAAATATTTTTATGTACAATTTATTAAGTAAGCACCAAATTCGTGTTCAAATTATTTAGTATCCCCATATAAAAAATCTCGAACCATATTACGAGGTATTATTTCACCAATACAAGAAATTCCAAACAACAAAACTTCAAATCCCACAACTAGTAATTTTCGAGGCTTCCCAATTGGATCTATAAAAACAATTTAGAATTAATGTAAGCTTCCAAAAGTGATTAAGCACAAGTCAACATATTATTGTGATAATATTTTATTTGGGTAATTCACACAAACAACTTATAAAACAATAATATTAACTCAATTAGAGTGAAGATATAAATATTTCCAACTTTTAAATTTGTAATCTCAACATATATATATATATATATATATATTTGAAAGAATTAATAGTTATATAATTTTTAATTACTGCAAGTTTTTTATGCCCTCGACAGAACTCAACCCCTGAGACAATATATGTGATATGTTTTTGTACATATTGTTCATCAACCACCTATCTTTGAAAAAAATTTACTCATTGGATTCCTCCCTACCATAAAATTTTCCAAAGGGTTTCCCTTTGGACCTATTTTAATACAAAATTTGTGTGTAGGGCCAAAAACAATATCCTCTCTACTCCAAATATTTTGGAGATCTTTTACTGCAATTTTGACTTGTAAACAATAATGTTATTTACTCAATAAAAGAACTCATTTGAGTTCAACCACTAATTTTTTTTCAAATCTGTAATCAACTTTTCAACTTTGGTAGAAGAAAGATAGCTAGAACAAAATCCCACTTCACATTTTTCTACTAGTATCTTTAAAAATTCCTTGAACCCACCTTGCAAGTTGATAGTCTCCTTACCGAACCTGATTGCCAACTCTTTATGGTATTGGTTTTTCTCATAGAGAAAACCCTCCAAATATAAAATAATTAAATAGTCTTTTTGGCCAACTAGACATAAGTATTTTTCCCTCAATTTCCCATAATTTGATATTAACCATTTTTAAAAAATCAAAATTGCAATATTTTAATGCTTACTGATAGAGATTACTTCTTGGATTCCCTCACACTCCCCCGTTATAGGTTCTTGTGATGCATGCTTATTTAAAAAATAGTAATCAAGTCAAAATAAATTTTAAGTCGAAGTAAAAAAATACATGATACGACTTTCTTTTATACAACATTTCATAGATGTAGTTGTATATGTATATGTATATTGAATAGATGTAGTTGGACTCTATTTACATTGACAATATTTGATGGGCTTAGTGACCATTAATGGCCAACTGTATAGAGGTTTTTTTTTTTTCAATTCTTAGCAGTTTATTTTTTACCAATTTTAAAAACATTAATCAATTGAAAATAAATACCTTGTCGACATAATTAAATTCATGATATAACTTCCTTATATTCAATGAAAAAACCTTTGATGGATAATATTACATAGATATTGATGTATATTAATCACCACTAGGCTAAACCATTATTGTCTAGACTATGGTTGGAATGACATTCTTTGATTAGCTTAGCAGCTACAAATAGCCAACTGTATAGAAGTAATTTGTTTTCAATTGTCCATAATTTAATATTAACTAGTAAAACAAAAATTTACTTGATTAAAAAAAATCTAATCAAAATATGTATGTTACCGAATGCTAGGGTTATACATCTAACAAATAAACTTTTTCATTATAGGTTCCTACAATTATGAGGGGCTTATAAATGGTTTTGTTTTTAATTGTAGATGACTATCATATCAGTTTTTGTCTACAATTTTATGCATGACGTGCTAATAGCCTCCTTATTTGGCATCAAATATTTAAACAATTTAAGTTTTAGTAAAAATATGTAAACAATGACATTCAAAAACTTCTTGTAGTGATATTTTTCTACAACAATTATTTGCCACTCACCTTTTATAGATTCATAGGATGGATGGTCAGTGAAATATGGGGAAACAAGTTGAATTGGTTGTAACATGTTAAGAACAACATCATCTTCTTTGTTTATATGTGGAGAGGAAGAGACAATGTCTTCCTCTTTTGTTTGATTGTTTTCATGAGTATTGTATATATTAGTTCAAATGCATTAAAATAATAGAATTGTTTAAAGTGATCTTAATAAACATACTTTTTTTCAAATGAGAACAATAATGTTTTAAAAAAATTTCTTGATTACGTGATTCAATAATAAAAACTGTAGATAGACCTGATTAAACCAAAACATGTAATGCAACACTACTACCGTAAAGCACTATTATCAAGGATTTTTTAAAAGCAAGTCAATTGAATATATGAGACCAAAACTCATAAGATCTCTCATAAAGAAAAGGATATGTCTTTCCCCTTAGGCCAATTTCTTTTGCACTCAAAAATTTTTAGGGAATTTTGTCCATCCAATCCATGGTGATGTATGCGCTATCCCAATCATCAACATCACAATTGTTGACATCATTTATTGTGTACATAAGACACAAGCTTTTAAATTTTCCATTGTTGTCATAAAATCTGTAACAACCTTCCATAACTAATTCCCCCTATCTTTAAATTTTTTCATGTATCTTTTTATGGTCTCTCTTAATATTTTTGAGGAAGAAACTGGTAAGATCACAATAATAACACAATTTAGCATAGTAGATCCAAACAATGTAAGAAGATCCACTATTGCATTAGAAGTTAGTACACTAGAAAAATTGCATAAATCTACGATCAAAAATTCTGCATTGAATGGATTAATTGACAGAATAGATGATATTGTTGACTAGAGCTAGAAGGGATATGCAAATTGACATTTAAACTCAACAGTGTTTTCTATCCTTGCTAGAATTTTTTCTTCCATTGAAATCATGTAGGTTTCTATAATTGTTTGAGCTACCATTGGGAGAACCTCTACCACTTCAACATCAAATTTTATTTTTTTATGATTTTTCACTTACTCCATAATCATCTTTTCTTTTTCCTTTCTTCTCTTCTCCCAAGAGTACACAAAATTTGTGGTAATGAGATTCATGGAGACCAAATTTTTCAACAATATTCTTTTTCAGTGCATTATACTAATACAATATTACATGTATATTTACTTTTCATATATTTTAGAAATTTTCCTGTCTTTCTTCTGTCATCTTTTACTCTTTTCCAGTAATAATCAACATTATCCATTGTGATGTCTGCTTCAATAGATCCAATTAGCCATACTTTCTGTAATTTCACTTTATCTAGTAGAATTTATATCTCATCATTGAGCATTCCTCTGACAGGCCTAAAGGAATTCACCGTGAACCTTGCCAGTGAATTTTCTTGAAAGTTAGGTAGGTTATCCTTAAAAGGAGAATAAGAAATCCCACCTAATTTAAATAACTCAATTATTGTTGTCAAATTCTTCCATATGTCCTGAGGTTAAAATAGAAATGTCAGTTTTACAGAAAGGATCTTTCTCTTAATCACTTTGAAAATAGCAAGACATTACTTCTCTAAACACTACATTGAAAGAGGAAATAATATATTTACTCTCTATTTATTACAAAAATCAAATTTTAAGTAAAAATTCTTTAAAATTATGTTTCATTATCTTCTACTTGTTTGTATTTGTATTTACCACTTCGGGCCTATGAGGATATCCTAGGGATCTCCAAATTGTTCAATCCTTTTATAGTACATCAATAAAATTGGATTCAATCAAATTGTTTTTACCTCATTATACTGGTTGCAAATATTAATAATGAATTCACTAGGCACATTTGAATACATAATGTAATCCTTTCTAACATGTAGCTTATTATGTAGCAACTTGTATTTTCTTTGATATAATTGTTTTGGGCACAAATGCTATGTTTCCCATCAAGAATGTATAATTATACATCATCTCTTTTCGGGTCATCTAGATCCTCTAGTTGCATAGGTTTCTTTGTAGAATATAAAAAGGGAAGAAGAATTGCATCCCTAAGAGAAGGAATCACATTAATCAACATTGAATGTACAAAAAGATCAAAATTTTCATCATGTACAACACAGATATTGATATTGCAAAGGTGCCACATGGTACCTAGAAAATTCAACTAGAAAATAATCACCACTGAAAAAAAACATATTGTAATTTTTTAGCGATTGAAGATTCTGACATTCTCAAATATACTTGGTTGCTTTCTTTAACAATAAAGTATGATATGTTATTCTTTTTAAGCCCTTTCAACTTTGAATTAGAGGGATCTATCTCTAATGTAGAAAAATAAGATCACTTTAATGTTGTAAATAGCGTTAGCATGTTTCAGGCGGAGAAAGAAAATTTCTTCTATTCAAATAATAGACAAATAGAAGAGGTATTATCGATTCTATACAATTTTTTTAATACCAAATTCATGTTATTATTGATTTCAAGTGCATTTTCATAGCTTGTTTTGTCTAAGTATTATGAACCTCCCCAAATTCCAACCATATTTAGACCAAAAACACATCACTACTTTCTCTAGAAGTCCTTCATTTCTATTTTCTTGAATAATAAAACTTCTAACTACATGTCCAAAGATAAGGAACTTATTCATTTCAAAGTCAATGTGAATTTAACCTGAATATGCAAAATGTTTGCTGATCAATAATCTTTTGAAGTTACTACCATACTGAATTCCATTGACAACATATTAATCAACAAATAAGTAACCACAAATCACCATGGTAATTTTCCTGAGGAATACATTTTTACAAACCCATTCATCATTTCTCTTTTTCATATCCTCTATTCCTTTAATCAAAGGAATTTGCATGAATGAAGTGTGAAGAAATTAAAGACATATTACCTTAAAATTGGAATTATAAAAAATTAATAGTTTGTAAGTTATTGGGAAGGATAAATACTATTTTTCTATAATGCAATAACAAGGAGATGTTATATCTTGATATCATTATTTTCATAGAGTAAAAGTCGATAGGAATGGATATTTATATCTTAGTGGTCGATAGGCAAAATTTCAACCCTCCTTTAGTAATTAAAAACAAGAAATCATTAATAAAAATGTTTATTATGCATTGCACTAAGCAATGCAAACAATTAATCTCTATTAAATTTGCTTTGTTTCAAGTTTGTCAATTTTTTTGGTAGAAGTGAAGAATAATCGGCCGCTAGTATCTATATATTCAAGGATATCTTTCCATGTCAATGTAAAAAAACAATTAAGTATAGCTTTAGGATAGAGAATTTAATAGTGGATTGATGGTTATCTTCCCATCACTGTTAAAAACAAATTTTTGTTGCACTACAGCATTGCGGAAACATGAAATCCAACATGGGCGATAATGGTCGATAATTGAATATTTAATAATAATAAATCTTACATGTCATGACGTGATTGGGTGTTTTCAGTAGGTTCCTTTTATAGTTATCATAAGATATATCATGAATATCACATAATTCAAATCGAGTCGTTAGTTTTAAAAACATCAGGATATAGTTATTTGCGTATACTTGACTGAAAAATAACTATAAAACCCAAGATATTCTTGTAAAATTTAAATATAATAATGGAGCATAGTTAGTTTTTTTAGTCTTATTCTTTGTGATTTTCCACCCACACTATGCAATTATCATATTGAACTGCAATAGTCATTAGGATTAAAATTTCATTATCTTGGAATATAATACGTGTATTAGAAAAGTCGTAAATGTTTTACTTTTCTTGGAATATTAAAGAAAGGTAGTAAGCATCCACCCTAACATTCATTGGTCTTTAAAGATAATCTTGTAAAATTTAAATATTGTAATGAAGGATAGTTATTTTTAAGTCAAGTCGTTACTACTTGTCCTGTTTGTAATCTAGTAAATATCCGAGCGACCGCTAACCTCAAGATAGTCATGTAAAATTTAAATATAATAATGGTGCATAGTCATTTATTCAGTCAAGTTGTTACATGTAATTATCTTTGACCTTAACAACCGCTAGGTTTCGAATATCGTGTTAGGATAGGAATATCATGTAATAGATTCCAATAGCATATTGAACTCAACAACCATTAGGCTTAAAATTTTGTTTTGTTCTTGTCATGTTTGCAAGACAGAAAATATCCTAGAGGCCACTAACCTCAAGTCTTTGTGATTTTTCAACCAGAGCTATAAAATTATCTTCGAAATTAGTAGTTGCTAGGCTTCAAATATCATGTAATAGTTTTATAATTGCATGTTCAACTCAGTGGCCACTAGGCTTAAAATAGTATTTTTTATTATGTGTCTTCTCTTGTCTTCAGACATCAAAGAAAGGTATTTAGCTTCCACCCTAGCAGTCACTAGTATTTGAAGATAGTCTTGTAAAATTTAAATATAATAATGGAGGATAATTAGTTTTTTAGTTGAGTCGCTACTGCTTATCCTGTATATAAAACAAAAAATATCCTAACGACCACTAACCTCACGAATGTATGATTTTTCACCGATGCTATATAATTATCTTCAACCTTAGCAGCCAATAGGATTTGAAAATCGAGTTAGCCTAAGAATATCATTTATGATTTCAAAAATTTGAACTATGTGACTTGGTTCAAGTTTCATTTTTTAATATGTGTCTTCTCCTTTTGCATTATTCAGAATGTATAACATCCACTTAGAATTCACTAGTATTTGAAGATAGTTTGCAAATTTAAATATAAAGTGGAGAATGTTATTTTTCATTTTTTTTCCTTGAGTCCTTGTAAGCAGTTGTTCACACGTAATTCTTACTTCTAACAACCGCTGGTTTTCGAATCTCGTGTTTAGGATAGGAAATATCATGTATAGATTTCCATAGCATATTTAACTCAACAACCATTAGGCTTAAATTTTGTTTGTCTTGTCATGTTTGCAAGACAGAAATATCCTAGAGCCACTAACCTCAAGTTTTGTATTTTTCAACCAGAGCTATAAATTAATCTCGAAATTAGTAGTTCTAGGCCTTCAAATATCATGTAAATAGTGTGTAATACTTGCATGTTCCAACGCAGGTGGCCACTAGGCTTAAATAGTACTTTTTTATTATTGTCTTCCTCCTTGTCTTCAACATTCAAAGAAAGTATTTAGCTTCCACCCTAGCAGTCACTAGGGTATTTGGAAGATAGTTCCCCCCCACTTGTAAAATTTAAATATAATCATGGAGGATAATTAGTTTTTTAGTTGAGTCTCTACTGCTATCCTGTATATAAAACAAAAAATATCCTAACGACCCAAACCTCACAATACCCTCACGAATGTCATATTTTTTCATTCTCACACCGTGCTATATATTATCTTCAACCTTAGTACAGCCAATAGATTTGAAAATCTAGTTAGCCTCAAATATCATTTAATAGATTTCAAAATGCAAGTTGCACTCCGGTGACTTGCTTAAAATTAATTTTTTAATTAATTATGTGGTCTTCTCTTCTTTTTGCTTGCATTTAAGAATGGTAGTAAGCATCCACCTTAGAATTCACTAGTATTTGAAGATAGATTTGCAAAATTTAAATATAATAGTGGAGAATAGTTATTTTTTCATCTGAGTCATTGTTACTCGTGTCTTGTTTGCAAGAAAAAAAAATCCTACTGGCTTCTAACCTCAAGTATTTTTGATTTTCCACCCACGCAATGCAATTATCTTCGACCTTAGTGGCTACTAGGCTTTGGATATCATGTTAGGTTAGGAATATCATGTAATAGATTTTCAATAGCATGTTGAACTCAATGGTCGCTAGGCTTAAAATTTTGTTCGTTACTTTTCTTGTTTACAAGACAAGAAATATCCTAGCGGTCACTAACCTCAAGTCTTGTGATATTCCATGAGAGGTATGTAATTATATTCGACATTAGTGGTCGTTAGGCTTTGAATATCATGTTAGGCTAGGAATATCATGTAATAAAATTCGAATAACATGTTTTACTCAACAACTCCTATGCTTAAATGTTCATTTTTAATTATGTGTCTTCTCTTATCTTGGAACATCATAGAAATCTATTAAGCATCCACCCTAGCATTCGTTATTCTTTTAACATAGTTTTGCAAAATTAAAAAATAATAAGGTTGCATAGTTATATTTTCATTCGAGTCATTACTAATTGTCTTGTATGCAAGGAAGAAAATATCCTTGTAGTTGCTAACCTCAAGTCTTTGTGATTTTCCACTAGAGCTATGTAATTATCTCTAACATTAGTGGCCACTAGGATTTGAATATAGAGTTAGGCTAAGAATATCATGTAATAAACTTTGAATAACATGTTTTACTCAGTGACCACTAATTTTATTTATTTTTTAATTATGTGTCTTCTCTTTTTTTGGAACATCAAAGAAATCTAGTAAACATCCACCCTAGTAGTCAATGATCTTTGAAGATATTGTTGTAAAGTTTAAATATAATAGTGGTGCATACTTAATTTTTCATTCGAGTTGTTTCTACTTGTCCTGTTTGCAACATAAAAAATATCCTACCAATCGCTAACCTTAATTCTTTGTGATTTTCCACTAGAGATATGTAATTATCATGTAATAATATTTGAACAACATGTTATACTCATGAGGCACTAGGATTAAAGTTTGGTGTTGTAGATTAGTTCAATTTTTCATTTTTCAGTTTGTGGTAGAGTTGTTACACATTTACCCTGAATGCAAGAAAACAATTATCCTAATGATTGCTAATACCAAGTCTTTGTTATGTTACACCAACACAGTAGAATAATCTATGACCTTAGCGGCCTCTAGGCTTCAAATATCATGTGATAGACTTAAAATAATATATTGAACTCAGTGGCAACTAACTTAAACAACATTTTTCTCGACTTTACAAAAAGGTACATAAATATATGAGTACAATCGGGCATTACGATGGGTCAAAGCGCAATGTTGTGTCCCACTTCATGTCTAAAAAACGCGAGTAAGAAGTTGGGCGGGATCGGAAATCGAGGGTGTTCACGTGAACATCCCTTTCGCATGAAACCCCTTCGCCTGAACTGCCACGTAGGACGTAGAAAGTGGTTCGCGTGAACACCCCTTCGCGCGAACCCTCTGAATTCAAATATTTTTGGCGGCAAAGAGTTATATATAGATATTTATATAGTTTTGGGTGGCGGATTTAAGGTTTGGGGGGTTCGGGCGAAGGGGGGGTTCACGCGAACCCCCTTCACATGAACACCCTTCACGAAAACCCCCCTTCACGCGAACCCCCCTATGTGGCACCTATGTGGCACCTATGTGGCACATTTTGGCACCAAATCCATTTGGAGGATAATTTTATGCCAAAATGTGCCACTTAGGTGCCACGTAATTAGGGTTAACGAATGAATAAAATTACAAACTTTTAACACAAAATACAAAATTTTATTAGCTTTCTAAAAATATAATTTTTATTTTTTAAAAATATGTTTTACTATTTATTTTTTATATTTTTCTAACATATGGTATTTTGGGACAATCGATCGTACACAATCAACCCAATTTGAAAAATAGCAAAAAATATCAAAAAAATTTGAAAAAATTAAAATTATTATTTATTGAAGTCTTCTTCTTACCTGTGAAAAAAAATTTCATTTTTGATATAAATCTTAAAATTTATTGGCATAAACATTTGTACGCCATTTATTTGAAAATATTTTTACAAAATAATTAATTAAAAAAAAAATATAAGTCCAAAAAATATGAAACTTTGACAGCACTTCAAAATTCAAATCTTGAACACATATCTAAAATTTCATGGTGAAAAAATAAATTTTCATTCAAAAGAACCACCCGGGGACAGTCATTCCTCTTTTATAACATAAGAAACAACATATGAATAAAATTAAGAAAAAGACCTTTTTTTGTAATTTTTTTAAAAAAAAATTTTACATGTATTCTACACTCTAAATACAACATTTCGTTATTTTGTGGAATTTCATGAATATGTATGGTTTTATGGCTATTACCTTTAGAAAATCAATGAAACTGAAAATTCATGTTTATAATGGTACAAAACATACCAAAAAGTGGGACATTTTATTGTGTTTTCAATAAATTCTAAACTCAACCAATGATATGTAGCATAAAAAAAAAATATATGGTAGGATTAAAATATTCTAAATTATAAAATATTTCATAAAATAGAATGATCAAATTATATATTTAATAATATTTAAGAGTACATATAATGTTCTTACCTTTTATTAAGCATAATTTTTTTTGCTAAAGACATTAAATTTAACTATTTCTACATGGGAAAACTTATAATTCACTATATATATCTACGCAATAGTAATGTAAGCATTGAACATTGAAATAATTATTCATAAATATTTCTTTAATATTAAAAATTCATTAAAGGAGGTCAAGATGATTACCTAAACTTTAAAAAATCAAACCAATAGGATTTTTTAAATGAATATGCGACTCATGTTTTGCAACTCGGGATAGATGCCACCACTTACAAGAAAGAATAAATGTAGGAAGATGTTGATAAGAGAAAACACTTAGTTGAACTTGTAAAAAAAGTCTGTGTGGAAGAATAGCACAGGAGCAAAGGCACGAAGGTATAGGAAGGCATCACGCGCAGAGGTGTAGAGTCAAACTTTCAGGACTTAGCTGATTTTGGAGATCAAGTCTATTCTTAGAGATTGGTGTGTGGAGCACACAAAGTGATGCTGATAATTGCGTGCCACTCTTCATGGAGATTTTTGAAGAACATGTCAACTCACTCTTGCATGGGCATAAGCTAAGAATAGTTCCACCACTTTAGTTAACTATCAATGATCTATAGATAGCATACTTGCATGTATGGCTATAGTTGTAAAAGGCGCGTGGCTGTTATTAGCATGCGACCTATTTCTGGTAGAGTTAAGTGGTGAAGGCATATTTCCCCCATCCTATATATATGTAATGAGTTATTAAAGATATATATATACAGAGACACATGCTTTAAAGGAGGAATAGGAAACCAAGAAGGCTCTGGGTCGGGTGGTCAAGGCCCGCAGCAACCCCAGAACATTTATATGGAGATGTCCCTTCGTCTCTCAGAATACAGAGGTATTGATTATGCTGCTAAACATGTTCATATGTGTGAAATATTGTGGCGCATGTGAAAGGTATCACTGCCTCTAAGTGCAAGGCAAGTCAATTTGCTATTACATTACAAGCGTGTGCACACAAGCTGGTATAGGAATTTTGATCCCAATCAAACTTGCATTGACTATGCAACATTGAAATATGCTTTCTTGAAAGAGTTCTATATCCCAGAGTTTGAGTAGAAGAGTTTAAGTGCACTCAAGGATATAAAGCAAGGCACTACTAAAAATGTACGTGAGTATGATGTCTGTTTTAAAATGCTTATGTCCAAACTATCTTAAGACATTCATGCAAGTCAACATGCACAATGGTTTGACAGGGGATTGATTACCCCATTACAAAGAGCAATGTCACATAAAACTTATACCGACCCGTGTGAAGCATTGGAGGCCTGATTTACATGCATTGAAGCAGTTGGGAGTATTGACATTAGAGTTAGTCCATTTTTTTAAGCTCGGATAGCATCTATGGAAAAATAGTTAGAAAATTTATCAACAAACTCAACTCATGAAATGCGCTCAGGAATCTGGTGTAAATATTGTGAAGTGGAAGGCCATACAAAAGATAGTTACCCCCAAAAAAATGTACGTTTTTTGTTGTTAGACTGTGATATTTTCCATTTGAATCATGATGCTAGTCACTGCTCCCTACTACAACACATGATCAGAAATAATGTAACCTCCTTTTGTAAAATTTATTGGTCCACGACCCATGATACTGAGGACTGTAGATTGATTTACTAGATCCATGATGCCATTGATATTGGGGTCAGATAGGTGAGTGTGGCTGATAATTCTAAAGGGAAGAATGAGCATCAGGATAGGGATTATAATAAAATGTGCTATGACAGGAATGACAGAAGGTTTGAAGGGGTTCATGAAAGAGGATGAGGATATCGAGGTGGATATGGAGGATAAGGCCGAGGTGGAGGAAGGAGTGAATTCCCTTGAGGAACTTGCTATACATCTGGTTCACCTGACCATTATAGGCGCGAATGCCCATAGAATGTTTCATGTTCATTTTGTGGAAAGGGGCATAGTTATTAAGAGTGTCCAGATTTGTATGAGCATCTCACTAAGTAGCACAAGAAAGAAAACAAGGGTGTGGGGATAATTAGAATCTAGCATGTGATAGAGAATCAGTGGATGCCCAAGTTAACACTAGAACCTGAGGCGGTAACAGTCAAGATAACCACACGTGCTGAGGTAGCACGCGCAAGAGAGGTGTTGCAACAAAAACTTACAATCACTAGGGAGGAGGTTTTGCATGCTAGGTATCCAGATCCATCTCATCAGAAAGAAGTCTATTAGGAAACGATGGAGGTCCTTAGAAGCCTTCAAGGTAAGATACAAGGTTTGAAAGAGCAGTCTCAGAAATTGGAGCACAAGGATATAGAATAGGCCCTGTCAGATATTGAAAACATCAGAGAGGTATGTAGAACGTTCTGCCAGGAGAATATTATTCCTTTATTAGGAAATTGGTTGAAAGGGAATACTTTGCACATAGGAACTGAGACTAAAAGAAAAATACTTCATGCGAATCTTCCCATCGATAGTATTGACTACGACAAGGAGATCACTTTGAATGTTGTTGTGGATGGGTGACTGTTGAGCAATATTTTGATTTGACACAAGTGTGGAAATAAATATACTTACATTAGATGCATGGGAACAAATGGGAATACCCCCATTGCAGCCATCCTCTAATGTATTATTCATGGCAAACAGAACAAAAGATACTCCTATATGATTTTTGAAGGATGCATCTATCACTATACAAGGGGCCAAGTTCACAAGAGACTTCGAAGTGATAGCACTTGCGAAAGTAGATAGCTTCCCATCTTTTCTTGGGTGCCCTTGGTGTTATGTGAACAATGCTGATTTGAGGTTTAACAAGGGGTATATCAGCTTCGAGAACAAGGAGGAAATGGTTATAATACCATTGATAGATGGGAAATCCATGCCATATATGGAACCTTTAAGCGAAGAAGACTTGAACATAATTTATATACGCGTTATTCGGGACCCAGAAGTCCATGACCCCTCTAAGGAAGGAATCCTTCATTGGGAAGAATCTCAGTCAATCAACAATATTATCATTGTTGCTTGTGATAATTGGGCTCATGGCACTTATGAAATGGTGGGGCATGAATTTAAGTATGAGGTTGCTTGCAAAAAGGGTTTTCACTCTATTTGATGTATAGGTCGCTCAGTACCCCACTATACTAGATCTAAAGATTTGGATGGGTTCTTACAAGCCATGGAAACAAATTGGGCTAACCAGCTTAAACGACGTTTCATGCTGTCATATACTTTGGGTGGGATAGCCGTGCACTGGTGGGTGGTCCACAGGGATAATCTCTTAGAGTGGGGAATGATTGGGCCACCTTATCAACTAGGTTTTCAAGAAGTAATGCACCTACAAAAATTTTCCCTTATCATGGTGATCAACCTGCTCAACATCATATCCAGCAGTGTGAGAGACTCTGGACAGTAGGATAGGAAGCATTTCTGCCCTCACTTTGGGTGCATCGATT
Organism: Taxus chinensis; assembly: GCA_019776745.2. NCBI lineage: Eukaryota > Viridiplantae > Streptophyta > Pinopsida > Cupressales > Taxaceae > Taxus > Taxus chinensis. The sequence goes on from CM034150.1 coordinate 289,824,838, forward strand.
TTATTCTACTCTACAAGGTTGTGCATGTGCTTGGTATGTATACGCTGAATTAAATCGTGACACTAGCAATTGGCAAACTTTGACTACAGGGATGATCCAAAATTTTGGCTTCTTTTCATCTACACCACTAGTGAACATAGCTTTAAGCTTTATCAAGTGCTTAACCATGGGAGATAGTGGGAAAGCGGAAGAACTTATTCAGGAATTATTTGGTGAGACAGAGACAGGGGCACATTTTACGGATGAAGAATATGATATCATATTATTTGAGCTCGCTTCTTTAGAAAAAGATAAGGGGAAGATGGTTTACATAATTAATGAGGAAGTTGAGCACTTGGATGTGGATCATTCACATGGAACACGTGAAGTGTTAGCCAGTGTGGATGTAGATGTGTGCGCATACCATGAACCTATAAAGACAACAAAGTTCAATATAGGCACGGAAGCTGAACCTAAGGAGGTGATAATTGGGGATTAATGGTCAGAATCAGAGGTAGCAAAGATCATAGAGTTACTTTGAGACTATGAGGACTTATTCCCAAGAGGATACCATGAACTTAAAGGCATACATATATCACTCGAAGAAATGAAGATAAAGCTCAAGGAAGGTGTGTGCCCTGTTAGGAAGAAACCATATCGGATGAATCCCAATTTACGTAAGAAAGTAAAGGAGGATATTAAAAATATATTGAAATCTAGGATCATTCGACCATTGGATGAATCAGAATGGGTCAGTCCTATGGTGATAAGCATAAAAAAGGATGGTAGGATTTGGATTTTTGTTGATTATAGAGAGTTGAATGCAACATGTGTTACAGATCCCTTTCCTATGCCATTCACTGAGGAAATATTAGGATTGGCTGGGCGTGAGATATATTCATTTACAGATGGGTTTTCAGGGTATCATCAAGTTAGGATTTCCCTGGAAGATCAAGAGAAGACCACCTTCACTACTAAATGGGGAAGCTTTTCCTATACTATGATGCCCTTTGGATTGAAGGATGCACTTGCTGTATTTTCAAGGATAGTGGTATAAGCCTTCAAATATTTTACTCATAACTTTTTAAAGGTCTACCCTGATGATTGAACCATCTATAGGCTAATTAAGGATCATTGTGACAATCTGCGCTTAGTGTTTGAAAGATGTCAACAGTTGAGTATTTCATTAAACATCAAGAAGTGCATCTTTACTACTCCCTTTGGCACACTTTTAGGATACATTATCAACAAGGAAGGGTTGTTGGATGACCCAGCTAAAGTTGCAGTCATCATAGTCTTGAAAGTGCTAGCCAGTCAGCGCTAGGTGGGAAATTTTTTGGGTCATACAGGGTATTACAGGAAGTTTATAAAAGGGTATGTAAAATTTGCTGCACCCTTAGAGGAATTACTCAGGGAAAAACTTACATTCTACTAGGGGAGTCACAACAGCGCACATTTGAGATATTGAAGGAGAAACTTACTATCACACCTATCTTGTGCTTTCCTTCATGGGATAAACCTTTTCGTGTTCATGTGGATGCCTTTGGCATAGCCATTGGTGTCATCTTAGCTCAACCAGGAGAAGGTATTGTGGATCATCCCATTTTCTTTCCTAGTAGGAAGTTGACCCCTGCAAAATAGAATTATACCACTACAGAGCATGAGGCCTTGTCCATGATCTATGCCTTGCACAAATTTTGTCAGTATTTGTTGGCTACACCATTTTTTTTTATACAAATCACATGGCATTAAAGTATTTGGTGAACAATCCCATTTTATAGGGGCACATATGTCGATGGATACTCTTATTTCAAGAGTTTGATTTTACAGTTGTCGTAAAACAAGGCAAAAGCAATTCTAGACCAGATCACTTGTCTAGAATTCAATTGGGAGAAGAGGCACAAATAATAGAAGAGACCATGCCTGATGCACAGCTGTATAGGTTACAACGCGCACCATCGGAATTGAAGGACATTGTTTTCTATCTAAAGATTGGTATGGCACCAGAAGGCATGAAATCTCTGGAGAAGAAGTAACTTGCTATTCGTGTGGCACCATTCATGTTAATCAGTGGTTATTTGTAAAAATTAGGCAGAGAGGAGGTATTATGCCATTGTGTATTGGAGCATGAACGAAAGGATATAATGGAAGAAGCACATGGTGGTATTACAGGTGGCCACTATGTAGGTGATGCAACAGTGCACAAGATCCTACTTAATGGTTTGTGGTGGGAAACATTGTACAAGGATTGTAAAGAGTATTGTAAGACATGTGACCATTGTCAATGTCTCGGTCGATTAGGACAAAGGGATGAGATGCCTCTTTGACCAATTACAAGTGTAGAACCCTTTGAGAAATGGGCAATTGACTTTTTCGGGCCTATTTTACCAGTCATGCATAGGATTGGGTCGCGCTATATCATCACTTGTACATATTATCTTACCCGATGGGCAGAAGCAGCACCTACAAAGGACTGTACATCGGCTACAGTAGCAAGGTTTTAATGGGAGAATGTTCTTACAACGTATGGTTGTCCTTTAAGTTTAACAAGTGATAGGGGCACACATTTTTTAAATGAGACAATATGAATTCTTGTAGACAATTTTATGGTTTCCCACCATAAAACTACACCCTATCACCCTCAGGAAAATGGGACTACTAAGGCTTTTAACAAGATTTTGAGCCACACATTGACCAAGATTTGTGATGTTGGAAGGAAAGATTGGGATGATAAAGTATCTGTTGTTCTTTGGGCTTATAGAACAACATACAAAAGATTGAACAAAGCCACACCTTTTCAATTGGTGTTTGGCACAGAAGCTTTTCTTCCTATAGAATTTATGTTACCTTCTTTGCGCATTGTGCACACTGGAGGTCTAGCTGATGAGAAAGCCTTGGAAGAATGGATTGCAAAGATGGTTCAACTAGATGAGTGCCAAGACATCGCACACTGGAGTCAGAAATAGGAGAAAGCGCGCTAAAAGGCATGGCATGATCAACACATCAGGGATAATAAACTTGCAGTGGGAAAAATGGTACTTCTGTATGACTCCAAGTTTCTGTGTCATCCAGGAAAGTTCAAGGTGCATTAGTTGGGGCCATATGTTATCACTCACATACTTGAGTTAGGTGCTTTCCAGTTAGAAACAATTGATGCTACAAGGTTTCCTGGTTACTTTAATGGGATTAGGTTGAAGCCCTACTATAAATAAGTCTTCTTGGTGTTTGTAATAAGGTAGTATTGTAAGATAAATTAGGTTTCCCTTTATGCATTTCCTTAGTGTATTTATTTCATCATTGCTATGCTTTGTAGATTTAGCTCTTGTTTGTGTAATAAGTGTGCTTGCACACATGAAGCTAACTACAATATGAAGCATGTTGATGTGTAGAGGACTGCACATCCTTTTCATGTGGGGTGGATTGTTGGTGACTCTCAGGTATATGCTGTGAAGATGTCATGTTGTGGGTGTTGAGAAAGAAGGTTGCTAAGGGTAATTGATAAAAGATTTCTTCTCAAGATAAGAAAGGATGAAGATGGATGATGGAACGTATAACGTGAGGTAAGCAGCAGCCATGTTAACTACTAGGAGATGATGCAGTGATGAGGTACTCAGGTGTTAGGGTGCATGCTAAAGAGAAGTCTGTGAAAAAGAGTAAAAGTGCGCACTAGAAGGCTATAACATTTGACATGAAGGTACACCATGTGGAAATGATAAAAATAGGTAATAAATGAGGAGAATTTGGTAGGTGGAGGAGCAATTAATGTACTAAAAAGTAGAAATCTATATAAGGACAGGATGTGATTTCATTTTTACCCTTATGACTACAAGAATTCGACAAAGAACCTACATGTGAAGTGCTAAAGTAAAGTGATTCAAAGTACAAAGCAAGCGAACTAGGTACGGAAGATAGATCTGTTTATTAGAGGGGCTTGAATCCCCTAGGAAAAGGGTTTGAACGAAGAAAAGTAATGAAACAAAGCTAGGGTACATGATTTAACAATTGCAAATTAGGGCATGGTTGAATTGGGTTAGGGTTTGAAGCAAACTACTCGAAACACATAGCAACTGGTCTAGAAAACAAAACCTACTAAGAAGAATGGCACCAAAGAAGAAAGCAACACTAGTAAAGGAAAAAAAAGAAGGTGGTGGTGGAAGAAGAAGAAGAGATGGCCCCGAAAAGTAATTTTTTCGAAATACAGCACCCTAAGGAAGTTATTGTGGGCTAGGAATGGGATACCCACATTCGAAAAAGTAAGATAAGTGAATATAATCAACGGACCAACAAAAACCAGAAGAAGCTAGATGACCTACTCACTTCTCGAACGAACAGGAAAACTAAGGTTGGCATGCTAATATATGATGATGCTGGGGAAAATATACTAAAAGGGAATGGTGTCTACCAGCTATATGAGCTCCCTACTTTGCAAAGTATGCACCTTTGTATAGATGGCTAATGTGTTGAGTCCATAAGGACTTTTTTAACTTTGCAGGATGGAGGGTAAGATTGACACCCATTCTAATTGCCACAATAACTGGATTAAGGGAAACAAGTGAAGATATTAAGACTGACCTAGCTGATAAAAGTGCCATCTTGGAGACATAGAAAGCACTGGGCTATTAGAAAGGACCATGCGGAATGGACATTGACAAGCTAAAAAATTGTCCAATAGTACAAACAACAACACACCTGATCACAAAATTGTATGACCAAGAACATTGGTTCGAAGTTAATTCTATGTGGTTGCATGTGGCAAAGTGCATGTAAGAAGGAACCACTTATAACATTGCTGGTTTCATTACAGAGTAGATAGTAGAGGAAGCACACGCGGGAAATAGAATAAGTTTTGGTTGTATCTTACTAAGTTTAGTATTTATGGAGATTGGGGTACCAGATGGCCCAAAAGAGAACATATGGGAATACCCCATGAATCATAAGTCTCCAGCTGAACAATTCAGTAAGTATCTTTGTAAGGGGTCAATGACGAAGGAGGTGAAGGAGCACGCAGAGATGTGGTATGATAGGCTCCACGTGGCATTTGAAGAGGAATGGAATATACCCAAGGATTTGCCTTCGGTCCTTGGGAAGCAGGTACAGTTTTTAGTCTACCAACATTTCTATATTACATGCTTTCCAATGGTAGATGGGTCATGGAGCCCCTGGTGCAAATTTCCTTACGCATTTCCCGTGTAATACTTCCAAGCTTTAGTTCATCAGTTCACCAAAATATGAAGGTTAGTGTTTAACGCAAACAAGGTGTAATGTGAATACCATACCTTGTGGAAGATGTATGGATATCCGAGGAGGAATGCGTATAATGAGAATAATATCTCAGAGATTTGTAGCATTGAAAAAGAAACACTGGCCATTGCGGATATTGGGGCCGCGCTAATATATCTCCAACTGAAGCCCAAAATGGAGAATAACAAGTATGTGGAAAACAAGTTCACACTTCTAGGGCCACCAAAGAGGAAGCATACCATGGAGAACATTCTGGCACCTAGGCCCTCTGAACCCAAGCAAGATGATGAGGAAGAGGATGAAGAACACGAGGATAGTGGCGGCTTGCTATGAAGGAGGAAGTAGCCATCTGGCCAAGAGAATGAGCATGTGAAAAATTCCGAGGGAGAAGGAGTTATAGGGGAGGAGTAGGGTGGCCAAAGATTTAAAAAGGTATTTAAGTGCACAAGGGTGTAAGGAGAAACCCTGCAAGTGAAGGAGCTAGGGAAGAAGAAATGAAGAAAACTCAGGCTAAGTGAGGAAACAGAAGAATCTGAGGAGAATGTGCCTTCATCTCCAGTGGAAGAAGAGCCTCAACACAAGGAGGAGAGAATAGAAGGAGAAGAAGGGGATCAATCAGAGGCTACATAGGACAAGGGTGGGGATATATCTAGTATTCCTAACCTTGATATAGCCATTCACAGAGGACCCTATTCCTCTCGAACAAGGGAGGATGCCAAGACACATACCATGGGGTATGCAGAAGACCCAAAGATAATTATTTGCGCTTGGTTTTAGAGCACCATCAAGCAAAAGGATTTGTTTGGATGGGTGCTCATGGATGAGGACAAGGTGAATTTGTGCACAAGGAAGAAACTTTCATGGTCTATGCACATGCATATGGACAAGCCCAACTTCAATGTGGTGAAGAATTTTGCATGTCAAGATGGTTAAAGAAGGAACCTAAAACGTTCCACATGATGATTAAGCCAACAGTGATGTCAGACTAGTAGGTGAGCAATGCTTTATTAAAGGTATCTTCTGAAGTAGCATGAAGAAACATTGATAAATCTGCTACCATTAAGGTGGTAAGAGAGAAATTTAAATCCAAGGATGTGGAGATAGCATGCCTAGTACAGGAAAAGGATTTTATCAGAAGAAAATATGACACTTTTTGTAATATGGCAGAGGAAATTAGAGATGATGTTCTAAAGGTATGCCCACATCTAGAATCCTAGGTACCAAAAAAATTTCCTTCTGTGATGCACTATGTAAAAACAATGATAACATTAGTATTGGAGGATGAAAAGGTGCGTGTATCAACACAGCCCAAGGACCCTAGGGAAAAATCAGAGAAAGTGTAGGCTGCAGTAGCAAGGAAGATTGCTACGTATGAAGGCCTACTGTAAGCCACCCATGATGAACTAAAGAAAGTTGATCATTTGATAACGATATGCACAACCCCAGATGCATTGATCGCAGTGAAAACATTGGAGGAGGAAAATGAGGCCCACAAGGCTATGAAGGATGCTACCCTAGGCTACGCTAAATGGTTAGTCCTAGTGAAGCAAAAGTGTGAGGCACTAGTTGTGGCATAAGAACTGCATAAGGAGAGGTTAGAGGAGCTTAGAAAGCTCATTGCTCAAAATATGGATGTATTGGAAGGGGTATAGACCTCTATGTCAAGTGTAATGCTTGTGATATAAAATGAGAAAGAGAAACTCACTATGGAAGAGCTACAATCTATCATTGTAGACGTGCCTGAGATGGTAGGAGTGGGAGAACCTGGAAGCAGATATCAAGGAAGACTATCTAGAGTTGTTTCTTCAGGATGAAACAGAGGGTCCTGATGCTTGAACAGTTTTGTTAGTTGTGTATACCTTATTCAAAATTTATCCATTCTTTATTTATTCAACCATTCTTTATTTATCCATTCTTTGTGTAAGTTTTGGACATCGCCATTGTAGGGGTGACAATGAGATTAGTGTGGGGTAATGTTGATCAGAGAAAACACTTATTTGAACTTGCAAAAAAAGTCTGCACAGAAGAATAGCATAGGAGAAAAGGCGTGAAGGTATAGAAAGGCGTCATGCATAGAGGTGTAGAGTCAAACTTTCAAGACTTATCTGATTTTGGAGATCAAGTCTATTCTTAGAGATTGGTATGTGGAGCACACAAAGCGATGCTGATACTTGCGTGCCACTCTTCATGGAGATTTTTGAAGAACATGTCAACTCACTCTTGCATGGGCATAAGCTAAGAATAGCTCCACCATTTTAGTTAACTGTCAATGATCTATAGATAGCATACTTGCATGTATGGCTATAGTTGTAAAAGGCGCATGGTTGTTATTAGCATATGACCTATTTCTAGTAGAGTTAAGTCTTGAAGGGCTAGTTCCCCCACACTATATATATGTAATGATTTATTAAAGATTATATATATATATATATATAGAGAGAGAGAGAGAGAGAGAGAGAGAGAGAGACATGCTTTAAAGGAGGAAAAAGATATATGAGCACATGAGACTGGATAATTGTAACAGATCCATGCATGCATGTTTGGTATTGTATGAAGCTTTTGTACTGTTGGTATGATGAATATATAAAGTATATTGGCCGAACAACACTGTTTGATTTTTTTTTCAATATATATTGTTGTTATCATGATGATTTACATTTAAGAGCTTATAGATCTAGTTCAGTATAATGATGAATAGATGGATTAGTTACTAAAAATATATGTTTACTGCTTTATCATGCCACCATTCTGCTACAGCAACTCTTAAGAGGGACCTGATACCTTTGCGCGCTTCAGGTGAGAACTTTGCCTAGGCTGAGTGATGTGCCAGTGCAACTAGGTGTTAACTAAGAATTCTAGCTGCATCAGAAGGAGAACAAAAAATCCACAAAAATTAATCAGAGAGACACATAAAAGGCCTAAAATGGGAACTTGTTTAACAAACACAAAAACGTGTGCTATAGTTTACCATAAAAAATGGGTTTTTTGAAATAATAAATATTGTAAAATGGATTACAATTTCTTTTGTCAGGGAAGGAAAAAAAAAGTGGTTTCAGACAAAGAAACACCTTTTGACAAGGAGATGAAACAAAACCACAAAGGTGATGGAGGGAAAGGTAGGGATGGATTGCGGTTTAAACAAAAAGATCTAGGAAAATATAGATCCATTGAAAGTGTCGGTGATCAACTATAGTACACATACAATAAGATAGATGCTTTTGATAAATACTTGTATTAGTAGTATTTAAAATTTTTACATGGTTGATAGGGACTGTTAAAGCTCTGTATTCTCTCTTAAACAAAATATCTACAAGATTATATCCACAACTTGTTTTGCATCTCTTTTGATTTTATCCTTTACGGGCCTCCTAATCTACACTCGTACTAGTGATCTATCCACAATACCTATTTTTTATCTCATTTGTGTGTCGTTGAATGATAATATAATCACCGCCTCATATTTTCATTCTAAAATGCCATAAGGAATCGAGCACTCATACTAGTAAATTAGTGCCTCTACATGTTGTATTTTGATTTCAATATTTGTTTTTCTGTGATTTTAAAATTAGAAAAAACCCTAATATATATTTCTCCAACATATTTAATTTTTTGCTAATACATTCAACAAATAAATTCTGAAAACTAAAAAAAGGGGGATTAGGAAAATTTCAAAATTTGAATTTCCCCTTCGTGAAGCGAAAGTGTAGGATTTTGAAATTTCAAATATTTATATACAATGCAGAGGTTTTCACATATCGAACTCAGATTGTAACCCTCATTAATATTTTCATTTAATTCAGGGGATACCATGGGATACAAAGAAATAGAATTTATTTAATTTACTTTAGAAACAAGTTGGACATCAACAATTGTTTAATTGCTAACTTGCGAGAAAATGATAATTATTAATTTAAGAATAATAAAAAACCATTTAGAAAATGGAAGTTGTCAGATCCACGTAATTATTATAATTTAAAGAAAAACATTCAATATATAAGTTTTATTCTGAGATTTCTAATTGTGTGGAAAGCATAGTTTTTACGACATTTAAATTAAGTATTTTGTAATACAAAGAAATCTAAGGCTACCTATTACTTGGGAATAAAGTCACCATTAGTGGAATGTCTATGTGTGACCATTTCATTGGTTTCCTTTTTGATGTAACTTGATGTGACTTTCTTTATTGGCTAGTTTATATTTAATTTATAATTTTGAAAATGACATGGGGTCACTTTAATTGAAACTAATAATGGTACTTTCCCATTCATGGTCATTAGCACATACACTGTCATTGGCACATTTATTATTAATTTTTATCAAATGTGAATTTGATATTTTTAAAATATAGTTCATGTTAATTTTTTAAAAAAAATCCAATAAAATGGGACGACTTACAAGTTTGAATCATTTAATTACATAATTATATAATTGACACATTTATTGAGAAATTTTTAATTAGTGACAGAATTAACAAATACTTTTTACCTATAAAAATTCTCCATATTAAGTTGTACCTATAATCCCTTAAAATGTTGGTACATGGCATGAAATTTGTAATACATCTTGTGATCGTCAATATTAGAAATCAAATTTTTGATTTCTAATACTTATTATTAATTTTTATCAAATTTGAATTTGAAATTGTTAAATATAGTGCACACTAATTTAAAGAATATATTGCAATGAAATGTGACATGTGGCAAGTTTGAACAATTTAGTTAGGCAACTATCTAATTGACACATTATTTAAGAAAGTTGTAATTAGCCCTAGAATTAACAAATACTTTTAACCTATAAAGAGCCGTCATATTAATTTGTGAAAGTCATCCACTAAAATGTTTACATGTGGCATGAAATTTCTAATATATCTTGTGATCGTCATTATTTTTCTGTTATTTACTCTTTACTCTAGAAAATTTAAAACATAAGAATTTAATAGTACCTTAAAGATACGAAAGAAAATAGTGACCGATAAGCTCCATTGGAATGATATTTTTGCAACACAGAATTCAAAATAATAAATACTTAGATTTTATAGGGGACCAGGCTATTATTTTAAGTACGTGGTAATGAAAAACACTTTATGCCTTATGTTGTTCGTATATTTGCTGAGCAAAGTCCTTGCGACCGTTAGCCACTACAACTCCTAGGTTTACTTTCCAGCAATGTAAATAAATATCTCTACAATTTTGGATCAATAGTATTTTTCATTAACTATAATCATATATTATTGGCTATACAATACCTTACACAACCAAGTGTGGCACTACATACCCTTGAAAGCTATCACAACTTCTATATTACTCATAAGTTTTTTTATGCCTAGCAAATAATTTATATCGGTTCATATCTAGTAAAATACTTAGTGATAGTTAAGCTCCATTACTTGAACAAAATCAATCAAACAATTCTTATTAAATAAAATGCTTAACAATCGCTAAGCTAAAATACATACAGAAAGGAATGATTATATGACAAATAGGATAAAATTTTCTTATTTTTAACATAGCGCAAGAATAAAAAATCATAGTAATAGATATTAGCGGTCGCTGGGCATTTTCCACAATATATTTCAATGAGAGATATGTGAGATATGGATAATTTTTTTGTCAAAATCTATGGAGGTTTTTGCATAGTTGGGAAGAAAGATGATTATTAAAAATGTTTTCATGGTGCTCATATAACATCATAGTGACTGCTAGGCACACACCATTGCATCTTTTATTTTATTTACACATCAATGGTCATCAATGAAAAAATCTTAGTGACTGCTAAGCTTCGCTACTTATTAGGAGTAGGTTAGCGGATGCTAGGCCTAACTGATTTTCAATTTCAAATATAGAGATAAAAAAATAGGTCGTATTAACGAAAATTCTTAGTGACTACTAATAGTGAATGCTTACATAAAGGAATGATATGGAGGAAACTAGAATAAACAATATCTTATTTTAAATTTAACTCTCTTATAATAGATCATAGTAATATATATTATCAGTTGCTGTGCATTTTCCATAATATATTTAGATGATAAATATGTGAGATATGAAAATTGTTTATTGTCAAAAGTTATGGATGTCTTTGAGAAAGTAATAGATTAGAATCCTCAAGGCTAAATTGTTTATTAATTTTGAAAATAGAGATAAAAATAAGTTCGTATTAAAGAAAATGCTTAACAACCACTAACCTTGAATACTTATAGAATATAGTGCTCTACGATTATTGTTTATTGAGAAAGGAATAAATTAACAGCCTCTAGAATAAAAATTTTCTTAATTTTCAAAATAGAGATAAAAAAGTGCATATTAAAGAGAATGCTTAATGATCGCTAAGATTTAATACTAACAGAATATAGCGCTCAGAAAACAGATCATATGATTGGATAAAATGTGGTTGCAAATGATTTTTCATGTTTGTTCATATCAAATAAAATGCATAGTGACTGCTAAGCTACATTGCTTAGTGAAAGGAGTGGTTAGGCACTCACTAGGCTCTACTGTTTTTATTTTTTTAAAATATCAACCTAATAAAAATCACTGTCTACCTTAGCAACAAAGATAAGAGCTAAATCATAATAATAGAAATACATATTTTAAACCTGAAGACATATCCTGATAATCTTGTCCCTACATATTTCAAGAAATAACCCGTTAGAAAAAATAGTCCTAAATGATTTACGAAAAATTTAGGGAAAATATGAACATGAATGTTGCTTAGGAATAAATGATTCAATTCTGTGAAGAGAATGCATGTTTTATGTTTTCCAATCATTCGTTGATGAGAAATATAGCTCTATATTATCAAAGAATCCATTTTAATAATGAAAAAAATAATCTCAATAGGTTTTTTTTCATTATTTTGTAACTATATTATATTTGATGGACTATCCCTGACAGAGCCAAGTCCTTAAATACATTCCTTCGAGAAGGATGACACATTATGTAGTTCTCATTTTATATATTGTTCATAAAATGTAACTCATATATTTTTCATATAAGAAAAAATTATTTACAATCGATAAGCATTGTTAGTTAATGAAATGGAAGGCTTTACTATTTTTATGATCAACAATTTTTGGTAAAAAAAATAGCCACAAAGTATGACAAGGTTATATCATCATAACATATGTACATCCTTCAAATAAAATTAACCTAAATGATTTATCACATATACAAGGAGAAGGTGAACAAGATTCTTGTGCACGATTAAATGGTGAATGTTTATTGCATTGATCTAATGTTGCTGATATTATTATTTTATTTAAATTTATATGGTTCTATTATGAGGATCCCTAATTGTGTGTTTGATAAAATCAACAAACTTTTATTGTCTTATCTCTGGAAAGGAACTGGCAAGACCAAGAAAATACCTACTGTCAAATGGGTCGACATATCACTTTTTAAAGATCACGAGGAAGTTGAGATTTTGAACTAGGAAAAAAACTATGGGTCTAATTGCTAAATGTGTGTGGCACCCTCTCTCCAATAGTCAAAGTGTGTTTTGTAAGATATCCGTGAAAAAAGGGTGACCTTATTCCAAAGGCTAATCTCATAATTAATAACATAACTAATGAATATAATATTTATAAATTAATAAATGTATAAAAAAGCATTGAAGTGACAGAACATTGTTGGTCCATGGCTAATAACATGAGTAGTAATGAATTAATTATTTGAGACGAATCTCATATTATTTCTAACGCCGCAATCAAAAAGTTGTGAATAAATTTCATTTTTTATGCTTTCATTAATTATGGATTAGACCTTAAATCTTATATATTGTTAGGTTACTAAATGCTCATATTTTATAGAAAAATGAGAAAATGAAAAAGATTGTTGTGATAAGAATGGTAATAAATATGTTGATTTTCCGAACACACCACCTTTTCCAAAAAAAGGTTTATATTAAAGCCCCTAGCAAGCTTGTATTGATTATAAACATGTGATGGCATAATCACTCTATCTATTTACCAATCCACTCTCCCATATTTTCACACATTTTAGGATTACTTCATGTGATTTCATTTCATCTATCATGGCCTTTCCAATGTTTCCTTTCATGTAATTTTTTGGATCAATTTGTGAAATGAGATTTTACATAGAAATTTCTTATCGTCATTTGAAATACATTTTTTTGGATTGAATCAGAGCAATACATGGGTTCTATTGAGGGAGTTAATGTAAATGATTATCTTTCTCTAGTGGGATGTTAGAGGGTAAATGTGGAAGTTACTTCGAGGTTCATTTTTCATCTTCTTATCATACATCTAGTGAAGGATTGGGATTTGGAGATGGGAGGTCACTGGATCAAACCAACGTACAGGGTTAGCATGGAAGAAAAAATGGACTAATTCTCAAGTGCATCGTGGCTCTTAATTTCTCAGGATCATTATATATAGGAATGTTTGATGGACGTGGCCATTTTTTTGTAGTTGTTCTATCAGTTTGATGTCCTAATGTGTTTCATCTTTGGTGTGTCCAAATGGGGCGAGAGTCTGAGGGTGGTACCTAGTTAGCTCCACTTTCCTGACCTCAATGATATGTTTTCTCCACTACAATAGGAACCGACATGTTGGGATATTATTCATAGGAAAGGTTGTGAGGTGTACGATTGGCTAAAGATTCGGGTTGTTGTTGGACAAGAGCATCTTTTCCTGAACCACCTGCGGAAACCATTTTCATCCCTGTTAAAGTGGAGGCTATGGATGTGTCATTTGATTTAGTTAAATAAGTGCTTCTAACATCCATCAGTCGATATCTTTGTATTGGTTTTTTATAGTGTTTTTATTTCTATTGTTATCGAATCATCTTGTTTGTCTTATTGGCTTGATTTTTTTTAGTATTCCCAACCACTTGTGTTTTTGGCATAGGTCCTTTCATTTTTTCAACAAAGTATTTATGTATCATTTGGGTTTTTAGATTTATCCTCTTCTTATATCTTTATTATAAAGGGAAAGGGACCCTTCAATCCTCCTTTAGTTATAAAAAATAAGAAATCATTAATAAATTTTTTTGTTATCTCTTGCACTAAGCAATTTAAACAATTAATCACTATTAAATTTTGTTTGTTTGAAGTTATCAATTTATTGTACAACTTTTCTCTGCACAAAAATTCAGTTTTGTTTCTTATGATTTTTGGATATTAGTAATTAACCGATGCAAGAAATACTAACTTTATTTTAAATAGCTCAGATTCCAAAGATATTCTTATATTGTTATCAAAAAATTGGCAAACTTGGATATGTATGATGTTGTGTAAAAAATTGTCCCAATGCAAAGAACAACATCCATCTCAAAAAGGAAAATTAATTGCATCTATTTGGGTTCAGTAATACTATTATAGTTGTGTACCATTCAAACTATCCAAGCTCATTTATGAAAGGATCTACAAAAAAAATGGAGCAAGGTGTTAAGGAAACATCACTTTACATGATTTCATATTGTAGAGATTATTAGACACAAAATCAGAAAGCAATATCTTATTACTATTTTTTATTGACACATCTATTTATTACATTATGGTTCTCTAAGGTTGGTCATACTACACATTAACACATTTTTTTACATGTATGATGACATAATGACAATCACAAAAAATATAAACAAGAAATATGTAATTGGCTATGGTGTTAGAAGCACTGTTTATAAATGTGATCTAAAGAATTCTAAGACAATTTCTATAAAGAGAATGTACATTCGCTACCCACTAAGATTACATGCGTTTGAAACTAATGTGGAAACAGTTGGAAGCATCAACATCAGAATCTTGAGAGTCTACATGGATATTCACTTTCTTGATTTGGAAACCTGTTGTTTTATGATTACATGGTAAACAAGAGTCTCTGGGACATCCTACATTGTGAGTAAAAAGATTATGTTATGAATAAAAATGGATTTGTACGTTGTAGATTCATATTTTAAAATAGAAGCATCCAATCAATCACTAACCTTCATATTAAAATGGATTGTTGGAAAATATATCAAGTGTTTTATTAATTTTTTATTTTTGTATAGTATCATCAAAGAATATTAAGCTATACTGGAACACTCAGCTAAATATTTGTCATGGTGTTGAAGAAGGATAGCCATATCTTCATTATGACGGTAACCCACACATTTTTAACATGGTTATGAAGACTTGTAACATTCTTTTAGATTATAATTTTGAGGAACATTTGTCATACTTTGGCATTGTCAAATGCATTTCCTCAGCCAAAAATAACACCTTTACCTATGTTATGGTTATCATAGATTACATTGTCCCAGAATATGAAATAACATCAAGGCTTAGTTATAAATATGATGTATAAAGTTATGAAATTACTCTTTTGGATTTGTTGACTTGATGGAAGTTGTGGCCAATGACTAAAATATACAAGTGTATGGCACTTTTACAAGCCTAGGAGAAGGGGCTATAAGAGAGAGACTTGTGAAAACAAATAGAAGAAAAGTGATTTACCACATTAAGGGGTGTGATGTAAATATAGCTCGTTCACATGGACCGACATTGGGAAAAAGGTGTTGGAATTTCTTGACTCGCAAAGAATACAATTGTGCCACAATGAGTCTTTTGATTGATAATTTATATGAAGAATGGAACAATTTAGAAACAAAAATTATACTATCTTTCATAGTAATAGAATTTATGATATACATAAACTCACAACTATGCTATTTTATTTTAAAGATTACTCAGAGATATAGTTTATAATAATAAACACTAGTGAACTTAATGTGGTGTACAATCCAAGAAAACAATACTTGAGTTGTTACGAGGTATATTTTGGGGTGAGAACGTAAGTTTATTGTATGTTCCACCAAAAATCAAAATAACACCACTAAAATTTAAGGCCAGTGTAAAATTTAAGGATGTGATTAATAATAATTGAAAGTGCGAGCCTCACACTTTGAAATTTTGAGGCTCTCACTCTGAAACATTGAGCCTCAAACTTTCAAAGTGCGAGGCTCAGACTTTAAGAGTGTACGGATCACATTTTAAAAGTGTTAGCCTTGTAAATAAGGTTTATGTGTGACGCTTGCAACCTGGGAAATGTGTGATCACAATTTCAAAGTGCGAGTATTATATTTTTCATAACTTTTAAAGTGTGAGACACAAAAATTAGAAAATATGAGGATCACCATTTGAAAGTGTGTGCTTTTCACTTCGAATCATCTATTGCAAGGATTTATTGTTAGTTTTTATTTTTAATTTAATACAATGGGATCATGACTTATAATAGTTAGTGGCCGCTAACCTCATGTTAAGGATTTTTGTCTTTCATTTAATACAACAAGATCATGAATTTTAATAGTTAGCATAAACTAACCTTACATTGAGGCTTTTCCACTTCCATTCATGTTATGTTTGTGGAGCCTGTTTTCATGTTAGATTTTGGTACACCTTTTATGTGTTACACTCGGGTATTTTTACGGCGGTCCCGCTCACCGGTGAGCGGGTCAAGGGGGTTCGGGGGTGAAGCCCCCGAAGAAAATTTTCATGGGTGGTTTATTAACCCATGGGTAATGGGTAACTGCTATGGTCTGTTTTTGGGCCCATGGTTTTTCGGTACCCATTGTTTTGTAAAACCACCTCTTCAGCTACACATAGGTTTATGGGACGGTTTTGTAAAACTTCTTAAGCAATTTTCTATTTATATGGTTTTATGCATATGATAGAGACATGAAAAACATTATAGATATGCTTTGAATTTGGCTGTGAATTCTGTAGAGTTTGTTGAGTATAGCTGCAAACGAATCTGGGTATTGTATTGAGAGAGTGGTGGCTTGTAATAAAATCTAAGCAAGTGATTCTTGGTGGACGTAGCCAAAATTGGGTGAACCACGTTAAATATTGTCTCTTTGTGTTGTGTTATTTTATTCTGTAATTTTATTTGAGATTTGTAATAATTTCTGCATATTAGTTTCTACTGTTGCGATTCTGTGAGGGATTATTCCGCATATTTTATCCCTTATTTCCTAACAATTCAATCCCATGGGCTCATGACTTATAATAGTTAGTGACTGATCACCTTAAACAAAGGTTTTTGTAGGAATTTATTGTTAATTTTATTAATCCAACAAGCTCATTCCTTATAATAGTTAGCGACTACTAGCCTTACTTACTGCCAACATGAAAATCTAAAAAATGGAAAAATTGGAATCCAATAATAGTGGTATTGGAATCCATTTATATCAAAATAGGAATCCAATAATACTGAAATTGGAACTCAAATAAGTCCAATAATGATAACATTTGAATCCAATAAGGGAGTCCAACAATAGTAATAACAGAATCTAGTATAGATAGAAATGGAATTCAAATTAGGCAAAAACGGTGGTAGATTTCTTCCAAAACATGTAATACTCAACTCCAGATTCACTGGAATATGTGAAAATTTAGTGAAATAACCATTTTGTGGTGTTATGTTTTTTAAGTTATAATGACCAACCACTTTGGTCCTAAATAACATATGTTATGTTTTTGAGTTGAGATTCATATAAAATGAATGTTTTGGTTCATTTTTAACTAGTTAAGTGAGAGGGAAAAAGTGCGAGCTAGGTGAGAGAGTTAAAGTAGTTCAAGGGCATGAAGATATAGCTAAGAGAGAGTGTGAATGTTTGAACATTGATTTGGAGATAGTGTTTAAGGTTTTTTTATTCAAATCAATCAAATAAAGATCAAGTTTGAGCGAGTTAGGAGGTGTGTTTGAAGATGGTTTGAAGGTGTATGAGCTAAATTTTGTGATCGCTATCAACTGTGTGTTTTGGCAGCATATCTGTAGTGGTCTTTTGATAAAAAAATATCATGCGATGATTCATATTCACATGATTCCTTTATTTTGAGTTATATAAAAAATGATTTCTAGTGGTTGATGCTCCTTGCGTGGTTGGTGCCTCACTAAAAAAATCATGTGTGATGATTCATATGCATACAAGTATTTTGGTTTGAATAATATAATCAAAATTTTCAATGGTTTTTACTCAACTTAATATTTTCCCACTTACATATTGTGTTCTTGTGTAATCATTCATGGCCATGATCTTGTGATTGGTTATTATATATTGTTAATCACACATTAATGCATGGTTGAATGATAAATGGTTTATGCATATAAGTTTTAATGGGTTAAGGGTTGTGAAGGAAAGATTCATCCCCTCTAAGTTCATTTTGATTTCAAAAATTTGTATAAGATAAGGTCATTTTGGAGAATTTCGATCACTTAAAAGGAGTTCCTTTGAAGAATAAAATTGGTGATTCATCATTGTGGATTTCTTCTATCAAGGGAACCGTGTTTGATGGGGTTAGCTATGATTTTTGGATTCTATGGATGAGGACTCATATCATGTATATAGGTTTTCTATATTTTCAAGTATTTTTTGGATGGTTATAAATCTCCTCGAAAGGCTCCAAAAAGTACTACAAACAAAAAGTTGTGTAGTGATAACTAAAGGGCTATGAATGCAACCATGTGTGGCCTAGCTGAACCTGAAATTGTAAAGGTCATGTATTGTAAGTTGAAAAAATTAATGTGTGAGAAAAATCATTTCCTTTATGAAGGAGATTCCAAGGTAATAATATATATGCTTCAAACCTTTATAAATCATTTTGAATGGCTAAAAATGAGTGATGATGAGTCTAGTGTTGGATACTTTCTTTGAGTTGACAAGGTTGTCAACACTATGAAAGGATTAACTGAATAAGTGAAGGAAGATATTGTGGTAAGAGAGGTATTGAGGTCTCTTACTCCTATATTTGATCCTAAAGTATTTACTATTGAGGAAGCGAAGGATTTGACACTCTTGATAATGGATGAATTACACGAAACTTTGACTGTTTATGAGATGGGGGTTACTAATTCTAAATCGGTCAAGAAGGGGATTGATTTAAAATTTTAGATGAACACTAAGGGAAATAAATTTAAGGGTGATATTTTTACTCCTTATATTGACAATGAAGAGATCTTTGTAATGATTGTTGGAGATTAAAGGTTGGATCTGGTAAATACAATGGGAAGATACCTTTCAAATTATCTAATTGTGGTAAGATATGTCACTTTGTTATAAAATGTCTTTAAAAATGCAAGGATGAATATCATGGTGAGCATGAGAATGATGAAGAACACGTTAAGAAGGATAAAACGTTTGACAAAGGTAAAAAGGGCTTTAAAAGGTTTGATAACAATAAGAAGTTCAAAAAGACATTCTACAAAAAGAAAGAGGCTTTCTCATATAAATAAATTATTTGTGATGATGTTCCATATTATGAATACAAATCAGAGTATGGAGATGTAGGTGATAATTTTTGAGTGATCCTATTTGATCCACCTAGTTAGTATTGGAGAGATGAATGGTTCAAAGGTAAGAGAAGTGGTGTTATTTAATTTCAATAAAGGTGGTCATGTTTCTAGGAACATTTATGGTCCTACAAAGTAAGAGAGGTTCTTTTCAGGTCCTATAAAGCATGATATAAGTAAAATAAATATGTGGATGCACAACAACGATTCAATCACAGTATAGGTCAGAAAGAATAAGGAAAAGGTTATTTTTTGGTACATTCTCATGTCACTCTTCTATATCCATTATGAATATGGATTTCTCTAATAGGATTATTAAAGGAATTATTATCCAAATGAATCTGGGAATGAAGGGGGAACATGAAGGATTGGAGTTTTCTACTGAATGAGTATTGTTATGGTGTCAAGGTATGTTTATCTTGAATACAAAGGTGTTCAGTCATATGTAGGCACTATCATGGTGGAATGGTAATAGTTTCAAGAAGAGTAATTCAATCATTTGTATGATGACTTAAACAAAACATCATATTAAAGGAGACTTGATGTTTTTCAGGTATGTGAGTTAGTTGAAATGGTTTATGTTGAGATGTCTATACATGAGATATGTTTAATATGTCTTTATGATTATTCATACATCATCGATATTGCATCGAAGTTAGTTAAATACAGTGAGGTCAAATAATTACAAAGCATAGTGTTATGAGTTGAATGAAGTTGTAAATTTTTGTAAAAATCTCATGATGATTAGGAAGTGTATTACTCTACATGTTTTTGAAGGAAACTTTCTCTAATAGACAGGTATAATAAAACAATGAAGAATTCAAGATGCTATGATCAAGCATGGTCTCAGGAGAAAGTGTGTGTATACATCAAAGAGATATTTCCATGGTCGCAGTATGCTATAGATTCTTTATTATGGTTTTTGGTGATTTATAGTTTAAAGAGTAAAAATTAAGTTGTGTGTTCATGAATCTAAGAGGTGTTACTTAAATGCTTGAAGGTCTTTAATATTTTTGAAGATGGTTTAGATACTGAGAATGAGCATGAGTCTCATATTGTAGACATATATTCATGGTGGAAAAGTGAAAAAGTATTTCCCAGGTATGATATAAGGTGATTTAGATCGTATATTATATGATGTGGAGGTTTAAATGTTGATTGTGCATCATATAGGTTGTATGAAGAGATATAAAGCCTTGTCAATATTATCAATATCAACAATTGAGCCATCAATTGATATACTTTGTCACAAGTATGTGTTAAGATAGTGAAGGTGTGAAGAGGCATGTTACAGGTATATAGAGGTCTTTTGAAGCAAGGGGAGCTGATTTTGACCCTCTAAGTGGGTATAAGGTATCAAGAAGAGTAAAATGGTAGATTTTATTATGTGTGATGTGAAACAGTGCATTAAAAGCTTAAGGTATGTTTGGACTTGTATTATCCTTAAGCTTCTATAGTGTTTGAAGAAAAGTATATTGACTATGTATGAAGGATTCATGGTGTTTTACGATGGTTCATAAGGTTGATGGGGAGATTAAGTTCTCTCCACACTTGATTTGTGAAGACAAGTAAGTTGTAGGACTAATATGGTTAATCTCTTGCATCTTTTTTTCCCTCAATACACTATGACAAAGCATGATGAACTATGAATAGGAGTAATGGGGAGCTATAGGTCTGTGATGGTATAATAATTTAGGGGGAGATAAAATTGAACCATAACTAGGTGTATTAAATTATAAGAAGATATTGCAAGATGAAATGATGTTGGTGTTTGATATTTATGGACAACTTGTACAAAATCAAGGTATGTTCATATGTTTAATCATTAAATTTACTACAATATTTAATGGTTAAAATTTATTGTCTTGATATTTATATGGATGGCCATTGTATTCTTGTATGAGTTCATAAGATAAAAAGGACCTTAAATAATCATTATCCTAAGATGGTGGAGCGAGGACAAGACCAGATCTTTTAGATGTTCTTAAATTATATGGAAATAGGGTACAATGACTTTTGAAGCCCTATAAAAGTGTGTTATAGGTTTGATGTGGTTTATTAAGGAAGAGGAGCTTGTTTTGATCATGAATAAAGTGTATAAGGTGTCTTGGATTGCTACAAAGGAAAAATTATTCATGTTTGTCAATGTATTAGAAAGAAGATAAATTCAAGTGTTCAAATGCTAAAATAACATGGAAAGGAGACTATGAATATTAAAAAACTACTTTAGGGAAGTGATGACATGTTTGATCCATCTCTATGGCATGAAAGCAAGGTATGTGAGCTAGCTTTTACATTTTCAGTTAGACAGAGATGATATAAACCCAAGGGGATCTATAAGGTGGTATGTCATGTTGTGGAAAAGACTATATGGATGACAAAAGTTGGTTAAAATTGCACTAATGGTCTATTTTAGGGATCTTCACCTTGAATGTTGTATACAATTTGTGTATGATAGAGACAGGAAAGTTTGTGAAGATTTATTAGTAAATATGGTTTAAAAAATGAGTTAATAATGAGTTTTATGTTGATTCATACTCATAATGATTGTTGGCATGGGTTTATGCTTCTGTTCAGGTATGTTACAGTGTTTCCTTGTTTAAAAGAAGTCAAAAAGATGTTCAAAGAAGAAAAAAACAAGTTTGTATGCTAAATTTGATTGATTTGGTTTATGTATCTAACCAAGACGGACTCCAAAATATTTTAAGGAAGATGAAGACCATGTGTTTCAGGTATAATTTTTCATTGATGTAAAAATGGGGAGATGAACTATGTGGTTTTTTTATCAATGATAAAAGGGGAGATTGTTGGCATGAGTGACTTTGAGTGTTGTCATTAATGTAAAATCTCATTAATGAAAAAGAGGATGATATAGGAGTGTTAGTGGATTATTGATATGATGATAACATGGACAATCATGTTGATTCATGGTTGCATGAGTTGAATCAGTGAGATCTACTTGGCCTAGTAAGGCGTAATCATGTGACCTACCTAACATAGTGAGAGATAATGATGGTTTTAGTTTCATGGTGGGTTTAGAAGCATGGTATAGGTACATATAGCTTTAGCAGAGAGTTTTTGGACACTCACATGAGATTTAAAGTGTAGGTATAGGTTGAAGACTTAGTTGCAAGTGCTAATATAGACCTAGTCCAGGTCCTTAGAGGCCAAATGGCGCATGAGAGTGAGTTGTAGAGGTATGTGATATCATGGAAGCATGCATAGGTGTGAAACATGTTGTTTCATGTGTATTAGGTCATTTTGGATATCTTAGAAGTGGATTCATTGTGTTTTCCTACTTGTTCTAGGTCCTAACTAGACCTAAACTCGGTTTTTGGAGGTCTATTAGAGCATAATAGTCACTTACAGGTGTGTTTGATCTCTTGGAAACACTAATGGAGATATTTCATACTATTTTTATTAGGTATATGCACTTAAAATATTTTTCATGATTGGTTTTAGTGTTACAACACTTGGTTGTGGCTTAGGACATGAAAAACCCTACAAATTAGTCATGAAAAATGAGATATGTGGTGAAAATGAAGAGATATTTATGACCTTGTGAGGATTTGAGATGTTAGTAGGGTATTTCATGATGATGTGGGAAATATTTAAAGTTTCCATGATGATAATTTTCCAAGTAATGATGTTTATACCAAAACAAGGCTCTTAAGAGCATGATTTCCAAGTCTATATGAGAGAAATGTTAATGGTTAGAATTTTTAAGGTTGGCATGGGGAGAGGATCCTTTCAAGGATGTTGGGGCATGGATTAAATAATATCTTAGAGTTGTAATGAGTTCAAATGACCAAACATTTATGAAAAATTCTTAAGAAGGTAAATCACTTTTATGGCTTTGAAACCCTAAGTTATGATTGATGAAGAAGATATTCATGCTATGAGCCGAGAATGGTTTTTATAAAAATTGTGATGATTGGAAGTTGTAAATAAATCCTCCATATTTCTTATTTTAGAGCTTGAGACAGTATGTAGACCTTGCTAAAAAATGATTGTTTATGAAGATTTTCAATTTGTGCAAAAGATGTCCATTGAACCTATAAACTAAATAAACATTTATGAAATAATGGGATTTTTACTACATTAAAATTATAGTTTCAAGTCATGTTTGATGTCCTAGAGTATAAATTATGCCGTAACTTTAAATACTAGTGTTTGGGCCTAAAAGGGTAGTTTAGTAGTGTTGGAAAATGAAATTGCTTGAGAACTTGTGATATTTGTGATGGATTCTAATGGAATTGGAGGTGTTATTGATATCTCATGTTACATGTTTCATGTCTTTTTGGAGATCTTAAAGTGTTTTGAGGTGGCATGGTTGACGTCACAATTTGACCTAGTTTGAATGGTTCAAGACAAAGATGGCTTGACTAGAAGATTGATGTAGAATACTGATGAGTTGTGAAAATCCCCTTTAGAAAGAACTCATTATCTATATTTTGGTTAATTAATTGAATCCATGTACTTGTATTTCCCAGTTACTGCTGAACATTTTCATCACCATTTGAAATTATAGTATAAAGACTGATTCATATAGTTATGACTAGTTATCTTTATTTTGTGGTATTTTATGTGTGAATTTATTATCTTAATTACAATAAGTTTTTTAAATGATGCTTTGTGTGATGCCACTCTTATTTATGATTAACTTGTTATATGTAGTAATTCATATGCAGTAAATAACTTATCTGCAACAACCCCTCTATAGCCAAAGGGAATCACCTACAACTAGGGACCTGTATGATAGAAAAGGGACATGTGAGCATGAGAATCTATAAGTAGATCTTCTTCATACCCGACCTCCCAAGGTCATGTCGAGACAACCAGCGGAAATGGAATATATGTGGATATAGAAAAACTAGTTGGGAAATCTTATATCCTCAACGTGCAATAATGGAATTTGTGAGTCTAAGGAAAAGATAAATCTCCTAACAAGAATTGGTGTAATGGATCGTTAAGATATAATAGCTGTTCGGAGGCTCCAATCAATGTCGAGATCTACCGAGATCCTATCTATTGGTTGTTGGATATGTGGAAAATGACATGTAGGTGTTTCGTGTATATTTCCAGACAAGGTCATGAAAAATGGTAATGAGAGTGGGTTTGTAGAAACTATGGGTGGTTTTCTAGTCTAGCCTAGAAAATGTTGGATTGATTGGCTTCTATGTTTAATGTGGAAAATTATGTTATGATATCTGGCGATAGTGGTGAGGATCTAAATTCCAGCATTCGTAAACTGGTATCAATACTTAACTAACTAGCAGGCCCATTGGGTTGTGGGACCTGGGGATCACACCTATGAGTTCATGGTTGTTGTGGACCTGTTATGGTCATGTGAAGAATCAATCTTTTCTTCCAACTATCCAATGTTCATAAGCATTTTTAGCTTTTATGTTTAGTACTAGGAGTTGTGTGATTTTCTCATAATACCCTGTGTCTATGTCGATGAGAAGGTCTCCTGCATCTGGTTGCAGAACTAATAGATCAAAGCCAAATATTTGTTCTCTTTTGGGTTCTTGTATGGTCATGTGGTTATCCTATCTGGGCAGTCTATAGCTGGGCCGAATTGACCAGAATGTGTATGCTTTGTCATCTTCAATATTCAATTGACTAAATTGTTCACTAATTTCTTGTTGGTTTACTATCATTTGAAAAACCTGAATCCTAAGCCGTTGATCTATATCTGTTAATATTATGAAGAGATTTGGTTGAGGTATTACCTATTCAAATACATAATCCATGGGCTCTTTAGGTCCCCTAATTGTCATGCAAAAGATAATAAAACTTTAACTAAAACAAGTAAAATAACTATGAAAGATATATCTACACTATGTTTATATTTATCTTATTTTTGTATTTCCAATGATGCATATTTGAATGAAATTAAAAGAGTAGTTATTCTAATATATTCAGTTAATGGAAAATTAATCTAAGAATAGAATTAAAACAAGAAGGTTATCCTGATATAGCTATTTTCCTATGAACTTCTAAATTTATCCTAAATATTTAAATAACGAACGAGTTTAATCGAAAGATTTCCAATCTTACCTCAGAAGTGAGAAACGAATAATAGTTTCTTAGAAACTATCATTCCCCACAGCTTCCCTGGCAATATTGAAAGTGAAATTTAACTGAAATAAAATGATTTTCTACTCTATTTGATATATTGTAACTATAACTTTGATAGCTCAAACCTAGAGTTTACAGAATAGTGGTAAATCCATTCGTGTCATGTCTTGTCCCCTCAGTTTGATCTCCTCGTTCCTTCGTGTTCTCGTGAATCCAGAAAAGTATGAATGTGATAGCATCAGTAGAAGAAGATACTCAAACAATGATACCTTTGGATATAAACTGAATATAATGCAAGTAAGAAAGGGATAGTGCAAGTGAATAGAGCTTGGCTATGTAATTCCTAGCAGGATTTATTGCAGGGATACAAACATAAATATACCGTGAATTCTGGGATCTATATTTTATGACAAAACAAAACATGCAACTCTAAGATTATCAAATGGATTCTAATCTAGAACTAGAACTACCTTATGCTAAGCTGACTGTGTGGACAGTAATGGAGTAAAAATGAAAGCAAGAAGATCAAATGATCTCTAAAACAGAAAGGAGAGGATGAGAATTCATGAAAAATATCAATCTATTGAAACTTATGGAATAACTTCAAAACACACTGAATAATCAAACATGGAAGGAGAGGGGCCATTTTCTTGTGAACAAGATGGGTATTTATAGCATTTGCATTTACCAGAGGGTAAGTTTGAATTGATCTCTTCTAATATAAAAAAAGAGAAATCCCTATTTACCAGGAGGACAAAACATAAATGAAAGTCTTAGTGGTTGAGAAATGCAGGTGAAATTTGAATTTTTACTTTTGATGAAATCATCGGAACGTTCTAGAAAACGTGCACAAGAATGCCACCCTGCACAGGGAGGTGGTTATAATACTGCCACCCTATCCTGGGCGGTGGTCACGGGACCGCCACCTAGGCAGTGCGGTGGTTCCGTAACTTAAAGAGAAAATGCAAGGAAAAAGGGGGAAGAGGTTGGAAAAAATCTTGCGGAGGCTAGGTAAAGCAATTGAGATGCAAATGTACATTCAGTGAGATCTTCTGTATTCTAAACACCTTGCAAAGAGATCTAAATCATCATTGGGGTTTATGTAACCTCTTTTTGGTAGTACAGTACCTAAATTTTTGGGTACATACATATTTCCCCCTCGGAGAAGCATTTTAGACATGAAGAGGTGTAAAATGGTGGGTTCGAGTACAGAGGTCCCGAAATGGGGAGTTATAAGTTATGCTTGACATGCCTGTGTACCAAAATGTCTCCATCCAAATTCTCGCTATTTGTAAAATGGAAATAGGACTCAAGTGTAGATAGATAAAATAAATCAAAAAATAAATACTAAATTAACATGAAATGAGGACTTACCATTTACATGAGGATGAGAACTTACCTCTTTCGGCACTCCAACTCTGCGTAAGAAAACTCAAAACAAAATTAGAATACTATATATATATATATATATATATATAGAATGAGCTCATTTTACTATTCATTTGCATGTGTCGATTTGGTGGTTTTTGAGCTCTGGGATCCATGGTAACCATTTATGATGAGAGTACAGTAAAAACATTCATTGTGAGATTGTGATCATGCCTCCGAGAGTAGGACATCGACCAGTGAAGTCTCATGTTAGTTCTTTTCAATTTAACATTTTTAATCCTAAAATGTAAAAAGGTTGAAAACTTTGTCTTGGGGGATAATTTTTTGAAATGTTAGTTTTAAATGAGCCTCTAGGGGGGTTCCCATAGGTTAGGTCTTTATTTCAGTTAAAATGGTGCATTTTTGCTTTTTAAAGTCTTTTTAGGGCTTTAGAGCCATTCACTGATTTGGGACAAGACCACCACCTTATGATGGTGGTAGTTGCATGACTACCACCTCATAAGGTGTCAGTCCCATGACCTCCACCTTAGAAGGCGGAGGTTAGGAAACCGCCGCTCTACACAGGGAAACGGTTTCAAACAGAATGCAACAAAAGATGTAGTTTTTAATTGTTTTTACATTTTTGACATTTTTAAATGTTCTTGATGAGTTTTTGAGTTGGATTATGTTACTAACTTAATATTTTTCTCTATTTTTGGTGGATTCATAAGAAGGAGGATTATATCAGATGGAGTAGAGAGAAGGAGTGTGATCGGCTCCTAGCAGTGTTAGAGGCATTGACCCAGGAAGAGCGAGATACTCTACAGAGGGCCAGTATGTAGAGGATTGTGCAGGTTCCTCATGTTGCACCTGCTAGTCACATATTGTGTGACCTATTTTCATACTAGGATGTAGATCAGAACACTTTTCAACTTACAGCTATTAAGGGTGAGTGAAATATCACCCTAGAGGACGTTTATCGCATATTGGGGGTCCTGATTCTTGGGAGGTAGTTGTCTCTTAAGACAACAATATCTAGATCTCCGATGGTTCAATGGGCCACCTACATGGGAGATGTTGTTGTCTCCATGGGCTCGAAGAAGGGGGTGAAGTTCCATTCCATTGTTGATTCTCCTATCCTTGTGCTCCGCTATTATGGATATCTTGGCCTTGCAGTTGATTGGGGACAAGGGAGGGGATACTCTCTTATATTTTTGGGATCTCATTATTGCACAGATTCAGGCCCATGGCCATGTTTATGATTGGGGATTAGACATTCTTGGGACCACCTATCATGATTTATAGATGGTGTTCAGATTACAGGGGCAGTCACTGAGTCACCCTACTCTAATTACGAGTTGGGTGTATGAACACATCATTCCGTATGGGAGAGGTGTATAGGAAGAGGATCCTAGGTCTGTCAGGGTAGCGAGGTGGATAGGGATGACTGTACTCAGGACGCCACACTAGCCAGTGGCTTCTCTTACTATTACAGACATGGAGGCCAATCCTTATAATGCCATAGAAGGGCTATGGGGAGAGGAGACACATACACTAATTTCCTGCTATACTACAGGTTAGCTGATAGATAGGACAATGAAGTTGGAGATCCACCACTTTTACAGAGTACCACAACAGTTTAGCCTCTCCTATATTGATATGTTTCCTCTAGAGGGGCTAGTATACATGTCTATTCGTGAGGCCAGGGGAGTTCTAAGAGGCTGAGGTTAGACCATGAATACTCTTGGAGTTCCCATTGTAGCCAGGTAGGTGGTTCACTCCCGAGGGGCAGACGGTGCTCCTCGAGAACCTTTACTTCAGATCGGAGCCGGTCCTGCTCATAGTGGAGAGGGATATGAGCCCATTGATGTGGACTCAAAATATGAGGAGTTCACAGGAGAGGAGACAGAGGAGGAGACGGAGGGAGGTGATATAAGTGGGACGACCGAGGAGGATGAGAGTGAATCTGAGTGGCATGACACTCAGGATATCTTGAGGGCTTAAATGGTGGAGGAGAGTGTAGAGAAGGTGACCTTGATCTTAGAGGAGTTACCTTCTCAGGACATTGGGGGAGATGATGAGTCTGTGGTAGGACATCACTTATTTCTAGATTTGGGGGAGGTTTCGTAGTCTGCAGTAGTGTCTGTAGTAGGCACAGATCCTAGGGACCCTACCTAAATGCTCAAAGATCTGAGTGAGTTACTGCTCTTTTCTTGATTTTGTTTTAGCTAGAAATGTTTAGTTGATATTTATCCTTTGTTTGTTTCATTTTTTTTTTTACTTTATTTTTGATGATTTTCTAACTTGTTTATTTCTCTGTTCATTTGTAGTGACTGTTGAGGGATGGTGAGACTTGATTCACCCAGTGTGTGTGGACACCCTGCTGCTCCCCTCAGAGACTACTCAGGTCGAGCTTACTTCAGATGTTGGAGAGCCCTCAGCAGCTGGCTGAGATACTGATGTTTTTTCCCCTGTCTAGAAGGTGGAAAAGTTAGTGACCTCTCTTCGTATGGAGTTAGCTAGATATAGGACTGCTGAGCACTTAATGAAGAGGATCCATTCTCACAGTGATACCACAACTACTGGCCATGATCGTGAACCCTCAGTTCATTCAAAGTGTCATCGTATCAGGAGTCCTAGATGTGGTCGTGCACCCTCTGAGGGATCCCACAGGGATTGAGAGATCATGACATCTTTTTGTAGTGATTTTTGTTTGATGTTTATATGAGTGTTTTTGAACTTTTCGGGCTCATTGAGCATTTTGACCATGGCTAGTGCATGATGGAAATGTATATAAAACATGATTTATATATATATATATATATATATATATATATATATTTAGATCTAGATCTTCTTGTATCTAGAATTTTGTGATTCGTTTCCCATGTGTACACTAGATGTCTTTAGAATTTTTGTTTTTATATGCATTTCATAATGTATGCAATGGATGACAAGTGGTAACAAATGTTGAACATAATGTTTCTCTTTTATTTGTTTTTGTAATGTTGATACATGATGATGACAACATATTGTAGTACTGAACTTTTGTCTTCTTTGGGAAATGTTTGTTGCTTCTTCTTATTTTGGTAAAACATGATGAATATATAGTGATAAAGAGATGAACTTGTTCCATTCCTAACTCCATGCAACTAATAAGATGCGAGGGCTCATCACCAAGATTTGGGAAGGGTGTAACTTTTATGATTTTGACTGAATGGAAATGATGAGAGAAAGACAAGGTTTTGATAGAAATCAAATTCAGACTTGTGTACATACTCTTACTTGAAACTACTACATAGTTTAGAATGCAACTTATTTTCTAGTTTATCTAGACTTAGATCTATGGATGGAAACTTGGTTGAAAAAATCCAGTTTCAAGGATTTGATATCTTTGGAATTTGGATATTTAACTTCTCTTAGGATACTTTTCTTTAAAATATTAATATTCACTAATTTGCGTGAATGGACCCCCTACACCTTGTCTCATGCTACTGGTAGGAAGCATGGGCTCATCACCAAAGGTAGGACATAGGCGATTAAGGGCACTTATTTCCTTTCTCAACCTCGTATCACTAGTAAGAGATGTGGGATCATCACCGAAGGTTGGTGGGGCAAAGAAGTGTGTAAAAATAAAATATTCTATTTGGTTTATTATTATTTATTTAACTTGACATTTCTAATTCATGGCTTTGGAGTATCCTTGTTTCAAAGAGATGTAAGAAGGATAGATGTGACACCAAGAAGATTCTAGAACAAACTGTAGGTAAGAACAACTTAACCAAGTAGAAAAGAAAGAGTATGACCAAGTATGTAGGCCTTCGTATGGTTTTTGCCAAGACTTTGTCTGTTTAATTGATGAAATGATTTTGGAAACATTTGATGATATTATGAAAACTGAAGAGATATGATTTTGAATGCTTTTGCTAATATTTTTAGAAGCTTGTAATGAATTGCTTAAAAATAAATTCCGTGACCACAATAGTTATGAAACAAGTGAACAAAATGAAACAACTAAGTGACTAAATGCAATGTAGATAGATATAATATAAAATGGTGATGTCTATGACCTATGCGTAAAACTATTTAAGATGCAAGGAATTGAAAGTTTCATTGAACTCCTCACCTTCTAGTGTGCACAAGAGATATGCACCATTTCTGTACTCTTTTATGACTTGGTATGGGCCCAAAAGGTTGGGTATAATTTTAAATTCCAATCTCATTTGTTCTCCTTAAATGTTTTGAGGAAAATAGATTTTAATGTTTTGTTGTTGCTTCGGATTGTCCATTGGCTTGAGGGTAGTAAAGAGAGGCTGTATGATGGTTTATCTTGAATTTTCTGCATAATTCATAGACCTCATCATTCTTAAAGGATGTGCCATTATCTGAGATAATGACTTGCGGGACACCGTATCTGTAAATGATTTGATTCAAAATGAACTTAGCGATTACAAAACCTGGTACAGTGGTGAGAGGCATGGCCTCTACCCATTTGGTAAAATATTATAAGGCCATGATTATAAAGTTATGGCCATCTATTAACGAGGGAGAGAACTTCCCTATCAAATCTAGGCCCCACGTGGAAAAGGACCATGGGGTTGTGATTGGTTGCAGAGCCTATGCTGACAGGTGAATCTTGTGGGAGAATTCTTGGCATTTATGGCACTTGCGTACAAAATCTATTGCATCATGTTCTAGAGTGGGCCAAAAATAGCTCATCTAATGTATTTTGTGAGCAGTGGCGTGACCACCAAAGTGGCCTCCACATATCCCAATATGGGATTCGTAAAGAATATTTTTGGATTCTTCCATGTCAATACATCTTAAAAGCATTCCATCGAAGGCTTTACGATAGAGCACATGTTCTAAAATAGCATATTTAGCAGTGATAATGCGTGACCACCTTCTTTGTTGTGATGTGGCACCTTCTGGGTATGTATGGTCCATGATAACATTGATGATGTTAGTGTACCAAGGGTATGTAGAGATGGGGGGTCTGGTTTCAAAAAAGTATATGCATTCATCGGGAAAGTCTAGATCTACCAAATCACCTCCATCCAATGGATTATCTGCTAAGCCAGTCAGTAATGATTTGTCCTTTAACAAATTTCTGATTTACAAATTTTAATTCAAACTCACCCATTAAGGTTATGAAACGTCCAACGTTTTTAGATAAATACCCTTGCGTGAGGAATGTTCGTAAATGATATTTCCTTACAATGACCCTTGTTTCTTGATTTAACATGTAATGTCTTAAACATTTCAGTGTGAAGACTATAGTAAGGAATTCTCTTTCTTCCTGTGTATAACATGTTTCATAATCAAGCAAAGTCCGGCTAATGAAATAGACTACATGTTCTCATTTATCATTGTCTTCTTAAGCCAACATGTAGGCTAGCGAGACATCAGTAGCCCACGAATATAGGATTAAAGGATGATTTGGTCTAGGAGGCATTAGCATGGGAGGAGACAACAAGAAGCATATAAATGCTTCGAAGGCCTCGTTGCATTATTCTATATAATCAATGCTATAATTTTTTTAATAAATTATTGATTGAATGAACAAAAAAACTTAAGTCTGGAATGAACCTTCGAATTGCACTGATTTTCCCAAGAAATGATCTGATGCGAGACTCGTCTAATGGTGGAATCATTTCAAGAATAGCCTAGATTTTGGATGGATCGATATCAATCCCTCTTGAGGATATAATTTAACCTAGAAGCTTGCCTCCCATCGTGCTAAATACACATTTCTCTGGGTTCAATTTGATGCCATATTCGATCAATAGTGAGAGGATGATACGGAGTACCTCTAGGTGATCACAACGCTTCTTGTCCTTGGCCAAAAAGTCATCCACATAGGATTCCACAATTTTATGAATAAGGTCATGGAATATGTATGCCATTTCCCATTGGTATGTAGCACTTGCGTTCTTAAGACTGAATGGCATGACATCGTAACAATAAGTTCCCCAAGGAGTTATAAACATGATCTTTGCTTGATCTTCCTTAGATATTTTAATCTGATTATACCCTGAGAACCCATCCATGAGGGACAACAGTTCAAATCCTATTGTTGCATCAACAATAACGTCAATGGATGGTAACAGGAATTCATCTTTGGGACAAGCTTTGTTAATGTCCCAAAATTCTATGAAAATGCGTATCTTCCCATTCTTTTTTAGAACAAGGACAATATTAGATATCCATTATGAATAGTCAACTGGTTTGATGAATCCCACCTAGAGAAGTTTCATTACTTCTTCTTTCACCATGAGAGCCACTTTTGGTTTGATTGGTCTTGACTTTTGTTTAATTGGCTT
Organism: Taxus chinensis; assembly: GCA_019776745.2. Classification (NCBI taxonomy): domain Eukaryota; kingdom Viridiplantae; phylum Streptophyta; class Pinopsida; order Cupressales; family Taxaceae; genus Taxus; species Taxus chinensis. Next base: position 289,858,123 of record CM034150.1, read on the forward strand.
TGCATATGGTTTGGTGATAAGATTATGTACCACAATATGTGGTGCAATTCCCATCATTTCTTTGTAATTAAATGTGAAAGCCTTTTGATGTTCCTTGAGGATTTGGGTGTGTATTTCTATCTCCTCTGGAGTTAACGAGGATCCCAACTTCAAAATATTTGGTTCTTCCTCCGTTCTAATGTTTATTTCAATTGTTTCTTAGATTCAGGAAGCGTTTCCTTCTTCAAATTTAGGTAGGGCCGGAGGTAGTTCCAAAATTTCTCCATTCTCTACCTCGTAGATATCGAGATCCTTTTGCAAAGAAGATTCTATCATGTTATTTCCAAAATAGGAAGAGGAATGTGGGATTAAGGAAAGATCCACTATGTGAATAGTGAGATGTAGCTTTAAATAGGTGTTTAGATATTCAAGAGTGACTTTATCGCTATCAAAGTGATTAAGGATAGAAAACTCATTCTCATCTTCTATATGTGTCAGGAGCAGGTTTGTTGGTATTTTACGCACCAATGGTTTAGTACGAAGTGATACCATGAAACTTGTATTTTCTAACTCACTATTTGGAGTGAAATGGAAATCTGAGGTTGATATTGAATCAGTGAGAAGGTTCTACTCTCATGGGATTTCTTTGATTGATATTAAGTTGAATCCTTTGGTTAGATATAATATCACCATTTTATAGAGTTGTAAATGCTCATCTCTAGTCTCATATACTTCAGACACTTGGTTTACAACTAGTTGCGAGTCTCCTAGCACTCTAATATTATCAACACCCATCTTTTTGGCTATGATGAGGCCAAGGAGGAGGGCTTCGTACTCATCCTCATTGTTTGTACACTCAAAGTTTAACTTAAAGGTGAAAAGTAGAATATTTCCATCGAGAGAAGTAAAGATCACACCTGCCCCAGCTCCAAAAAGGCATCTAGCTCCATCGAAGTGGAGGGTCCAATATTTTCTTGGAAAAATGGATGTTGGGACATTCCTCACATCTGTTTCTTATACCTTGGTTATTTCTACCATATAAACTTTGTCTGATGGAAGGGAACCAATTCCTAGGGTGTATCCCATACCCATGGAATCAAATAGTAGGAGAACTGGTAGATCTTTCTCTAGCAACTCGACAATTTTTGTGGTAGTCCCTAATGATACTATTTCTATGACGTTATTCTCATTTTTTAGTGCTAGAATGCCTTCGACTAGATTTGTAATTTTTAATTCTGTTGTAGGTATCAACTTCTCTTCTGGTTTTGAATTGATTAGTTTGTTAAGTTGATTTATTGGGATTTCAAACTTAGAGTGAACGCCTAGTCTTTTCTTCAAGTTTGCTAGGTGTATATCAAATGGTTTTGGGTCACCTTGTGCCACAAATGTTTTCCCTAGGTGCAAAATCCTTATTTCCTGGAATAACGTGGAAGGGATTTCCTTCATATGGTGTATCCATGGTCTACCGAGGATCATATTATAGTTGGTTTCCTGATCTATAATATAAAATTTGGTGAGGAGTATCTTAGGTCCTAAGGTGACTGGTAAAACTATGGTCCCAATTGAAGTGGCCTTAAGGCTATCATAACCTCTTAGCATATTTTGTGTTGTGGAACAATTTGTTTCTCCATATCCTAGCTTTTGAAGAAAAGCAAAGGGGACTATTTTAACTGCTTCCCCATCATCAATAATTACATGTTTATCATAATTATTGTAACCCCATACCTGTAAATGCAAGGCTGGGTCACCTTTATGTGTAATTTCAGCATCTGTTGGCATTTTTCTTATATCAAATATAAACTCAATATCCCTATCTGGCTGCCCTGGAGGGTAGACATCAAAGTCTACATGGTTTACTTGTGTTTCCAGAGGAGGAGTGATCTTAATTAAATTACTAAGGCCTAATGCTACTAAGAGAGTAGCCTTATGGGTGAGAGAGTTCTTCAACAAATCTAAGAAGCAAATGTGAGAGAAGGTCTTTGTTAAGACATTAATTAAATCGTAAGCACCTATGGGTTTTACCAATGTTTGTTGAATGTTGTTTGGGTCTAATGGATAGTTTGGAATTGGAAGAGAAAAATAATCTTGTTTTCTTGTTATGGTTTCTATAGGTAGCTCGGTATCTAACTCTACCAGGCCAACTATCTTGGTTTATGGTCGAGTTCCTAATTGGGGTGTGACCAGTGGATTTAATGAAGTTGAGGCTTCATGATTGTTATCTCCTGTCATAACACCCTTGTTCATCTCGTTTGGATCCAACCTGTTATTGTTAGAATGATTTGGGAGTGAATCATTAAAAATCTTGAGGGGCACATTTTAAGGGGAGACTACCTCTATGTATGTGTTTAGTGTGGGTACTATAGAATTTTCCAAGAACATATCTGTAAAGAGTTATCTTTGGTATTATAGAAAATGTTGCATGAATTTATTGTAGTCATAGTAAGTCCTAGTATCATGGCCTTGAATCTTGTGGAAACCACAATAAAAAATTTTATTATAGTTTTGAGGTTGTTGATTTGAAATTTGTTGTGGTCAAAAACCTTGATTAGGTTGTTGGTTGTTAGAGTTAAAATTTTGAGGTTGTTGCCTTTGGTTTTGACTCTGATATCTAGTTAGGTTTTGATTTGGACCTTGTGTCTAGATTTTTTGTTGTTTTTGTTGTCTTGATGGACAATTAAAATCCATCGCGTTGATCGTTGGAGTAAAGTTGTTATTTTTCTGATTGTTAATGGGTGGTGAAACGTTTACGTCGTTTTCCCTTTGAACCTGATTTGTTACTCCATCTGTTGTAACCCCATGGTTTTTGTTAAGGATCTTGGGTCCTTGATTGGTATTTTTTACATTAGGATAGCTCGTAGTGTTTTGATTATGAGTGATTAATTTCCCATTTTTTCTATAGGTCTTATGACCATTGTCTATTGCCACTTGATCTATTCGGAGAGTAATTTCGAGTACTTCATCGTAAGTCCTTAGTGGGAACTTCTGGACTTATTCCTTTATCTCTCTATTGAGAGAATGAAGGAATAAATTACATAGTTCCATTTGATCCTTTTATGGATCACTTGCTGATGAGTAGAGGACTATACGCCATCTTTGAATAAAATGAGTAGCAGATTCATTGTGCTCTTGTTTAATATGTAAGAATTCCCTGATTCCTGTTCTTACCAATTTGTTCATGTCAAAATCTTTAATAAACTCTGACACAAGTTGTTTGAACGAGTGTATCGAGGATTTAGGTATTTTGTAATACCAATAAAGGGAAATACACTCTAAGGTTTTAGGGAATATCTTTGCAATAACCACATACCAAGGGAGCAATTCTTGAATGGATGTGGCATAGGCCTTGATATGTGAATTTGGAGCTCCCTCACCTTTTTATTTGGGAAAATCAGGGAGAGGTCTTGGTAGCATGACACTTTTTATGGTGAAATATAGAGGCTCTTTTAAATATTCTGAGTAATTCCCTACCGCATAGGTTTCGACCATTGATGGTGCCTACTGAGGGGGTGGAGGTGGAATGGGTTGTTGATATGTCATAGCATATGTATTTGTAAGGACATAAGGAAATACCTATGGTTGAATGAACATCCTGGGAGGGGAGAACATGTCTCCCTGTAGTGATTTTGAATAAATGTTAAAGTAGGAAGGAGCATTACTCTGGTATGGGTTGTTTGGTTCTAAGCTGGAAGGTGTCATACTTTGAACTGGAGTGGTGTTTAAAAATGTGGTTCTAGTTGGTGTTTATTGTGGATAGTTATACGAATGTTAAGGAGGCATGAATAACGTGCATGTTCCTATGAGGAGGTCAACTTGGCTAGGATGATGTGGAGGGTTGGGGATTCCTTCTTTCCCAAAATATGAATTTTGATTTTCTTGAGCAAGTTCTAATCCTCTAACCTTCTCAACTAAGGCTGAGATGACCTCAATTGGAAAACACATAGTGTTTTTCCTTAATGGTGTTTTTTGTACACCTTGAGGTTGTAAAGGGGTATGGTACCCTACTATGAATTGATCATTACCATGTCACGCTTCACCAAGAGTATTTACCATATATGGAGGAATGGGGGTGTTTTGTTGGATCAGGGTATCGGGTTGTGTTTGCAAACTTCCTATAGGTTAGTACATGTTTTGGAAGCATTGTTCACTTCTAAAATAGTGTGCTAAATACTCCTCATCAAAAAATGGGAGTGGATCTGATTGTCTACTGATTTGTGGGCTGAAAAAAAACCTGAGGAGATGAAATGGATTCTCCAGTAAACGTCATATTGTTGGAGCCTGAGGGCTCTGGTTATTGTGTTTATGTGAGCTGATCCAACTCCTCAATTTGGAATGAAGAACTAGATCTAGTTCTTTGAGGAGGATTTTTTGATGACAAGTAGTTACTTAAATAGTTGTCAGCCCATGCAGAAAGCTAGGGTGACAGTTGTCTATTTGTTTGACCATAATGCGCTTCGAGACCTGAGAGAGGTCTGCCATATGCATCATATCCCAACATATTTGGGGGGTATATAAATACCTATAGAATAATGGGAAAGATAAAAGATGGATGAAAGAAATGAAAATGAAGGGGGAATAGTTGTTTGTTTCACGTCAGGTTCACCAATTTTATACGATAGAAAGGTAACATGCAAGTATGAGAATATACAAGTATCTCTTCTTTGTACCCGGCCTCCCGAGGTCATGTCGAGACAACCGATGGAAATGGAATATATGTGGATACAGACAAACTAGTTGGGTAATATTATATCCTCAATGCGTAATAATGGAATCTGCGAGTCTAAGGAAAAGAAATATCTCCTAACCTAAATTGGTGTAATGGATCATTCAGATATAATAACTACTCAGAGGCTCCAATAAATGTTGATCTCTACTGAGATCCTATCTATTGGTTGTTGGATACGTGGAAAATGACCTATACGTGCTTCGTGTATATTTCTAGATAAGGTCATGGAAAATGGTAATGAGAGTGGGTTTGTAGAAACTATGGGTGGTTTTCTGGTCTAGCCTGAAAGATGTTGGATTGATTGGCTTCAATGTTTAATGCAGAAAATTATGTTATGATATCTGGTGGGAGTGGTGAGGATCTAAATACCAACATTCCTAAACTGGTGTCAACACTTAACTGACTAGCAGGCCCTTTGGGTTGTGGGACCTAGGGATCATAACCATGAGTTTGTGGTTGTTATGGACCTGTTATGGTCATGTGAAGAATCAATCTCTTCTTTCAACTATCCAATGGTCATAAGCCTTTTTAGCTTCTATGTTTAGTACCAGGAGTTGTGTGATTTTTCTCAGAATACCTTACGGGTGTTATAGAAACTTGTATACGCAACCCTGTGTCTATGTCGATGAGAAGGTCTCCTGCATCTGGCTACAGAACTAACAGATGTCAGCCAAATATTTGTTCTCTTTCAGGTTCTTCTATGGTCATGTAGATATCCTATCAGGGAAGTCTATAGTTGGGTTGAATTGACCAGAATGTATATGCTTTGTCATCTTCAATATTCAATTGACTCAATTTTTCACTAATTGCTTGTTGGTTTGTTTTTGTTTGAAATACATGAATCCTAAGCCATTGATCTATATCCATTAATATTGTGAAGAGATTTTTCTGAGGTATTACTGGTTCAAATATGTAATCCCTGGGCTCTCTGGGTCCCGTAATTTTCATGCAAAAGATAATCAAACTTTAACTAAAACAAGTAAAATAATTATGAAAGATATATCTACACTATGCTTATATTTCTCTTATTTTTGTATTTTCAATGATGCGTATTTGAATGAAATTAAAAGAGCAGCTATTCTAATATATTCAGATAATGGACAATTAATCTAATAACAGAATTAACACAAGCAGGTTAGTCTGATATAGCTATTTTCCTGTGCACTTGTGAATTTATCCTAAATATTTAAATAACTAACTAGTTTAATTGAAAGACTTCCAATCTTACCTCAGAAGTGAGAAACGAATCATAGTTTCTCAGAAACTATCATTCCCCACAGCTTCCCTGGTAATATTGAAAGAAAACTTTAACTGAAATAAAATGATTTGTTGCTCTATTTGATATATTATAACTATAACTTTGATAGCTCAAACCTAGAGTTTACAGAATAGCGGTAAATCCAGTCATGTCATGTCTTGTCCCCTTAGTGTGATCTTCTCGTTCCTTCATGTTCTCCTGAATCCAGAAAAGGATGAATGTGATAGCATCAACATAAAAAGATACTCGAACAATGGAAGCTTTGGATATAAAATCGAATACAATGCAAGTAAGAGAGGGATAGTGCAAGTGAACAGAGCTTGACTATACCATTCCTAGTAGGATTTATTACGGGGATATAACACAAATATACCGAGAATTCTTGGATCTATCTTTTGTGACAAAATAACCTGTAACTCTAACATTATCAAATGGATTATAATCTAAAACTAGAACTAACTTATACTAAGCTGACTGTGTGGACAACAATGGAGTAAAAATGAAAGCAAGAAGATCAAATGATCTCTAAAATAGAAAGGAGAGGCTGAGAATTCATGGAAAATATAAATCTATTGAAACTTATGGAAGAACTTCAAAACACATTGAATAATCAAACATGGAAGGAGAGGGGCCATTTTCTTGTGAACAAGCTAGGTATTTATAGCATTTGGATTTACCAAAGGGAAAATTTGAATTGATCTCTTCTAATATAAACAGAGAGAAATTGCTATTTACTAAGTGGCCAAAAAATAAATGCAAGCTTTAGTGGTTGAGAAATGTGGGTGCAATTTGAATTTTTACATTTGAAGAAATCATCAGAACGTTCTAGAAAATGCGCATAGGACCACTGCCCTACGTAGGGAGGTGGTTATAGGACCGCCACCCTATCTTGGGTGGTGGTCATGAGATCATCACCCAGGAAGGGCAGCAGTTCCATAACTTAAAGACAAAATGAAAGGAAAAAGGGGGCAGAGGTTGGAACAAAGCATGCGGAGGCTAGGTAAAGCATTTAAGATTCAAATATACATTCGGTGAGCTTTTCTAGATTCTGAACACCTTACAAATAGATCTGAATCATCATTGGGGTTTCTGTAACCTCTTTCCAATAGTATCGTACCTATTTGTTTGGGTGCATATAGGAGCTATTTGCAACAACTCATCTGTAGTCAAAGGGGATCACCTACAACAAAGAATTTGTTATTATGAATATATATTAGAATTTTAAGGAATAAACTCAATTCTGTACGTGTAGTTAAAGGAGTAGTTAGAAATGGGACATGAAAAGCTAGGAGATAAATAAATAAGATATTATATTATTCATTACAACTCACTAAATAAATGATTGATTAGTTAACACCAGATTTAAGGAAATTATCAGTTACTTGAGTTATGTTTTTGATATCTAGACACTTGTTAATTATCTTAGTTGCATATTTTGAAACTCTTGTTGATATTTTGAGATCTTCCACTTTTTCTATTGAAGATCTTTTACTTATTTTATTAAACTCCTAGTTGAACTCTTCTTCTAATATTTTGATGGAATTAAGGAGTATAAAAGAAAAGAGTTAATGTTGGAAATATATCTATAGGATCATATAGATAATAGAGGAATTAGAGAACAACATATATATAGATACAAAGGTTATTTATCCTAGATGTAACATTCATCATAATTAAATAAAGGATATAATTTCTCTTCAGTAGCTTTTATTTACACGTCTTAGGAGGGATTAATACCCAAGGTAGTGCCCACTTGTGGTTGCTAAACCCCTCTATGTTTTTGTTTCTTTGTTTGATTACATGATTAGACTAGGAAGAAATTTAACTCTTTATCTGCATTCTGAATTTACAAGCTTTGCATTAGTCATAGTGTTAGAATCCATTTTATTTCAGTTCTAAGTTTTGTTTCAAGCATTGTACTTTCCATCACTGTTATTTCAAGTATTGCAGTGAAAAATATTTCTTTACATGCCTCCAAAATTCTCTATAACTCTACATAAAACATTGGCATTATTGAAATTTTATATCCCCTAGTTTGATGATTAAATGATTGTGAATTAATGAACATCATATTTATTGCTGCAACTTAGCTTTCACCACCATTTTGGCACTGTTGTTAAGGATAATGCCAAGTTATAAGGTTTTTGAGAGGTTTTTCATTTCTTACAAATAGTTTAGGTTTTAGGAAATTCCACCTCTAAAACCCCCTACTAATGTATGTTGATTGAGTTGAGTTATTTTAAGCATACACCATCCAAGGGATGCACATCATAGATTCTTACCCAATCCAAAAATAGCATAGATTGCTATATCTAATTAGAAAGAAGACACATCTTCCTTTGATACAAGGTTTGATAGTAGAAGATTCCCCTTCAAGTGATACTTTTGAAGCTTCTCCTAAACAACCCATCATGGCAGAAGAAGTGAATAAAAATGTTGAAGTTAACTACATCTGAGTTCCCAATATCCAACAATAATTAGCCTACTGTAATGAAGAATATCTCTCGATCAGCCCTTCCTAACTTTCATGGATCCATAACTGAAGATGCAAATATGTTTTTGTTTGAGTTTTTGGTTTTATGAAGGAGATATGATTATATAACAGATGCACATAAGTGAAATTTATTTCCTCCTAAACTCAAGGATGTGGTCTTGAGATGGTTTATGGGTTCAAGTAGAGATGTTGTGACTACCTGGTAACATATGAAGGAGAAGTTTCTCACCAAGTTCTAAGACTACTACAACCTATGTAACAAAGGAGGGGATGAACTCTTTAGGATGCCACAAAAGGAAGATGCGCCACTAGAAGATTACCTAGAAATATTCTTATTTAGTGTTCAAATTTCAACACACACAGGATTACCTCCTAAATCTATCAAATTACTCTTCTTAAATGGACTTAGTGAGGAGGATATTGATGCTTTGGACATGATAGGGGCATGAGAAATTTAAAAATATACCTTTGATGATATTTGTGAATCCTGAAGGAATTAATCCAGAGAAACTATGAAGAGAATAAAAAATGCTAGATTAAAGGGTGGATCAATCAAAGAAATTGGGGATATATCCAAAACAAATATTGTGAACATGTTCAAGAACATGAAACAAGAGATATTCAATGACATGGTTACCCAACTTGATGCTTTACATGCTAAGAAGAAAAAATAAGATGTAGAGGAAACACTTATAAAGTTTTGCCATGCATGTATAAGAAAGAAAGCTAATTGTAGATGTAGAGGATTAGCTAACATTGTACAAGAAAAAGGAGTATGCACCTGAATTCCAGATGGTAGAAATAGAGGATGGGAATGTCTTATACATTTCTCAAAGAAAATATTTGTCCCCATGAAAAGGAGGTATGCCACAAGAACCAATTCCATAATTTCATAATTGGCATTGTAATTCATATATGCAACCCCCACCTTGGGTTAATAGTCAACAAGGGTGGGCTTCATACCCTATCCAACACCAAAGAAAATGGAAACCTCAATTTATAGGCCAATAGTGGAAACAAACCCATTCTTCATGATAACAACCTTGGACAAGAGGTTAGTAATATAAAAACCCACCTCAAAACTACTAGAAATCCTACCATCAAACTCCTTATCCACAACAACAAGCATTGATGCTAGACCCCCAAGTATGATCTCAACCAAAACTCACTTAGCTACAAGACCAACCCACATATAACCCCAATAATAAATCTTCTCAGTTAGCCTGTGCTAGTGAATCAGCCCAATACTCTACTTATTTAATTGATGTTAATGATATCCATCTTTGTATAGGAAGATCACTTCTCACACCTATTAAACCCACCATCATAGAGATTGCAGATGAACCACTTTCATTGCAGACTAATCCAAAACAAAGCCATAAAGCACTACAAACTTATCCACAACAATGTGAGTTGAGTTTCAATAAGGATAAGGTGTAAGCTATTGAACCACCATTTCCAAAAATATTATAAGAACATAAACCTGATCCTAAATCATATTCTAATTCTAATTTTTTCAATCAGTTGAGAGATATATGTGTCAAAATTCTACTTATTTAAGCCATCAAGGATGTTCCCATCTATAATAAGTTGGTAAAGGATCCATGCATAAAAAAACCACAATAAAGAAGGAAAGATCCATCCACGTTAAACTTTATTGGACAGTTGGTTGATATCATTTTCTGAAATTTATTTCTACAAAAGTATATAGATTAAGGAATTCCTTTGGTAAATGTTACAATTGACAGAATAATAATACAAAACACTTTGATTGACTTAGGGGTAGAAATAATTTTCATGACCAAGAAAATCATGGATGACCTAAAATTGTAAGGACTAAGGAAAAAATCTACAGTCTTACAACTTGCAGATATATCAATAGTGAAACTTGAAGGAGTCCTTGAGGAAATAGTTGTAGTGGTAGACTCTTGGGAATACCCTGCTTACTTTATTGTTCATCAGTAAAAATAAATTTTAGGAGGTTATCTTATGATTCTAATAAGGCCATGGTTGGATAATGGTGATGCATGCACAGGTTGCATATTAGGAAACATGATAATTTTCTATGGAAGTGAAACTAGGAATCTCATGCTCTATCCTCCTAGATAGCCATTGAATGATGAAGATCAGAAAATTTGGGTTGAAGAACCTGAAGCAAATCAGAGCTCTTTACAATATCTCATGATGCTAGAGAATTCTTATACAATTAAAGGACAAGAAGAGGATGTTGTTATGTCGAATGTATTACAGAATAACTATGGAAGTAACGAAGAAGTGGATGACATATTAAGGTGTTTAAGTTGTCCCTTGAGGCAAGTTCTACCACAACAAAGAAACATGGACATTCTAGGTAATAATTGTATTCTTTATCAAATTCTTCCCCATGACTGCATAATGAATTCTATTATTAGGAATGTATGTGCAATGATGGATCTCTCTAAAAAAGTGGAAATATCACCAGAAAGACCACTTAATGTAAACAAAATATTGAGTATGTAGCAATAAAAATTGTTAAATATCCTTCAAAATCATACAACAATATTTTCTTGGGACTATGATGACATGCGTGGGATTCATCCTAGGATTTGCACTGATAATATCTTTATCAAGGAAAGTTGTAAACCAATCAGGGAGCCACAAAGGAGGATGAAACCAATAGTAAGAGGGATTGTAAATAGAATCAAAGAAGTTACTAGATGTTGGATTTATACATCCCATATTAGATAGTTAATGGGTATCACCTATTATCATCATGCCAAAAATAATGGAATATGAAGAATTTGTGTAGATTATAGAGAGCTAAATGCAATAACAAAGAAAGATCACTTTACATTCCCTTTCAATGATAAAATGCTTAACACTTTGTCTGGTAAGAAATATTTCCCTTTTATTGATAGATATAGTATTTATAATCAATTTCAAATTGTGCAAGAAGACTTTCACATGTCTAGGGGGAACATTTACATATTCAGTTATACCATTTGGATTTTACAATGCACCTATTACATTCCAGAGGGAAGTCTTGAGCATATTTTCATATTTCATAAATGACTGCATGGAGGTATACATGGATGAATTCATAGTACATGGCAACACTTATGATAAATCTCTGTAAAATATGGAAAATGTTTTGAAAACATGCAAAGAACACAATTTGTCCTTGAGTAATGAAAAGTGATACATGATGATGTCGAAAGGTATAGTTTTGGGACACTATCTTTCTTCTGATGGAATTTAATTTGATCCAACAAAGGTATTTGTTATAATCAAACTTCCAACACAAAGGAAACAAAAGGATTTTATGAGCTTCCTAAGTGATGCTATATATTACATGAGGCTCATATAATATTTTAGCAAGATTGTAGTGCTACTTTTTGCATTATTAGGAAAAGATGCTTATTTTGTTTGGATTGGAATTTGTAAAGATGATTTTCAAACCTTGAAATAAATGTTAACTACTTCTCCTATATTAAGATGACCTAATTGGAAATTTTCATTTCACATCCATGTTGATCCATCATACCACACTCTTGGATATGTCTTAGGAAAAAAATATGGAGTTCTGAATTATACAATTTATTATGCTAGTAAGAACTTGAAGCATGTAAAGCTAAACTATACAATAACAGAGAAGGATTTCTTCGAACTTGTATTTGCTATCAATAAATTCAAGAACTACATCATATGTTATCCATCTTTGACTCAAACTGATCATGTTGTAATCAAATATTTGATAAAGAAACCTGTATTAAACAACAAAATTATCAGATGGTTGATCTTCATACAAGAATTTGATGTCACCATAGTGGATAAGTATGGTAAGGACAACACGGTAGAATATTTTACCTCTAGGATGGATAATTCTAATGGAGAGCAAGTAGTTGATTACTCCTTTCTAGATGAGCATTTATTTTGTATTTCTACCAAATCACATTGGTATGCATACATAGCAAAAAATTTGGTTTGAGGTAAAACACCTCCACATTACTTATACTCTGAGAATAAATACATAGTTGAAAAGAGTGCACATTTTTCTTGGATAGATGTATTTCTATTTCATACAGGACAAGATCAAATCATGAGAAGGTGTATAGATTATGAAGAGATATATGATGTCCTCAGAGCATGCCATAGTGAACCTTGTGGAGGAGATGTTTCTAAAAAAATAAGAGGGCATAAGGTTTTTAATACTGGTTATTATTGGCTAACATTTCATAATGATGTAACACAATACACTAGGAGATGTGATAGATGCTAAAGAATGGGCAAGCCCAATAGATTTTTTGATATGCCGTTGCAACCTCAATTGTTCTTACAACCTTTTGACAAGTGGGGCTTAGATTTTATTGGCCCTATAGACCCTAAACCTTATTAAAAATAATACATCTTGGTATGAACAAATTATTTAACCAAGTGAACTGGGGTGAAGGCATTGCTAAATTAGATAATTGAGAAAGTTACCAAGTTCTTATATGATTACATCTTCAACGGGTATGGAATTCTAAGAGAAATTATAACATACCAATGTTATGATTTTACTATTGATGTAATTTTTAATCTAGTTAATGAGTATGAAATCAATCATAAGAACTCTAAACCATACCATCCCCAATCTCATTGCTAAGTAGAAGTTACAAATACAGAAATAGAGGCATTCCCTCTATGAGATTTATCTATTTTTAGTAAGGACTGTCCAATATCAGTTTGACACACATCTGTACTATCAAAGTAATGTCTGTAGCATCATAACAATGTCCACAACATTATAACAACATTGTATGCATCTAAGGCACAAGTATAAAGAAGCATGCACAATCAATATTCTAAATGAACATCGAGATAAGTGCACTAACCTATCAATTTATTAAATTATAATTATAATGATTATCATTAATTAGTATTTATGCTAACTCATCATATATTTACTGCATTAAAAAACCTCTTCATTTCATGTTATGATGTGTCTTTCCACATAATCCCATATTGTCAAATAACTTCACTTTTCAAGATTCACAAGGTCACATCAATTATTGATCACTCTTGTAACCATGTTATGTGTCTTTTCAGTCTCAAAGTTCAGAAATAATCAAAACAGCTCAACACAACTCAAGTGTGCATACTTTCTTCAAGAAGAGATGTGTTATTGTGTATTGAGACTAGAGCATGATGCATATTCATATTGGGCATAGATTTGATACCACATGAACCCAATGAGCATTATCAACTTCTTAGCCTCCCTTGAATTTTATAGTATTTTCAAGATAATGGTTGGCTAGATTACATAAAAAAAATTTAGGGTTTCAATGAAGCAATGGTTGAAGATTTTGTAAACACATTTAGTGATGGGGAGGAAAAAGTTAAGGGTTTACCAATCAAAATAAGTGATTACATCTTGGGGGAAGTAACTGGCCTACCTTCCCAGGGAGAACCATTTCTAGAGAAGGATAGCCCATAAGCAGCCAGAAGAGAATTTGAAAATGTTGATGATATATTCATCTAACACAAGAAAGGTACATAAATAACATACCATAAAAATTTATGGGTTGAGGTTGAAAATTATGTAGCTAAGTATTTTACCTATGAGAGAAGATATTCTAAGTTGAATACAGTTCACTTCAAATTGTTAAATCACCTAAAAAACAACAAGAAAGTGGATTTACCCAATTTCTTGCATGAGATATTGAAGAGAATGAGTAGAGAGGTACAGAGGGGAAAGTACGCAATGCCATAGAATTACCTCATCACCTTGATAGTAAAGCACACCCTGCGGAGGGATTATGCTGAGATAAGGTGGGAAAATTTTGCAATGACTAAAATAATAGATGATTTTTTGGGAAACAAGAGAAATATGAGAAAAAGAAATTAGATCTCTTCCCCACATGTAACTAAGCTTTCAACATTTTCCTCCCAACCACAAAATATCCATTCTTCTTAAAATTCGCCATCTTCTGAGTAAATACCTATAATATCTCCCCTAAGATAATTTTCACTCTTGAAAACCTCCTATAGTTCTCCAATCCTAAATCCTCCACCTCCAAAGGTAAATGGAGGTCTTCCAAGTCCACTCCTACACCACCAAATCACTCTAATAGACTATTAAACTAAAGGCCAAGGACCTATAAACAAAAATAGACAAAGCCCATATCACTAGATAGTGATGTGGAGACTACCGAATAAATATTTAACCATCCTCTAATGGAAACACAACAAGTTGATGTTGATGCCCATTTTCATGAGCAATAAAAACTTGAATAGTCCATGGAGGGGAATACAAAGGAAAATCATGATGATGAGGTAGTTTATCTAATAGAAGGCCATGAAGATAAGAAGGGAGAAGAAATTGAAAAAGAAACTAATAAGGAATCTCATGATGAGGAGACAATTCATGCAACAAAATGTCATGAGGAAGAAAAATAATAATTTGGAGAGGATATTAACATGAGCACATGTCATAAAGTGTTGAAAAAGTCATTCAACACCATGTTCATGGAATTGAACAAAGGAAAATGTCGATAGAAATTGAACCATTAATGGAAAAATAACAGGAACACATTCTTGTATTTGAGGATGATGTAATTGAGAAAATGTTGGAACAAACAACACATCTCAGTGTACAACAGATGGATTTAGTAGGAGGTAAGCCCAAAATTGTTGTTAAGGAAATTATAAGAGACATTGTAAAACCTCCTTGTAATGATATGGACACAGAAACAATATTGCCTCATATTTATTATTTGATGTCACAATTTGAGATATATGTTGATAAGATAAAAGGGAAATTAAAAAGGGGGAAATAATCCCTTATCTCTAAACATGAGGAAGAACTAGAGGAAAAATACAAACATAGAAAGGTTGAAGAAGAATAAAAAGGAGACAGTGCAGGTAGCCCATGAGATATTTAAATGTAGGCCTCTATCTAATGCTTAGGTTATTTTCTTAAAGGAAAATATGTTATAACTCAAACCAGCCTGTATCAATTCTGACATACCATATGTTATTTTTACAACTAGGAACTTATTTAGAATATATCATAACAACAATCAGGAACTTCAGTTTGTATTATGTTAACTTTACAAGTACAACTATGCTCTTGAATATGATAGGGATTGTATTCCAATCCTATAATCTAGAGATGTTCAAGTTAAAGACCTTTGTTCTTATTTTTTGAATGAGTTGGATAGATAAGGAAAAAGGGAGGAATACATGCATTTAGACAAGGTACATCCAAATATGGTCAAGGCTAAAGCTACAAAAACTAGAGAAGTTGTAGAATAGTATGCAAAGTATGTAAAGAAGAAAGTGATCAGATGAAGAGTGTGGAAAATGAGGTAGGAAATTCATGATGAAGTCAGGAACATGATTACGGACAATGGAATTTAGGTTATATAAACATGTAAGATGAGATGAAATGAGATGTCTCCTAAAATGCAAAATAAATGTATGCACTCTTACCCTAATATAATGCCAACTGTAAGTAGAGTGAATACATACATTGACAATGCTACTGAATGTGTAGATACCTGGCTTCTAATTGGTTATCACCCCCAGTATTCCACTTTCTTATACCACCATGGACATGTGATAGACCATTGAATGAAATGATATATAACAGATTTATGTACATGTTCATGATAAATGGTGGTTATTTCTTCTCAAAAGCGCAAGGAACAAAGACCCTAGTTGATTTCAAGCATCAATGTTATTTTTCAACAGTATGAAATTGAACTCCTTAAATGAGGAAATTTAATAAATTAATCCTGGGGGTGTAATGAGTTGTGAAAATACCCTTTAGAGATAACTCATCATCTATATTTTGGTTAATTCATTGAATCCTTGTCCTTGTATTTCCCATTTACTATTTAACATTATCATCACCATTTGAAATTATGGCATAAATACTGATTAATATAGTTATGAATAGTTATTTTTATTTTTTGGTATTTTATGTGTGCATTTATTCTCTTGATTTCAATAAGTTTTTTGAATGATTATTTATGTGATGCCATTATTTTTACAAGAAAATTGTTATATAGAGCAACTCATTTGAAAAAAATGACTTATCAGTAGCAACACATCTAAAGCCAAAGGGAATCACCTACAACTAAGGACATGTTTGAATTAACTCGTCCATAGCCAAAGGGGATCACCTACAACAAGGAATATGTGATTATAAAGATCTCTTAGAATGTGAAGGATGACACTCAAGTGTGTACGTGTTGTTAAAGGAGTAGTTACACTTGCGACATGTAAAACTAGGAGATAACTCAATAATAGGTTCAATTATTCATTTCAACTCATTGAAAAATTGATTAACTAGTTAACATAAGATTTAAGGAACTTATCGATTTTGATATTTGGATCTTTCTTAATTAGTTTTGTTGCATGTGTTGAAACTATTGTTGATCTATTAAGATTTTCTACTTTTTCTACCAAATATCGTTTACTTATTTTATAAAATTTAGGATTCATTTTAAGACCGCACCTAAGAAAAAATATTATAGAATGGTTGGCGAATCTCCAAAAAATTGATTTATGGAAAAGGTTATTTGGTATGGAATTTTTTCTGATGGTTTCGTACAGATGGATGGGTACTGGATGGACTTTTATTTATTGTTATACAAAATTCCTATTGGTCAACTGTCTAACCTACATTTGAAAACCCTTTAACTTGTCCATTAGACATAATCCATTGGTCATCCATCCAACCTTGTTGTTCTTTCATTCGTATTGTGTTGGATGCATCCTTGTTGGTTGGCCATCTAACCTTTGCATTAGACAAAATCCATTGGTCATCTATCCTTTCATCATCCATCTAACCTTGTTGGTCTATCATCCAGCATGTGTTAGATGGCCATTCAAGTAACTTTGAATGGTCATCCATCCCATGTATGTTGTGTTGTTAAGATGATCATCTCTTCACAAATACACAATCGTCTCCCTTACAAATAGACATATAAAATGTGGCTTTCGAGGGTGCTTCCCCCAAACCTCCACTGGGGGATAGTCCCCCCCAGATCACAAGGGGGGTACCCCCCCCGCCTTGTAATCCCCCAAGATATGTATTATACCTCGGCAAAAATTTGCACATTTTGATTAGAAATGTTGGAAAAATACATGCATAAGTTCATTTTCTAACTATAAATAGTAGGTTAATCGAATCATACAAATGACTTATTAGCCTAAATTTTAGGAAAAATGAGCGGTAGTCAACTACTATATTCCAATTTTGAAAATCCCTAATATTCGTAAGTTTAAGAAAATTCTCCACTAAAATTTTCCCTAGTTAAACTCTTCTTCTCACGTTTTTTATGTAATTGAGGAGTGTAAAAGAAAAGAGGTAATGCTAGAAATCTATCTAGAGGAGAATATAGAGAATATATGAATTAGAGAATAGAAGATACACAAATATAGAGATGTTTTTGCTCCTAGATGTAACATTCATGCCAATTCAATAAAGGATCCGACTTCTCTTTAGTATTTTTTAGTTATAGGACTTAGGTATGATTAACACCTAAGACATGGCCTACTTGTGGTCTGCTAAACCCCTCCATACTTGTGTTCCTCTATTTAATTGCATGATTAGACTAGGAATTAATTTATCTCTTTATTTGTATTCTAAATTTATAAGATTTGTGTTAGACATTGTGTTAAAATCCATTTGCTTTCAGTTCTAAGTTTTCTTTCAAGCATCCTACTTCCAAGAATTTTTATTTCAAGTATTGTAGTGACAACTATTTATTTCCATACCTACTAAATTCTCTCTAAATATGCATACAACATTGGCATTATTAAAAGTTTATGTCCCTTGGTTTGATGATTAATTGAATATGAGTTAATGAACAACTTATTAATTAATGAAAATTAATTTACACCACCAAATACTAATGATTAGGGTTATATGATGTTTTCCATCCAATTGAGAGTAAATAAGGATGAATTTTCTTCTTGGAAAATTCTTTTAGAGGTCTTGAAATTTATAGAAAGGGTGAAAATAAGTTGAGTTTACAAAACAGGTTCCTGGGCAGTTAAGTTTGTTGAAGCAAGGAAGTGACCCTTAACTTGTGTTATTTGATGTTTCATAAGTTATAACATGCATATATGTGATATAAAAGTCAATGGATTTGAATGAGTTTTTACATTGCATAGTTTAGGAATTATTTTGTGAACTTGAGCTCAAATAGTGTAGAATGGTTGTTGGAAGTGCCTATTTTGATTAGGAAACAATCCTACTTGAAAGAGATATAAAGAAAAAAATGTTACAGAATATTATAAGTAGATGGATGATGTTTCTTTGATGTTTTTGACATGTGTGATGACTTTGGAGGCTTGAATAATTAGGGTTAAGTGTTTCAAGGTCTTTTACAAGCTTGGTGATGGGATTTTAGCCCTTTTCGGGATTTTCTTGTGTCTTGGTACATGACTAACCTAAATGGTTCAATGTTATGAATTTATATGAGTGTGGTGTTATTTTTTTAAGTTTTAGTGACTGGCATCTTCGGTCATGACCTACCCATGTTATGTTTACGAGTTTACATTCATATAAAGTGAATCTTTTGGTTCATTTTTGAACTAGTTGAGCGAGAGAGAAAACATGTGAGTTAGGTGAGAGATTGAAAGTTGTTTAAGGGAATAAATAAATAAATATATATATATATATATATATATATAAAAGAGATATTTTGAATGTATAAAGAGGTATGAGGAGATAATTTTTAAGGGTTTTTGTTAAAATCAGTAAATGAAAGATCAAGTTTGAGTGAGTTAGGAGAAGGTTTGTTTGAAGAGGGTTTGAAGGTGTATGAGTTGAATCTTGTGATCACTATTAGATGTGTGTTTTGGTAGCATATATTTTGTGGTATTCTTCTCAAAAATTGTGTGATGATTCATATTCACATGAGTAATTTGTTGTGAGTTATATCAATAAGGGTTCCTAGAGGTTTGTGCTCCACTTGGTATTTGTGCCTCACTAAACATATCTTGTGTGATGAGTCATATTCATGTAAGTATTTTTGTTTGAGTAATATAATAAAATGTTTCAATTGGTCTCCTTCCTCATGTGGGTTTTCCACTTACATCATGTCATCTTTATTACTCTATGATGGATATGATCTTGTGAATGGTTATTGTATGTTTATAATCAAACACTAATGTGTGGTTGAATGATAAATTGTCTATGTAAGTTAATATGAATTAGTTAAGGGTTTTGGGGGACTGATTCACCTTCCCCAATCCATTGTGCTTCTAACAAATAAGTGTGTGTTTAACATGGATATTGAGATCCTTGTTTTGGTTAACCCTGAGGAGGATTAAGATATTTTTTTAGGACTTGATCTTGTTTTATCTTAAGGGAGACAATATGATTTGTTAAAAAAATTTATCTTAACAATAAGGCTTTCAATATATTCTTGCTTAATAGAGGAACCATATGTGGATGCAAATGATGAATTAGATGGTTGTTGAATGGGTGTAATGGTGGGTTGAGTGTTATGTAGTAATTAAGGTAAAATATGCATAGGTAATTTAGGGGATAATTTACCCACTTTGATCAAATAAATTTCCACCATAATGGATACTGCAATTGAATTTGGTAGTTTGATAACACCCATAGACTGAATCATTACTGCTATATCAAAATTCAGATATAGAAGAAAGTAAATAAATGCACCTTAAGGGGTCACTCTTAGAATGACTCAAATTTTATCCCATGTTCTCGTGAATCATAAGTTAAACTTCAACAAGAGCTCATGTGGAGCCCACTTGATTTTGGTTAACTATGCAAGAAGAGATATGTTACCCTCCTTCTCATCAAATTTTTGACTCTGGGTGGTTCTAAGATCATACCAAGTGTGGATTGAAGTGGTTGGAAAACTTCTATACCTCTGTAAATACTTTTCTTTAAGATATAATGAAAAAATACACACTAAAACATCATCTTCCATGACCGCATGTACCAAACATAGGTTTTAAATGTCTAGAATATGGTTTGTGTATAAGGTATGAATTTCACCGCTAAATATGGGAATAATATTTAAGGTGACTTTTTAGATATCATGTTGTGAAGCTAGGAGTAAAGAATAACCACTGTTGAAACTTAAAAATCACAAGTTTCTTTGATGTGCCATGAAATGATTGAGCCTCAAACTTCTTATAGGAAACGAGAATGGTATAATTGGAGGTGGAGTTGAAACAATTCTAATTGGAGATGTTGTGGATATCTATCGATATATTTCCCTTCATCTTCTTCAGGGAGAGATTTTTAGGTATTCAAATGGATCACCTATGAATACATTTAATCTCATTTACACTCTTTTCACGAAATAGAAAGGATTGAATTCCTTGAAACATGGAGATTTAGCATTTAGGAGTCTTGAGATGTTTTGAAGAATTACTCTAAAGAATAAAAACACTTAGCTACACATCAAAACTTAGTATCAATGAGCTAAATCTCATCAAACTTGTCCCACTGGGCGGTCCAAAAATGTTTTCTCCAAAAATCATACCCTATTAATAAACATGCATGAAAATAATTTTTTGGGAAACATGGGACTGTCTCCAAGTGTTGGAATCACAACTTGGGAAAAACCTTTGCAGAAGGCCAAATTCCTCTATTTCAAGGAAAAGGAGAATCAATGAAACAAAACCTATTCATAATTCTAAAACTATTCCTATAACCAACCTACACTAACTAATCCAAGGGACCAAGGTGATAAATAAGTAGGGAATGAAAATCTTAACTTAAGGAGTGATGATAACACTAGAAGAAAGGGAGAACTTACCCTAATCCAAGTGACACAAATGTAAGTTTTTAGAAAAGAGACCATGAAGATGCACATAGTTCTAACATAAGTAAGTGAAAGAATACAAAATATGAAAGAAGGTAGAAATATTCAAACCAAAAATTAATTATTTTAAGGAAAGAGAGAAACCAAACTTACATTAATCGATCCTTTACAATTTATAAGCAGACCCGAGGCAAGAAAATATCCATTCATGCATTACAAAGGTAAAAATCATAAAATTATAAGTTCTCCCAAGGAAGGCGTGAAAATGCTAAGGAAATATAAGAAGAACCTTTACATTGTGTACAAGAACTTACATTTATAGCATTCATGGAAGGAAAGAGATAAGGAGGAGAAAAAAGAAGAGAGTTCCATGCTGGAGTACCCAACTTCTTAAATCATGCTAGACAAACGTGGGTTCCATGATTAGTTACATAGTAAACTTGTAGTATAGACATTGACGTCATTAGAAGAGAGCTAACAAACATAGTATGGTGCCTTATTTCCATTGTATGCCATCATACCATGCATAAATTTTCTATAATTCGTTAAATTTTTGTATTTGGGTTGTTTGCTCATCTAGTTTAAGAACAGACATAGATTTGAGATATTTCATATAATTTTGATTCCTCAATGGTTTCATGTGGGTTTACTTCAAATTTCCATGTTTCTTCAATGATCAATGAAGCCTCCTTTTCTTTTTGTTCTTTGAGTACTTCTATAATACATAATCAGACGTTCCTCTTATACTAATGAGGCCTTTGTTTATTTAATTCCATGTGGTACCATACCCTTGTCTATGTTCCTTTATTTAGCAGTGTTAATAACCCATGCAAAAATATGATTTAGGGAACCTACAAAATAAAAGGATAGTGTTTCATGGTTTCCAATCTTATCTATTTCAAATTTTAATTTCTTTACCACACAGGTCTTCAAAATTTATGCAATGTAGCTTCTAACTTGACGGCTTTGTATTTGGTTTGGCAGAATTGAATTTTTTTGTAAAACTCTCTATATTATAGTTTTGTATGATAATTTGTTCCTATGACGCAAATTACTAACTTCTTTCTCACTTCCTTTTCTATGTAGATTCTATTCTTAGTGGATTTTTTAATACCCATGCAATTATGTGATCCCGTGGTGCTTTGACATTCCTTTGAACTAAGGTTACTAATTTCCTTAGTATCTTAAAGGTTTGATAAACTCCAAAATACACTAACTATTTTAGAATCATTCAAAGTCCTAAGAACACATTTCTTTATCCCATGGGTTGAGAGAATCCATGGAACACTACATTTTCACACTCCATAGGAGATTGACTTAGTTGCCCATGGATTTACTCGAGCAAAATTGTGGCCAAGTCTATCTTAGATGAGGTGCTCAAAATTTCCTGAGGGTGTCATATTAGAAAATATTTATCACAAATTTCATATTTATATGATCATTCACCCTCCTTATGACTCATCTTTGGATGGCTTAGATGAACACTTCTTTTCTTATGTTTTCCCTTTCTATATGGCCCCTTTCAGGAAGAAATGATAACATCAGATTGGATTTATTTCTTGGCAACGTGGATTTGATTCCTTGATTCTATATGTGGGAAAGCTTGGGTGGGTGTGGTGAAAATGAATTGAGAATTTTGCATATTTTTTCTCAATATATCCTTTTTCAAGTGTGTAACCTTTGACATAGAAGTCCTTTTCCTTATAGCAATGAGTTCCTCTATAAATTTTTACATTGGTCCTTTAATTGATATTTGTGTGGAATTTCCTTTCAATGGATCTAAGCTTGTATCTCATTTATTCATGAGGGGTACATATTTGAATTAACTTGGCTAATATTCCCTTTAAAATATTGTATTTTTCAATTCCAATCAGCTCCTATCTTGGCTATCCAGCGTTATGTATTTTTAGTGATGTGATTTTTTTTTCATGTAATGAAGAACTATCTCTATTTTTCAAACGAACAGTTGGGAGAAGGCGCAAAGTTATCTTGTTATCAATATAGTATTTACTCACCAATTTATCTTAACCTATAAATCCTTGAGGTAGAACTAAAAATTTATAGTCAACAACTTGTGTGAATACCATCCTTTAATAGTCTATGTACCTCACATCCTCCTCATCCATGCAAGCCATCTAGTAGTCAGCATAATGAGGTTCATGTTCATGGAAAGTCCCCAAATTTCACTAAAATATCCACCGGATATCATAATTCAGCCTAGGAGTAAATATTTTCAATGTTATCCTATCCATCTAAACTTCTAAGTGTTTGGATTTAACCAAGGAAATTAATACCTCCCCATAATTATATGGAACATGATATTGTCTTTGTATTTTCCTATAATAATATTTTGAATTTTTACCAAATTCATTGACATTTTTAAGATTTCCAATTTTTCATCTAAATACCTTGATAATATATAAAGGTATCATGGAAACCACTTACTCTGATGTAAATTAAAGTTATAAGTTAGATGAATTAACATTTGTATTCAATAATCAATTTCCTTTCTTGTGCATTTATTGTGTTGTATTACAATTCATGTTTGAACAAACATATGAGGGAGGTAAATAAAGTGTCATGTACTATTCTAAAATTATAAATGCGATTTCTAAGGCTTAACTAGGGATACATATCATAAACCCTAAAGTTTCCAAAGTCCTTTACTTTATCCATTCGAAGGAATGATCTATGGCAAGCAATGTTATATTCCACATGTACAAGGTCATTTTAAAATCTACTTTAATGGCGGACTTATCCTCTATTTTTAGTTTCATTATGAGTTATTTTTTTATGGATGAGAACACTAATAATATCACCTCATTGAATTTATACCTTTCTCACAAGGATTCTATGGATAAAATTTAAAATCAAGTCATGATATGGATATGAAGAATCTTTCCCCATAAACCTATTCAACGATGTGGTAATATATCTAATTTCTTCAGCAAAATCAACATTTCTCAACTTGTTGGGGATACTTATGAATGATATTGTTGCGGTTTCAAGCTAATTATTGTTCAATACCCTAAAAAAATTCATTATTTCCATTTGAATATTAATTTTCATTATCAATGGCTTTCATCCCTAACTTCACATGTCTAGGGGTTATAGTTTTGTACACACACCAATAAAACCTCTAGATACTAGGAAAATGGGGGGAAAACAACATCTATGGAAACCCCACTCTAATTAATCCTTCTTTTCATCTCATTTCTATCCACTACATACAACCTTTGATGGAAATAAAATAAATTTATAATGCCTTAGTTGGTATCCATGACTTTATCTAAGTTATAGGTAAGATTAGAGGTTGTTTAAATACCAAACAAATATAACCTCATATTTCTACGGTGGTAGGATAATATGTATACTAGAAATAAGAATTTAGGACAATTCAAATCTGCACAACACCTCTAACAATGCTAACCAACACACCTTGACACCAAAAATTGTTTAAAGGTACTGGTAAAAAAACTTACCCATGAAAGCACTGCTACAATTTATCTTTGAACTAAGACCAGTGACTAGAATGCCTCCAAATCTTCAAAACAACCTTTACATGGTTCAAATACACAAATTTTATCTTATGCTCATCTTAAATATTTTAAAGTTCCTCATCAAATTGAAAATTTGAAGGAAAGTGGGAGATTTTAACATATTCTATCCATATATTATATGGGCAAGTGCACCAAGTTAGGGGGTCAAAAGGGGTTCTTAAGTGGATGCTTTTTTTCTAAAAAATAAAAATCTTGAACTTGTATGGGTTATTCATAATAGTTACACTCAAAATTGGAAGATGTTGTAAGAACATGAAACATATCATTTTTAGTCTGGTTACTAAGATATTAAATTTTATTGATAAAGGTTAAGTTTAAGTGGGTCAAATAACTAAAATACAAACAGGTGCTCATTTTTTGTTAAAAAACATAAAAGAGTGAATTTCATGCCCCACACCATGTTTTGAGCACCATTTACTATTTTTGAAAACCCTTTGGTAGAAAGACAGATAGGAGCATCTAGTTTGGGATTCATTTTTTTAGATATTTTTAGCAAGTTATTTTTTATGATTTTTCTAGTACATAAATTTAAAATTTTGAAAAATAACATAGCTCTGACCATGGACCCCCTAACTACCTAAAAAAACTATTGAAAATTATATATTTTGTGAATATGTATAGAATTAGGCTTATTTTGGCTAATATAAAATAATTTCAATTTTGAGGAGCCAAAAAAAAAAGATACACGACGAAAGATAGACGTGTTTAAACTTCAAAAAATAGCTACAAAAAGGCATAGTTAGAAAATAAATAATATGGAAGCATTATATTAGTCACAAAATTTGAAAATTATATTTTTAGAAAGAATAAATTATTCTCTATGTTGTAGTAATATTTTAATTAAATGAGTCAATCATTTTAATTTTTTATTATCGAAAATGTGGTATTTTAGCATTTTCTGCAAAAACATGTTGTTTGTTGTGTTTGTGGAGGTCCATGCCTCAGGCTTGGGGATCTAATCCTTGAGGCATGCTATGTAAAAATGGGAATAGTATAACACGTACACTTTATAATTCGTACGCATTATAATTTGTATGCATTATACTCATTACATGTAAATTACAGTCCCCCAACTTTGTTTTCACCTCTTTCATGATATTTTTGTCCTCTTTCTATCTCATCTACAGATTCCTGTACATTATTTGTGAATTTTTACTAGTTCATCTTTTCCATTACCCCATTATATATATTTTTACAATTATGGGTGACAAAATACGACGTAAGAACAAGAATAAATTCAAAAACAAGACACCAGAGAAATTTGAAGAGATGAGAATAAAGAAAGTACAGAGGATGCCAAAACTTTCTATAGGGAAAATTACAACTACTATATCAAATGTACCTAATGTTTTAGAAAACGAGGATGAAATACATAATTAAAATGTAGAGAATAATTATTTTAAAATAATATTGATATTTAATTGAATGGTAATGTTGGTATGGATGAAGAAATTGATATGAATCTAAATGTTGAACCTTTACTTGAGAATCCAAATTTTAATCCTAAAATTTGTATGGAAACAATGAATGAAGAAAGTAACCTTGTTAATAAATATTCACCTCTAAAAACACCTCCTTCCATTTTGCAAAGAAAACCAATTCACTTAATTGATATTGATGAAAACATTATAAAGACAATGCCTAACAAAATGTTTGAAAGAAATGTGAGAAGAAAAGCTAGAAGAAGTTTGGATAGTTACTTTGAGACTATACCCTTGAATACAAAATAAGGCCTTTAAGCCGGAATAAGAGTGAGAAACATAGCAGGACTAACCAAGTCCAGGTAATACAATGAAATTCCACGTAGCCCAGAAACAGCTACACAAGCGAGACTTAACAGCAAAACAACAACAAAAAAACAGTAACCCGACAGCCAAGAAATAGTAAGAATAACAAAAGAGTGTAGTAGAAGCATGCAGGACTACTTCTTGGCTGCTTGATCAACACTGATCTTGACTTTTTTCCAAGCATGAAACATACCCAAAGCGGTCATGTGGGCAGCATCCGTCTTATCGAGCTCCTCGATGGTTCTTTTGCTCTCTTTTTCATTGCCTCATCTAATGTTGTTGATTTAAATGCGTCAATTGTTTAAAATATACATAAAGTATACAAAATTGTAGGTGTATACAGATGCACCAAAGATAGTAATGTTACACAACATGCATTTACTAATTGTATAGTAAGTGATAAAATAGTTAATAAACACTTGATTAGAAAAACGGAAGTGGTTTAAAAAGAAGAAGAGTAACAAACCTACCTTTGAAGCTAAATAGAAAAACACTAGCAAAAGCAATAAGGAGATTCAGAAATTTTAAGTCAATCAATAACACCGACTATTAAGCATTCTCTAATAGAATCCCATAGAAATATGAGTATAGATCTTATATTATAAAATAATTACTTGTAAATTATTGGAATGAGAACACAAGAGTGTCACCGAATAGAAGAGATATAGTAAAAATAATAATAGGTTCTTGTAATCGTGAATCATGTGCAAAAATGATCTTGGATATGAATCAAACACAATTTTTCTCTAAGTTTAAGAATTAAAATCCATAACTTAACATTAACCAAAGATTATTTGAAATGAATAAACCATTTTATATGAAAATCAATCACTCACATACCACTTGTTGCAGGCATCTTGTTGAATTTTCAATGAATTATGTTATTTTTTGTCAAATACGTTGTGTTTTGCATACTGACATCATGTTGCAGGAGTGTGTATTAAATGTCCAACTAAAATTTGTAAGGGAATTTATTCCTATGATATTATGTGAAAAATCAACTAGACAATTTTTTTAGATGGAAAATGTGTGGATTAAATGTCCAAACAAAAACATGTTTGGATGGAACGTGTAACGTATGTGGTGGATTACCAAAATTGAAAAGTTATATCCATTATGAGAGTAAAGATTCAATAGGAAAATAATTAGTTAGTTTCAGTAAATATAAATTAGTGGCATATTAATTAAAATATGGAAAATAATCTAAGAGGTGTGATCTTGTTATAGAACAATTACCTATATCAGAATATATGGTCAAATTTAGAGAGGAAATTTTTTATGAGTATGCAAGGCACACACATTGAGATCGATGGTTGGATGAAAAATTCAAGTTAAAAAATGACACATTCGCACTTGGTACTATTTGTTTAATAGTTAACTTCACAAATAATTACACATTGCATCAACAAATGGAGGTTCAGTCTTAATACTATAACTCAATGCAAGTTGTTATTTTCCTACATATAACATTCATGAACTCTCCAGAAATAATTGAGAAAGATAAAAAAATATTAAGAGAGTATCATTTCTACATCAATGATGATTGGACACATTCTACAGAATTTGTGCAAGGGTGTTTCCAGGTGTTTTATGTGAACTTGAATGAAAGGAACATTTTTTTCAATTAACATTACATTTGGTCGGACAACTACACATCACAAGTGAAGAATGCACATATGTGTTATTGGCTAAGAATGATGTATAAAGAAACAAGTGTATAACATATCTAGAGTATTACTAAGACAAAACATGGGAAAGGAGAATATGATGGTGCAGGAGCATGTGTGAAATGAGAACTTGCAAGAGAAGAGTTAAAGTTCAAGGATGGTGCTAAATTTACAAATGCAAAATGCATTGTTGATTGGTGTGTCAAGAACATGTGCCATAAATCTCAAGAGAGTTCAATGGTTCGTAGATATTTCTAGTTGATAGAGGAAGAACACTTGGTAAGTTATGAATATTTTATAATATTTGAAGGATCGAGTGATATTCACTCAACTTGTAGTTTAAATGCAAGTGCTTGGACTATTTATATTAGGTGCATGGCATGTTTTTATATATCATGCATTTCTTTTACATGGAATGAATGTGAGTCACAATAATGGGTGGACTAATGGACTTGTAAACCTCCAATTCCACCTGACACATATTTTTCATGTGGTCTAAAATGGATGGCCTTACACTGACTTAGACTAGACTATTTGGTGCTTTTACAAACAATAGGACAGTAAGAGGACTGAATAGACATGGAGAAAACCAAGATGGGATTTTATAGAGGGTACTAATGCAGAGGTGTAGGATGTGATAGGAGCTTTCTAGGTGCCACAGAGTCTGATAAATGACTTGGTGAACTTATAACATTTTTTAGTCTAAGGGCTCTTAAAAGACTACACTAAAACACAGTATCCCAAAAGCACAAGGAGCATAGGGAATTGAAATGATGTCTCCTAAAGTGTTTACCAGCCCATCCTGATGTTTATATGTTGTTGTTTTGGTCCCATAAGATTTTTTTGCAAAATATAGCATCAGACAACCTTACACTGATTCAAACTGCACTATTCAACACTTTTCCAAACAATAGGATAACGAGAGGAAAAAATTGAGATAGATAAAATTGAAATGGGATTTCATAGAGGGTACTAATGTAGAGGTGTACGATAAGATGAGACCTTTCTAGGTTCCATAGATTCTGAGAAATCACTTGGTGAACTTATAACGTTTTTTGGTCTAAGGGCTCTTAAGGGATTACACCTAGATGAAGTATCCTAGAAGCCCCGAGAGCATTAGACACCAAAATATGCCTCTAATACCATCCACTAGGCTATCCCGATGCAATTTCATAGTTATTTTGGCCCCATGAGCTTCCATTTGTAAAATATAGCATCAAACAACCTTACACTGACTTAGATTGGACTATTCGGTGCTTCTGCAAACAATAGGAACAAGAGATAACCAAATTGAGATGGAAAAAACTGAGATAGAAAAAACTGAGATAGGATTTTTTAGAGGGTACTAATGTAGAGGTGTAGGATATGAAATGACATTTTTAGAATCCACATAGTCTAAGAAATCACCTGGAAAAGTTATAACATTTTTTGGTCTTTGGGATCTTAAGGGACTACGCTCGGACGAAGTATCCCAAAATAAATAGGAGCATTGGATACAAAAAAACACCTCCACTAGCATTTACCAGGACATACCAACATGTGTGAACAGTCGATTTAGTCCCACGAGCTTCCGTTGGGAAAATATAGCATTGGACATCCGTACGTTGGCTTAAACTACACTATTTGGCCCGGTTTCAAAGAATAACACAATGAGAGAACCGAATTGAGATGCAAAAAAAAATATGATTTTATAGAGGGTACCAACAAGGATGTTTAGGATCTAATGAGACCTTTATAGGTGCCACGGAGTCTGAGAAATCACCTGACAAAGTAATATCAATTTTTTGTATCAAGGCTCTTAAGGGACTATGCTCGGAAAAAGTAACCCAAAAGCACCGATAGAGTTGGATATCAAAACTATTACTCTAATAAAATTTACCACAACATCTTGACATGTGTTTCTAGTGATTTTGGTGCCATGAGCTTCTGTTTGTAAAATATAGCATCAAAAATCCTTACGCTGACTCAAACTGCACTATTAGGCAATGTTACAAACAATAACACAACGAGAGAACCAAATTGAGATGGACAAAAATAAGACAATATTTTGTATAGTGTAACAACATAGAGGTTTAGGATCTAACATGACCTTTTTAGGTGTCATGGAGTTTGAGAAATAATCTGACCAAGTTATAACATAATTTGGTCTCAAGGATCTTAGGAGAATATGGCTAAAGGAAGCAGCGTGGAAGTACCAATAGCATTAGTTACCAAAACAACACCTCCACTATAATTTACTAGTCCATCCCAATGTGTGTGTGTAGTTGGTTTGGTCCCATGATATTTTGTTTACAAAGTATAGCATTTCACAACCTTACATTGACTCAAACTACAATATTTGGCACGGTTGTAAACAATAGCACAACGAGAGAACCAAAATTAGATGGATAAAACTGAGAAAATATTTTGTAGAGGTTCCCAACATGGAGGTTTAGGATCTAATGGGACCTTTCTTGGTGCCACAAAGATCAAGAAATCACTCGTTGAAGTTATATTATTTTTGGTCTCAGGGCCCTTAAGGGACTATGCTCGGACGAAGTAGCGTGGGAGCACTAGGAGTATTAGATACCAAAAATACATGTCCACAAGAATTCACCTAGTCACCCAGATGTGTTTTTGTAGTTGGTTTAGTTCCAAGAGCTTCGGTTTGCAAAATATTGCATTAGACAACCTTAGAGTGACTCAAAGTACAATATTTTGTAATGTTACAAACAATAGCGCAACGAGAGAACCAAATGGAGATGGAGAAAACCAAGACACAATTTTGTAGAGGGTCCTAACAAAAAGGTGTAGGATTAGAAGAGACCTCTCCATGTTTTATGGGGAATGAGATATCACCCATCAAAGTTAAATCCATTTTTGGTCTCAGGGATCTAAAGGGACTACACCCAAATGAATTAGCACGAAAGCACGTGGAGCATTGAATACTAAAAATAAACCTCCAAAATAATTTACCTAGTCGTATGGATATGTTGGCAAAGTCATTTCAGTTCCAAGAGCTTCCAATTGCAAAATA